>MU223547.1:2027973-2050212 GCA_018584345.1 Thuja plicata | reverse complement strand
TTATTGCATTATATGTTGATGATATGTTGTTGATTGGGAAGGGTATGGGTATGATTTCTAATTTGAAGTCTCAGTTGTCAGCACAGTTTGAGATGAAAGATCTAGGGGCAGCCAGGTATATTTTGGGAATGGAAATCAGCAGAGATAGATCTAACATAAAAATTTGGTTGAGTCAGAGTAAGTATGTGAAGTCTATGTTGGATAGGTTTAGCATGGCAGACTGCAGACCATTGTGTGTTCCTATTTCTATGGAAACAAAATTATCTATGGATGATTGTCCAAAATCTCCTAGTGAGGTGGAGGACATGAGAAAAGTACCTTATGCGAGTGCAGTTGGCAGCCTTATGTATGCTATGGTCTATACTAGACTAGACATTGCCCAAGAAGTGGGAGTCCTGAGTCAGTTATGGCTAAACTTGGATAGGTACATTGGGATGCAGTTAAGAGATTGTTCAAATATTTGAAGGGTACATCAGAGTATTCCATATGCTATCATGGAAACTCTTCTGGAGCTCCGCATTTAGTTTGTATTTGTGGGTTTGTGGATTCAGATTGGGCAGGTGACATTGACAGCAGGAGATCCACCAATGCCTATGTTCACTATGTTTGCTGGTGCCATCAGTTGGATGAGTAACCAACAACCTATGGTCACTTTGTCCATGACAAAAGTAGAGTACATGGCAGCTACTCATGCTTGTAAGGAAGCCATTTGGCTTAAGAGACTGTGTTTAGATGTTGGGGTTCATGAAGAACATATTACAATTTTTTCCAACAGTCAGAGTTCTATGTGCCTTGTGAAGAATCCAACTTTCTATGCCAGAACCAAGCACATTGATGTGTGGTTTCACTTTGTGAGATATATGATAGAGGATGGAAAGGTAAGTTTGGAGAAGGTAGATACATTAAATAATGTTGCAGATGCATTGACAAAACCTGTGGGCACAAAGAAGTTTTGATGGTGTTCAGAGTCTATGGGCCTCTCAGCCTATAGCAATGAAATCATGTTATTTCCTTTGGCTCTTACAAGGTGTTTGACAAGTGGGAGAATGTTAGGAACAAGGTGTCTCAACCTTGTATATTTCCTTACATTTGATATTATTTGTTTTGTATTTAATTGTTTGCAAATAAGGTATTTAAGTTTGATATTCGTTCTATCAATTAGTTGAGTGGACATGTTGTGTTTTCACTCCACTTAGAAGATGACAAGGATGATCAAACTTGGTCTAGGTGAATAGAGATTATTTTCCAAATGTCGGCACTTTGGACAATGTGTAAGGTAATCATGACTGAAACGGTTATGACAGATTCCTATGACGGTCATTAATATTTGTAAGACCTAATTGTGAAATATTTGATAATAGGTGAAGAAATGAAAGACATGTGGCAACTGATTATGTTGAGTACTATACACTCTTCTGCAATGTGTGGGGTATTTTTTTGGAGAATGGTAAAACCCTAATACGGTTATCTTTGGAAGTTGCCCTAAAAAGGGAAGTGTGTGATATTAGCATTTTTGGGTTGAAAATCACAAAGTGAAGTTAGTGTATTGTTGGAATGTTGTTATGCTACCGGATTTGTCTTCAAGTGTCAATTATCTCCTAAAAGAACTTACATTGCAAGTGTATTGTAAATAGCAATAGTTTTGATTAATACATTGTGCAAGTTTTGGAGTGCTGGGGTTTTTTACCGAAAGGTTTTCTCCAGGGTAAATCATTGTGTCATTCTCAATTTTTTCTATGTATGCATGTTATTGTATTATCATTCTGTAATTGATAAGGGTTAAATCTAAATTTTGCATGATCCTCTTCTCGAGAGTTTAGCGTAGGGAACTATTTTTCGCACACTTAGTTTCCTTTTAGGAGAGACTACAAGACTAGAGCAGGTCTGCACCTCCTATGGGAAAGGGTTTATGTAAGTTAATTGCAGAGAACAATGAGATATGTGAAAAATTTGATGAAGTCCCTATGGCATTATTGGTCAGTTCAATCGACCCTTGGTTCTCTGACATCACTTACTTCCTTACATATGGTGAATGCCTAAGTCATTTGAATCCAAAGGAAAGGTGCAACCTGAGATTAAAGGCTAATAAATATGTGACTTCCCAGGGAACTTTGTTCAAAAAGGGAGTTGATGGAACTTTCCTCAGGTGCGTTGATGAAGAACAACGGAAAGAATTGTTAAGAGCATTCCATGATGAAGCATGCGGGGGACATTACTCTTCCACTGTGATAGCCTACAAGATTCTTCAAAATAGGTTCTACTGGCCAGGAATGTTCAAGGATGCTTACCAGTATGTCAGAAACTGTGACAAATGTCAATTGTTCGCTGGGAGACCCTATCTGGCGGCATTACCCCTCAAACCAATTATTGTGGAAGAACCATTTAGACAATGGGGAATTGATTTCATCAGACCATTGAATCCACCATCTAGTGCTGGGGATATCTATATTCTAATGGCCACTGATTATTTTATAAAGTGGGTGGAAGCAATACCCATGAAGAAGGCAAACTCTCAGGTGGTGTGCAAATTTTTGCTGAATTTTATTTTTGTAAGATTCAGAGTGCCAATTAAAATTGTAGCAGATAATGCTACATATTTTTCTTCAGAAGAAATATCAACCTTTTTCTATGAGCATGGTGTGGCATTGGCCCATTCCTCAGATTATTTCCCGCAAGGAAATGGCCAGGTAGAATCCAGCAATAAAAACCTGATAGTCATAATGAAAAAATTAATGGATGATAATCCCCTAGAATGGCAGAAGAAACTCCACGAGGCACTATGGGTAGATCGGATCACTTTGAAATGAGCTATTGGCATGTCACCCTTTGAACTAGTATATGGAATCGGGGCTCATGTTTCATTACCTCTCGAACTATCCTCGGAAAAACTCCAAGCATTCATTGAAGATGAGTATTTCAAAGATCCTCTAGAAAGGCGCGTAATGCACTTAAGCAAGTTGGAAGAAGACAGAGAAAATATGGTAGATCATATCACTGAACATCAGATGAAGGTGAAGTAGATCTTTGACATGCGAGCTAGACCTCATGTTTTTATGGAGGGCGATGAAGTTTCACTCCGGGACAAAAGAAGGGCATCAAAGGGATCGCATGGGAAGTTTGAATCTCTGTGGAAAGGTCCATTCATTATCTCAAAAACTCTAGGTTCAAACACTTATAAACTATCATATCTGGATGGTGTTAACCTGCCATTTACTTACAATGGGCAGGATCTGAAATTATAAAGCTCTAGGTGTCTGAGTTCGTCCCCTTTGTACATATTAGTTAGTTCTCTGTGTTTTCAGTTTTGGTAGTGTCCCTCTTTTCTTTTCCTTTCCTTTTGTTTTGTTCAGTCTACGAAACCAGTATTCTAAAGTTCTCTGCAAATTGGGAAATCTATAGTCCCCAGTCAGAGCCAATGTTAGGGGGTCTAGAGTTGCCTTTATTTGAACTTTGCAAGTTTACGTGTTTTTAAAGGTCAAAGCTTCACTCTGTTCACTTTCCTACCTTGTTGGTTCCTCCAAAGCCAATATATTTGAGTCTATCAAAACTAAGCCTTTGGCGTCATTGGGTTCAGTTCTGGTCTGTTATAAGCCGATCACTCACACTTTCAAGTCATTTGAACCACCTTGAACCTCTTTGAGCTCTGGCTTGAAGTAGTTCAAAGTAGTTCAATAGAGGCCTAAGTATTTTTATTGCTAACGATGTGTTCCTGCAGGAAAGCACGCAGCATTTTTCTCTTGTGAGGTGTTGAACCTCTTTGAACCCCTTCGAACTCAGGTTCAAAGTAGTTCAAAGTAGTTCAGAAAGGAATGCAGGCGGGATTCTTAATGATGTGACGCCTGACAAGATGTGTTGATTGACGTGGCATGATTCTATTTGTTGGGTCAGAGCACAAAAACCAAGGAAATCACTTGCACAGGTGGAAAATATTTGATTTGAGGGTAAATAATTATGATTGGAAAAGGTGGCAGGTCTCGAAGATACATTTTGATTTGAAAGCATTCATTTTTAGCGTCACTTGGCATTGAAGGCCCGATTAATGCTCGCATAAAGCTATATATGTCATGCTTCAAACTGCAAATAAAAAGAAGCTTTGTAAGTCATTTTTCCTTATTATGCATTCATAGAATCTTGGCGCTGGAGAGGTGGTCTGGTCAAGTTCAAATCTTATAGGTAGCTTTTTCGAGCTCTGCCCCTCATTTATGGTTGTTTCTTAAAATTCAATATTTTGAGTAGTGAGCTGGTAGACTCTTCATCTCCTTATGCAAATATGAAGTCTGTTATGCATTTCTTTGGAAACGTAAAGAACTTAGAATGTAGGGCTCCAGTCATAACAGACGTGGATTTTTTAGGGGTTTCGGTCAACGCCATAACTTCCAAACTCTCTTCTCATGTTGATGAAGAGTCTGTTGTAGAAATTTTAGCCAGTGGTCTGCTAGAAGCAGCCGCATTCCCACCTTCTTCCGTCTGTCTAGAGTTAGTATAGGAATGTATTAATAGATATGATGTTAAATTGAAGAGTATTTTAAATGCGGATGGTCAAACCCTAATACCGGTGAACCGTGGAACCATTGCAGCAGTTTTCAAAATACCTGATGAGGGTCTTGTTAACTTCACCCCCTCCTAGTCTTTGGCTCAATTTAGAGAAAATGTTGACAAGAACAGAAGCTATATAGAAAGAAGATGGACAAAAACCAACTACAAAGGGGGGTCACGGTTGCCCAAATCCCTTACTAAGGATCACATGAATCCTCTAGTACATGATATTGTTGTCCTCCTCCACTGATTAAAGGGTACAGAACAAGCCTTGTACTTTGATGAATGGATGTTCCATTTTGTGGAGATTGTCCTAGAAGGAAGACAACACATAGACTGGGCCGAGATCATAGCCGTATCCCTTAGGGATCAACTCAAGCAAACTCAAATGAACAAAGAAGGGTTTTATATGTCCTCATACCTAATGTATTGCTTGGCCTGCACTCAAAATTTATCTCCTATTCAGAAAGTCCCTTGGAACAAAAGCTTGCTTATTTATGAGTATTGCCCATTGCTAAGAAAAGATAAAGTTTTAGAGGATTACAGGAAAGTACACGATGTGTTTTGGGGGAAATTACGCCAAGAACTCGCAGGTGTGCCAAACCAGAGGATTTCAAAGAATGCTCAGAAATTGGTCCAGATATTTGGTAGCCTCTACATTCAATTTCCATGCTCCACATATATTTGGGTAGGTGGATTTGAAGAGGAACCCTTGAAGTTACCTCGGTATGCTTTCAATTGTTTTTTACTCGCAAAATTTTGTAGCTAATTATTTATTGTGATTAAAACTACTCTCCCTGAAGACAAGTGGAATTCTTTGTTTCTGGTGAAACTAGGCCATTTGGTCTGTAACAGTATGTTGGATGCATCCGTTATTGGGAGTAATTTTCTGAACTTCCACATGACCTTTTATGAACCAAGGACAGGATTTGAAAGTAAAGGTTTTACCAGGCAGACTCTAGGGCTAAGTAAATGTCCCTCCCCGAGTTATCATCTTGAGGATTAATGGGAAAATCTCGATGATGAGAAAAGGGTTTGGGAGCAGGATAGAACTAAACTCACTGTGTCTCAGATTAAGTTCTGTGTCTCAGATTAAGTTATTGCAATTAAGGTTTGATATCAGAAATCTGGAAGAGGAAAGTTCAGAGATTCCACGCCCATCCGCCACCTGTTCAGAAGTAGAAGGTGTCCCGATTATCAATTGGGGTAGGAAAGAATCCAGCGATATCAAACTCAGAGCCCACCGCATTTTTGAAGAAACTGAGAATTGGATTACAGAGGAAGAAAGGAGTTCAACTCCTTACAAACACATGCCTTGATACAGGGTCACCTATTAAAAGTGTAAAGCAAGTTCTTGCTAATGATTCTCCTTTGTTATCAAATGCAGGTGAAATAACATCATTTAAGGAGAAGACAGCTTCAGTGAAACACCCTACTGTGCCAAGATCAAGGGTAAGGATGAGGTCAGAAAAGAAGAACCAGATGGCTTCAGAAGAACCTGACTATTTGGATGATGTCGTTGAGCTAAATGAAGAAGACCTCTCATTCACCCCTGATCATAAAGGGAAGGTTCAGGAGGTTCTCACACATTATCAGGTGCTAACTTAGGTTGCAGACACACCTGTAAAGACTCCTGATAACCAAATTATGCCTAGTTCGGTTCCACCATGGCTCACTGAATCGGTTAGCAAGAGAAAAAGTTTCAAATCACTGGCTATGCCAGTTAAAGAGATTGTTATAAGGTATGCTGCACGCACTCCAAAAGATAAAAGAATGAAAAGTGATGCGAGGTTGACAACAGATCTGTCAACAGGGAAGATCATTGCTGAAATTGCCACATTAAAGCCTACGGAAGAGGTGCAGGACCCTGAGCCCGAAGATTATGAAATAACAAAGATGGAGTTAGGAGTTCTGAACAGAGACTCTCGTGATCACATTTTCAAATTCTCCTCCGACCATATATTAGGACAATCACAGAAAGATGGCAGGGAGAAATAGGAATTGAAGCAAATAGTTTCAACTATGGCAGAATTTCTCTCATCATTGGTTGAAGACGGTGTGCTACCTTTGGCACAGGCTCGTCAAGGGTTTGACCCCAATTCAACGGAAAAGAAAAAGTTGGTCAAATAGGTACAGCAAGGTAGAACCTAGATAGAAGTAATAAAGGCATGGACATATGGTATAATAGCAGAAGGAAGCACCTTCATAAGGGAGTTCATGAGCACCCGCACAGACGACGAAATACTCCTAGGGGAGATTCAGGCCTTAATCCCAATATGGGAAAATGAAGCAGAGAATAGTGCAGACGTTGTGACGCGGGTGCATGAGATTGAAGATTACGGAGTAAAATAGTTTTTAACTAAAAATCCCATGAAGTTAGTTGATCATTGTATGTTGTTTATCTTAAAGAAAAACTTTGGCTAGAAGAACACATTGTTCAAAGTAGCTATTTCTCAGATGAAAGCCATGGAAAAAGAAGTGCAGGAAATTCACTCCGACACCTTAAAGGACATAAAGCTAGTGAACCCCTCGGGCATCTTACAACTGGAGGATGGAAATCAGGGTGTCGATGTGATGGTTAAGTCCTTCATTGATGTAATGAATGCTTTCAAAGAGAACGAGGCTCCAATAGTTCACGACCTCACCAGAACCACCAACATTGAAGCTATGCTGATCTTGAACCGGGGAAAACTGCCGAAACAGGCTGAGAAAATCCAGAAATGCGGTGGGAGAAGAATGCGATGCATGCCAAGTTAGCCGCGTTAAAAAATCTGCACGCCCCACCTACTCAGGAACTGCTCCATGTCTTCTAGTCGTGGAAGCTGGTAAAGATGGCCATGTCAATAGATACACAAGAAAGCTGAACTGAATTCAGTTTTATTTCCTTAATTTATCCTACTTTTAAAAATCTTATTCTGAGAACTTTGTTATAACTGGTAACTGTTTCTTTCTTTGATTGTGTCTGAGAAGCCAGGTTTTTCGGGAGGCTTTCTCGGACTGTTAAACTATTTAAGCTAGAGCTTAAAACTCTATAGGGGTTAGAATAGAATAGAGGGAAAGATAGAATTTGGAATAGTAGCGAAAGTTCTTTCTTTTTTTTTTTCAATAGTTTAAGTGACTGATGATATCTGGACTTTGAGCCAGTTATGCCTGAATACTCATGCATGGATTTATTTTGATCTTTGAATCAGATGATGAAATATATATATTCTACTTTGAGAGAGTTATATATTGAACTTTTGCATGTGTTATTCCATTTCAGTCATTTAGTTTTAGAATTATGAATTCCAGTTTTCCATAGATGAATACTTAGTTGTGTTGAATTTCTTGATCAGTTAATTAGTTTAAATTTCTTCTACAAAGTAGTTTCTGGTTCTTTCTAAGTTTTGCAAGTTTCCATGCTATACCTCATCTGTCCAAGAACAGTTGAGAGATCTTGTCTTGCTTTTCAGTCAAAAGCTTACATGTTTAGAGTGCAATATCCATTCATTGAAAATCTTTGAAAGGGAGCTGTACCTTTGTACAATTCAGAGGGGAGCAAAGTAAATGCTTACCCAACTATTGTTTAAGGATTTGTTTTCAAGGGCATAGAGTTAGAAAGTAAACATCAAGATTTAAGGAGAAAAAATCTGTTAGCCAACAGATTTTGGTGACTCTGCTGGGGAAAGACTAGTCAATTGCGCTAGTCTGATTCCCGTCATGATGCCACATAATGGTGTTACCCAATGAAAATGTGTTCCCCGTGCTCCAGCCAAATTTAGGTTTTAAAGACACCCAAGAGGATTTAATCTAAGATCTTACTTTAGCTGCTTCGAGGTTCAGGCAAAGTAATCAAGAGTTCCACCGGGTTCAAGAAGTGCTCGAGAGAGAAGAAGAAATTGGTGAACATTTGAGAGGTATTCCTGTTGCTAGAGAAGTTGTCATAGTCAACAGACTTGCACAAGGTCAACAACAAAACTAATTTTTGAATAGATACTTGAGCTGGCAACCAGAAGATACACAAGGGGGGAGCATAGCAGAGGATTGGTGGATGAAGATTTTGAATTGTTGGAAAGCCTAAATTTCAAACCAGATTTCAATCTTTACCAAAAAAGAAAGGCCCAAACTGTCAGCTGACCCTCATCTCCCCCGCGAAGCCCATCTATCCCATTGACTGTCCAAGCCATTGTTTCTCTGGGTACTCTAATTCCCACTATTTTAACTATTCACCCTTTGAGTTTCCAACTTCCACTCATGGCCAGAAACCAACCTTGGGGCCAACACATTGGGCCTCTGAACCTAGGGGTTAACCAACCTGCCAATTTACCTAAAGCAGCAAATCAAATTTTACCCAAGTTCAGTGGAGACAGTAAGGTCTCTTCAGATGATCACCTCAATGCCTTCCAAACCACTTGTGGGATCATGAGCATGCCTACCAAAGATGTGGCAGTGAGATTTTTTGTCAGAACTCTTGTAGATGCTGCCACCGATTGGTTCAGTCACTTGCCGAATGGATCTATCACGAATTGGGACACTATGAAGCGAGCTTTCAAAAAAAGGTTCAAAACCCCTGACAATGAAGTCTCTTTATTGTTACAACTCAGTTAGTTAAAAAAAGAGATCCACAAACTGATGAGAGAGTTTGTTTCCAAATTCAATAGAACTCTACAAAGAATTCCCGCAACTACCGCCCTGAGTGACGAAAACAAAAAGATTTACTTCCTTACTGCAGTCCCGCTGGATATAAGCTTCCATTTTTTGAAAGATAGAGTGCCCAATCTTGAAGATGCCCAAAATAGAGCGATTGAACTTGAAGACACTCTTATAACTGTTGGCAAGTGGAAAAGAGAAGCACAAACCCTGAGCAGTTCTTTAGCAGTTGCGACTATAGATCTAATGGTACAGAGGTTTATGAATGACATAGCGATGCTAAAAAGGTAGTAGAATAGAATGACTTCCTATCAACCCCCTTATTAAGATATAAGTCAAAGGCAATTTCCCCAACAGCAGAAAAAATCTCTACAGTTACCTAGCCCTCAACAAAGGTTGCAAATAGAGCCTGCTCCCAAAGAAACAATGTGCTTGTTCCACTTAACCACCGATCATGATGGGGATACGTGTACTGAATGGTTAAGATACTTACAACTCAATGCTGCCAGAGATGAGATGAATAATGAACAACTTCATGAAGAAAAGAATTCTCCAGACATGGGTTCATTAGGCTCTTTCTAATGAGAATATGTACCCGGTGTAGAGCAAGGCGGAAGTGTATTGGCAACCCTACAGGATCCAGCCTGCGCTATCTTAACAAGAAATCAATGAACTCAGAAGTTCATTCCAGGTGCAACTACTACAAGCGCTGACACAAAAAGAAAGGAGTCTACTAGAAAAGAAACACACACAAGTTCAAGGGGCTCGGAGGTAAAAATTCTTCCCAGAAATACAATTACCCCTTCATCTCCTTTCAATTTTGTTGAGTTCTGTAAGTCTTCAACAGTTTCTATCTCTTCTCTTGATTTCTTGAAGATGAACCCTAGAGAACTGGATAAGTTGGTGAAACATGTTAAAGGGGAAAATTATACAAGTCCTCAAGCAGATAAACCCTTTATAGGGGAAACCACCACTACTCAAGAACCTTTTGTTTTCCAACCCCAAGATACTCCCCGAATTCCAGAAGGATGTCAGTCCATAAATTCTGTCAAAAATGAGTACGAAGAGAAAAAGCCAAATACATTTTATGTCTCTCTGCTATTGAATGGTCAAAAATTGAGTAATTGCATTATTGATTCTAGTGCTTCTGACAACATAATGCCCGCCCCCGTAGCTAAGGCTTTGGACTTACCCTTAACCAAAACCTTCGGTCATTGTTACTCTATGGATGGTAAAGAAGTACTATTAAAGGGTCAGATCAAAGACTGCCAGGCTATCCTAGCCGCATACCCTGACAAACAGCTAAAACTCACCATTTTAGTAGCCGATATCCCAGCTAGTTACGGGATGTTACTCAGCAGAACCTTCTGTAAAGACTTGGGCGGGGATATAAAAATGGATTGGTCTGAAGCCACAATTCCCGTAGGCAAAAAGAAGGTAAAGCTAGAACCTAAACCTAAGAATAAATATACCGTGATACCCTTAGATGAACCCAGAGCCCAAATCGTGTATGAAGAATGCAATTTCAGGAATTATGTCATCCTGACTGATTCAGATAGAGATGTCCAAATCAAACCTCAAAAGGAAGAAGACATTTGGAAAATGGAGTTTGACGGAAGCTGCTCCAACTCAGGGTCAGGTGCCAGAGTGGTCCTTTTCCCTCCCCATGGAGAGTGCATTCCTTTTTCTTTCAAGTTAGATTTCAAAAACACTAACAACACCACAGAATATGAAGGTTTGTTGTTAGGCCTGGAGGAGTGCAGGTTTAGAGGGGTCAAGAAGCTGATTGTGAAAGGGGACACTGAATTGATTGTGAAACAGGTTCGGGGGTAGTTTTCTGTAAAGAATGAGAAATTAAAGCATTACAAAAACCTAGTCTGGGATGACATAGAATTTTTCGATGCCTTTTCCATTGAGTATATTCCTAGGAATCAGAATACCAGAGCAGATTCTTTGGCTGTATCTGCTTCTTTTCTCTTGCCACATCCTGATTTTAAAACTCAAAAATACCAGATTGAAATGATATACAAGCCAAGGGTACCAGACAATGTTCAGAATTGGCAAGTGTTTGATGACGATACACAGCTTCAAGAATTTCTGGAGTGTGCCACTGGATTCGCTGAAGTATATTTTGAAGGTTCAAAAAGTGAATGCAAAGAAATTTATCAAGATGAGGATGATAATGCAGGAATGATTCAGCTGAAAAGTAATAAAATCCCTAAAGGCCTAGTTTCTCTGGAGCATCTGTTCAGAAGAAGAGATGATAGCACAGTGAAAGAAAAGGTTTCACATGTTCCAAATTCAAAGGAATATGACAAAATTGATATAGGTGATCAGGGTTCTCCTAGGTGGATTTACATTGGTCGAAATTGTACTGAATCTGAGAAGGAAGACTTGAAAAGGTTATTGAAGGCATACAGAGATGTTTTCACCTGGGATTATGGAGATCTAAAAGTTTTTAGAGATGGTCAATTTGAGCACCAAATCCCCTTGAAACCTGGAGTAGTCCCTTTTCGCCAGAAGTTAAGGAACTATAACCCCAAGGTATCAGAAGCTATACTAAGGGAAGTTAAAAAGATGTTACAGGAATGAATCATCTATCCTATTCACCATTCAATGTGGATAGCTAACTTAGTTCCCGTGAGAAAGAAAAATGGTGAAGTTCAAATTTGTGTTGATTTTCGTAACCTGAACCAAGCGAGTTTGAAAGATAATTATGCTTTTCCTGTCATGGAGCATGTCTTGCAAGCGGTCTCCGGTTCTGAAGCCATGTTAATGTTAGATGGCTATTTGGGTTACAATCAAATAGGGGTAGCAAAGGCTGACCAACACAAGATAGCCTTTATCACACCATGGGGTACTTACGCCTACAACTGGATGCCCTTCAGATTAATAAACGCAGGTGCAAATTTTCAACAGGAAATGAACTCTTCCTTTGAAGATCTCAGAAATAAAATCATAGTGATCTATCTGGATGACCTTACAATATTTTCAAAGAGGAGAAACCAGCACTTGAATGACCTTGAACGAGTTTTGCAGCGTTGCAGAAATCATGGTATCTCTTTAAATCCCAAAAATTCTATATTCTTTGTAGAGGAAGGAAAGTTACTCGGTCATATAGTATCAAAGGAGGGTATCAAAATAGATCCTAAATGATTTAAAGCAATTCAGCAGCTCAGCCTGCCTGCTAGCAAAATTGGTCTGAAGTCATTCTTCGGTCAAATTAATTTTTTGCGAGCTTTTATTCCTGAATTCTCTGAAGTGACAAGACATTTGATCGAAATGATGAGCGAGAAAATTCCATTCAAATGGAATGATGATGGACAAAAAGCTTTTGAAGATATTGAAACTGCCATATCTTAGGTACCAGTATTGAGAAGTCCAAATTTTAGAAAAGATTTCATTATGTACTGCTATGCCTCTCAATATACCCTTTCAAGCATACTCACTCAGAAAGACAAGGAAGGACAGGAAGCACCCATAGCCTTTATGAGTGTGCCCCTGAAGAAGCATGAGCTCAGATACTCCCAAATAGAAAAACATGCTTATGCGGTGGTAAAGGTAGTGAAGCATTTCAGGTATTACATTCTTCACTCGCATAGTACTGTATATGTGCCAAAAACTGCTGTGAAGAGCATTCTGATTCAGAAGGAGATTGGCATGAACAATAGAGCTATATGGATTGCGAAGATTCAAGAATATTACTTGACAATCAAACCTACAAATTTGGTAAGAGGAAAGGGTTTATGTAAGTTAATTGCAGAGAACAATGAAATATGTGAAAAATCGATGAAGTCCCTATGGCATTATTGGTCAGTTCAATCGACCCTTGGCTCTCTAACATCACTTACTTCCTTACATATGGTGAATGCCCAGGTCATTTGAATCAAAAGGAAAGGTGCAAAATGAGATTAAAGGCTAATAAATATGTGATTTCCCAGGGAACTTTGTTCAAAAAGGGAGTTGACGGAACTTTCCTCAGGTACGTTGATGAAGAACAACGGAAAGAATTGTTAAGAGCATTCCATGATGAAGCATGCAGGGGAAATTACTCTTCCACTGTGATAGCCTACAAGATTCTTCAAAATAGGTTCTACTGGCCAGGAATGTTCAAGGATTCTTACCAGTATGTCAGAAACTGTGACAAATGTCAACTATTCGCTGGGAGACCCTATCTGGCAGCGTTATTCCTCAAGCCAGTTATTGTGGAAGAACCATTTAGACAATGGGGAATCGATTTCATCAGACCATTGAATCCACAATCTAGTGCTAGGGATATCTATATTCTAATGGCCACTGATTATTTTATGAAGTGGGTGGAAGCAATACCCATGAGGAAGGCGAACTCTCAGGTGGTGTGCGAATTTTTGCTGAATTTTATTTTTGTAAGATTTGGAGTGCCAATTAAAATTGTAGCAGATAATGCTACATATTTTTCTTCAGAAGAAATATCAACCTTTTTCTATGAGCATGGTGTGGCATTGGCCCATTCCTCAGATAATTTCCCGCAAGGAAATGGCCAGGCAGAATCCAGCAATAAAAACCTGATAGTCATAATGAAAGAATTAATGGATGATAATCCCCTAGAATGGCAGAAGAAACTCCACGAGGCATTGTGTACAGATTAGATCACTTTGAAACGAGCTATTGGCATGTCACCCTTTGAACTAGTATATGGAATTGGGGCTCATGTTTCATTACCTCTCGAACTATCCTCGGCAAAACTCCAAGAAGTCATTGAAGATGAGTATTTCAAAGATCCTCTAGAAAGGCGCGTAATGCACTTAAGAAAGTTGGAAGAAGACAGAGAAAATATGGTAGATCATATCACTGAACATCAGATGAAGGTGAAGCAGATTTTTGACATGCGAGCTAGACCTCATGGTTTTATGGAGGGCGATGAAGTTCTGCTATGGGACAAAAGAAGGGCATCAAAGGGATCGCATGGGAAGTTTGAATCTCTATGGAAAGGTCCGTTCATTATCTCAGAAACTCTGGGTTTGAATGCTTATAAACTATCATATCTGGATGGTGTTAACCTGCCATTTACTTACAATGGGCAGGATTTGAAACTATGCAAGGTCTAGGTGTCTGAGTTTATCCCCTTTGTACATATTAGTTAGTTCTCTGTGTTTTCAGTTTTGGTAGTGTCCCTCTTTTCTTTTCCTTTCCTTTTCTTTTGTTCAGTCTGTGAAACCAGTATTCTGAAGTTATCTGCAAATTGGGAAATCTGCAGTCGCCAGTCAGAGCCAATGTTAGGGGGTCTAGAGTTGCCTTTATTTGAACTTTGCAAGTTTACGTGTTTTTAAAGGTCAAAGCTTCACTCTGTTCACTTTCCTACCTTGTTGGTTCCTCCAAAGCCTTTATATTTGAGTCTGTCAAAACTAAGCCTTTGGCATCATTGGGTTCAGTTCCGGTCTGTTATAAGCTGATCACTCACACTTTCAAGTCATTCGAACCACCTTGAACTTCTTTGAACTCCGGTTCAAAGTAGTTCAAAGAAGTTCAATAGTGGCCTAAGTCTTTTTATTGTTAACGATGTGTTCCTGCAGGAAAGCACACAACATTTTTCTCTTGTAAGGTGTTGAACCTATTTGAACCCTTTCGAACTCAGGTTCGAAGCAGTTCAAAGTAGTTCAAAAAGGAATGCAGGTGGGATTCTTAATGACGTGACGCCTGACAAGACGTGTTGATTGATGTGGTATGATTCTATTTGTTGGGTCAGAGCATGGAAACCAAGGAAATCACTTGCACAGGTGTAAAATATTTGATTTGAGGGTAAATAATTATGATTGGAAAAGGTGGCAGGTCCCGAAGATACATTTTGATTTGAAAGCATTCATTTTTAGCGTCACTTGGCATTGAAGGCCTAATTAATGCTCGCATAAAGATGTATATCTCACGCTTCAAACTACAAATAAAAAGAATCTTTGTAAGTCATTTTTCCTTATTATGCATTCACGGACTCTTGGCGTTGGAGAGGTGGTCTGGTCAAGTTCAAATCTTACAGGTAGCTTTTTTGAGCTCTGCCCTCATTTCTGGTTGTTGCTTAAAATTCAATATTTTGAGCAGTGAGCTGGTAGACTCTTCATGTCCTTATGCAAATATGAAGTCTGTTATGCATTTCTTTGGAAACGTAAAGAACTTGGAATGCAGGGCTCTAGTCATAACAAACACGGATTTGTTAGGGGTTTCGGTCGATGCCATAACTTCCAAACTCTCTTCTCATGTTGACAAAGAGTCTGTTGTAGAAATTTTAGCCAGTGTTCTGCTAGAAGCAATCGCATTCCTTCCTTCTTCCGTCTGTCTAGAGTTAGTATAGGAATGTATTAATAGATATGATGTTAAATTAAAGAGTATTTTAAATGCGGATGGTCAAACCCTAATACCGGTGAACCGTGGAACCATTGCAACAATTTTCAAAATACCTGATGAGGGTCTTGTTAACTTCACCCCCACCCAGTCTTTGGCTCAATTTAGGGAAAATGTTGACAAGAACAGAAGCTATATAGCAAGAAGATGGACAAAAACCAACTACAAAGGGGGGTCGTGGTTGCCCAAATCCCTTACTAAGGATCACATGAATCCTCTGGTACATGATATTGTTGTCCTCCTCCATCGATTAAAGGGTTCAGAACAAGCCTTGTACTTTGATGAATGGATGTTCCATTTTGTGGAGATTGTCCTAGAAGGAAGACAACACATAGACTTGGCCGAGATCATAGCCGTATCCCTTAGGGATCAACTCAAGCAAACTCAAATGAACAAAGAAGGGTTTTATATGTCCTCATACCTAATGTATTGCTTGGCCTACACTCAAAATTTATCTCCTATTCAGAAAGTCCCTTGGAATGAAGGCTTGCTTATTTATGAGTATTTCCCATTGTTGAGAAAAGATAAAGTTTTAGAGGATTACAGGAAAGTACATGATGTGTTTTGGGGGAAATTATGCCAAGAACTCGTAGGCGCGCCGAACCAGAGGATTTCAAAGAATGCTCAGAAATTGGTCCAGATATTTGGTAGCTTCTACATTCAATTTCCCCACTTCACATATATTCGGGTAGGTGGATTTGAAGAGGAACCCTTGACGTTGCCTCGGTATGATTTCAATTGTTTTGTACTAGTAGAAGTTTGCAGACAATTATTTATTGTGATTAAAACTGCTCTCCCTGACGACAAGTGGAATTCTTTGTTTCCGGTGAAACTAGGCCATTTGGTCTGTAACAGTATGTTGGATGCATCCATTATTGGGAGTAATTTGCTAAAATTCCACATGACCTTTTATGAACCAAGGATAGGATTCGACAGTAAAGGTTTTTCCAGGCAGACTCTAGGGCTAAGTAAATGTCCCTCCCCAAGTTATCATCTTGAGGATTTATGGGAAAATCTCGATGATGAGAAAAGGGTTTGGGAGCGGGATAGAACCAGACTCACTGTGTCTTAGATTAATTTATTGCAATTAAGGTTTGATATCAAAAATATGGAAGAGGACAGTTCAGAGATTCCACGCCCATCTACCACCTGTTCAGAAGTAGAAGGTGTCCCGATTATCGATTGGGGCAGCAAAGAATCTAGCAATATCAAACTCAGAGCCCGCCGCATTTTTGAAGAAACTGAGAATTGGATTACAGCAAGGAAGAAAGGAGTTCAACTCCTTACAAACACATGCCTTGATACAGGGTCACCTATTAAAAGTTTAAAGCAAGTTCTTGCTAATGATTCTCCTTTGTTATCAAATGCAGGTGAAATAACATCATTGAAGGAGAAGACAGCTTCAGTGAAACACCCTACCGTGCCAAGATCAAGGGTAAGGATGAGGTCAGAAAAGAAGAACTAGATGGCTTCAGAAGAACCTGACTATTTGGATGATGTCGTTGAGCTCAATGAAGAAGACCTCTCATTCACCCCTGATCACAAAGGGAAGGTTCAAGAGGTTCTCACACATTATAAGGAGCTATCCCAGGTTGTAGACACACCTGTAAAGACTCCTGATAACCAAATTATGCCTAGTTTGGTTCCACCATGGCTCACTGAATCGGTTAGCAAGAGAAAAAGTTTCAAACCGCTGGCTATGCCAGTTAAAGAGATTGTTACGAGGTATGCTACATGCACTCCAAAAGCTAAAAGAATGAAAGTGACGTGAGGTTGACAACAGATCCATCAACAGGGAAGATCATTGCTGAAATTGCCAAATTAAAGCCTACGGAAGAGGTGGAGGACCTTGAGCCCGAAGATTATGAACTAACAAAGATGGAGTTAGGAATTCTGAACAGAGACTCTCGTGATCACATTTTCAAATTCTCCGCTGACCATATGTTAGGACAGTCACAGAAAGATGGCAGGGAGAAACGAGAATTGAAGCAAATAGTTTCAACTATGGCAGAGTTTCTCTCGTCATTGGCTGAAGACGGTGTGCTACCTTTGGCACAGGCCCATCAAGGGTTTGACTCCAATTCGGCGGAAAATCAAAAGTTGGTCAAATAGGTACACCAAGGTAGAACCTGGATAGAAGTAATAAAGGCATGGATAGATGGTATAATAGCAGAAGGAAGCGCCTTCATAAGGGAGCTCATGAGCACCCACACGGACGGTGAAATACTCCTAGGGGAGATTCAGGCCTTGATCCCAATATGGGAAAATGAAGCAGAAAATTGTGCAGACATTGTGACGCGGGTGCAGGAGATTGAAGATTATGGAGTAAAATAGTTTTTAACTGAAAATCCCATGAAGTTAGTTGATCGTTGTATGTTGTTTATCTTAAAGAAAAACTTTGGCTGGAAGAACACATTGTTCAAAGCAGCTATTTCTCAGATGAAAGCCATGGAAAAAGAAGTGCAGGAAATTCACTCTGACACCTTAAAGGACATAAAGGTAGTGAACCCCTCAGGCATCTTACAACTAGAGGATGGAAATCAGGGTGTCGAAGCGATGGTTAAGTCCTTCGTTGATGTAATGAATGCTTTCAAAGAGAACGAGGCTCCAATAGCTCACAACCTCACCAGAACTACCAACATTGAAGCTATGTTGATCTTGAACCGGGGACAACTGCCGAAACAGGCTGAGAAAATCTAGAAAATGCGGTGGGAGAAGAACGCGATGCACGCAAAGTTAGCCGTATTAAAAAATCTGCACGCCCCACCTACTCAGGAACTGCTCCATGTCTTCCGGTCGTGGAAGCTGGTAAAGATGGCCACGTCAATAGATACACAAGAAAGCTTAACCAGATTCAGTTTTATTTCCTTAATTTATCCTCCTTTTAAAAATCTTATTCTGAGAACTTTGTTATAACTGGTAACTATTTCTTTCTTTTATTGTGTCCGAGAAGCCGGGTTTTTCGAGAGGCTTTCTCGGACTATTAAACTATATAAGCTAGAGCTTAAAACTCTATAGGGGTTAGAATAGAATAGAGGGAAAGATAGAATTTAGAATAGTAGTGAAAGTTCTTTCTTTTTTTTTTCAATAGTTTAAGTGACTAATGATATCTGGAGTTTGAGCCAGTTATACCTGAATACTCATGCATGGATTTATTTTGATCTTTGAATCAGATGATGAAATATATATATTCTACTTTGAGAGAGTTATATATTGAAATTTTTAATGTGTTATTCCATTTCAATCATTTATTTTTAGAATTATGAATTCCAGTTTTCCGTAGATGAATACTTAGTTGTGTTGAATTTCTTGATCAGTTAATTAGTTTAAATTTATTTTGCAAAGTAGTTTATGGTTCTTTCTAAGTTTTGCAAGTTTCCATGCTATACCTCATCTGTCCAAGAACAGTTGAGAGATCTTTTCCTTCTTTTCAGTTAAAAGATTACATGTTTAGATTGCAATATCCATTCATTGAAAATCTTTGAAAGGGAGCTGTACCTTTGTAGAATTCAGAGGGGAGCAAAGTAAATGCTTACCCAACTGTTGTTTAAGGATTTGTTTTCAAGGGCATAGAGTTAGAAAGTAAACATCAAGATTTAAGGAGAACAAATCTGTTAGCCAGCAATATGCAAAGTAAGCGAGATTGGAGATTATGAGCTAAGGAAAGAATATAAAAAATTATGCACAAATGGAGCATTGAAGTTTGAACACCATCACATTGTCAACAAAGGGTTATTTTGTGCTCTAGACTTCCCTCGCGACTTCAAATTTGAAAGGATTATAATATTTCTGAGTAGAGTTCATGACATGAATTTATGGTTGGATAATGGGCAAATAAGAATCACCAAGGAAATAATTCACCAATTTACTAGATACCCTATTCTACAAGGAGAGAGAACTATGCAATGTCAGAATATGGAAGTGATTGAAGCAAATACTATGGCACAATGGAACAAATGAGGTATGACAATATCTACAGTCATAGATCTTGAAATCAACTTTGTAGTGAGATTTATTGCACACAAATTTTATCAGTCGAGCAGATTGGATAGTCTTCTATGTATTGAAGTAGACCAGGCATGGAAGATATTCAAGAAGGATCACACATATAATCTTGTCAAGCTACAAATGAATCAATTGGAAAAGAACTTATCATCAATAAGGAAAGTGAATAACTCAATGTGTACATTTGGATCCCTGGTTGTCTGTATATTTTTCTATATGCAAAACACTTTTCCTACCTTAGGAGATGTCTAGATTCAGGACCGACCAGTGACACTATAGATAAATTATTTTATTCATCAACTAGGAGAAAACCTTGATAATGTTATGGAAAAATTATTTGTTGAATTCAAGAAGAAAATGAGGATAAGGAGAAGAATCCCTATATCTAATTTTATGTATGTACAAGCTATAATACATGTTTTCCCTCAAGGGTAAACTGGATTTAACAGAGACATACACAAAGCAAAGTATTTAACAGAGAATGTATAACAGTATTATATTCATTGATTCATCACCATGTACAAAGGTATTTCATATATCATCATCTGACCACACTTAAGAGACAAATACATACATATAGTGCCCGAGGGGATGTGAGGCGAACCATCACATCTGTGTAACTCCCTCAAATAGACCAACCATTTAACTACCCAATTTATTGGACAACATCATCCCCCTAAAAAATAGTCATCTCCGGATGACAACATATAAAATGTTCAGAACATCACCAAAACTAAGGGAATGATAGTAAGTACAAAATTGACAACTAAGAAGTAGAAGCAGGGGGCTGAGGAAGCATCCCAAAAGAGGCTGGGTGATTGGTCAAAGAAGAAGTTGGATACACCAAAGAAGATCCCAACTGAGAATGCAACTCATACACCTGTGTCATCCTTATCATCAACACTTCTGCCCCTTGGAAGTAGCTATGGCTAACTGCTGCTCAAATGTCTCTATCTTCCTTGCCAGGGAATCTTCCAAAGCCACTCATGACACCTTCTCTGTGTCCATCTCATATGTCCTCCATGCTAAGAAGAATGATATCCCAATGGGAAACTGAGGTTGCACAACAATGGAGAAAATACAAACACCTTCATTAGATGAAGTTTACACCTGGTCAGTTGGTATTGAAGTTTAATGGGCGAAATGAAATTAAACCTGACAAAATCAAAGCAAAGTGGCTAGGCCCATATAAAATTTAGGAAGTTTTTGTGAATGGGGCGGTGAAGTTATGGACGATCGATGGTCAGGAGATTTCAGACATGTTCTACGGGTCGAATCTCAAAATACATCATGAATAGTGAGATGGCATTGACAGAACTAGTCAGGGGAAGGTACACAATTTACAAAATTGAAAGAAAAAAATAGGAAAAAAGTTGAAAAATACATACGACACTGTACTGTATGACTTGCTACCGTACAGATCTATACGCCTATACGGCCAAAAAATTTTAGAAATTTTTTTTAAAAAAAAGTTTTTCCTATTAAAAAAAAAGAAAAGAGAGAGAGAGAGAGAGACCGTACGGTGCCGTGTAGCCCATATGGACAAACATAGTTATAAATTAGAGTTCGTACGGTGATTACCCATATGGTTTAATTTCTTTTATTTTTAGTTAGAATATCAGCAGCTCGGGTGGGCACCGTATGGACTAGTGCAGTAGCGGTAGCCACCGTACGGATTATAGGACACTCACCGTATAGTGTCTGGAAGTATTTTTTGTACGAATTTTCATAGGAATTAAATCTAGAATACCAAAGGTCATACAACATTAAGGGAATAAAATAGGTCATACAATCGTACAGACTAGGAAATCCACTCGAACGAGTTAGGTCATAAGGCCATAAAAGCCCAATATTATTAGCAAGCATACACCAAGGAAAATCATACAAGGAGGTCATACCAAGGTATGGAAGGTACCAGGCAGTTAGGGATTCTAAACGGTTAGTGCATAAGGACAAAGAAGATAGTTATTGATGGCATCAGATTCTTAAAAAAAAAAATGACAAATAAAGAACAGTTCACAGAGCATAGCATATGGCACTGAAGGGAAGGACATAAGAAGGTAGTGAATAAAATACAGTTATTTTCCATTTCCAAAGGTGTCGTAAGCGGTTGGCAGAAAGAGAATGGCATCAGACAAAAATCACAAAAATGGTGTGGGCCATGGACTTTTGTGTAGGTTTGAAGGTGCTAAATGGTCTTGGCTACCCCTTGACCTCGCTAGGGGCGTTGCCCCCAGACCCATATTTTATTTTTGAGGCACACTACAACCTAGAGTTTGGGGTACCAGCATCATCAGGGTAAGCGTTGGGTTTGTTCCACACAGTGAGAAAGTAGTGTGAAGCTAAGCATTGGAAGGGAAGAAATAAGTCACTGAGGGAAACAGATTTGGAGGTTGTAAATGCACAGAGTTGAGCATATGAGACCTAGAGATGCTGCAAGCATGCATTTTCCACGTGCTAGTGGTGGCAAGAGAGGTAGAAGGGTACTATGCTTTGAGGTGTATGCACCCTAAAATGGTCGCCTAGACTTTGGGCCCCATTTATCATTTTATCAAATTTCTAAATCAATACTTTGAAACATTTTCAATTCAAATCAATTTCCTTGATCAAATTGTAATTAATTCATTTATTCAATTATTTCAATATTTCCTAAGGTTTGATCATTTTTATTTAATTAAAAGATTTAATCTCCCTTTT
>MU223547.1:1929424-1952004 GCA_018584345.1 Thuja plicata | reverse complement strand
TTTCCTCTTATTGACTATTCATTTCCCTCCTCATGTATATATATGTATTTGAATTCAAACGAAAGGGGCTTTTTTTGGGGGATTATTTTGGAAATTTATTTCTAACTAATTTTTCTTTTATTTTGGAGGCAAAACATTGAGTTCTTTTTGGAGGCAAAATATCTCTTCATATTTCATAGACTCTAATTCTAATTTTTGTGTGTTATTGAATTTCAATTAATTGCTGAAATTTATTTGTGAGTTTTCATTGGTAATTTCTTGTTGTGTGTTTATGAATATCCTTGGGCATGACTACTCCATCATCTCTCCCTCTGTCCCTACCACCCTAACCTTTCCCTCCTCCACCTCTACCTCCATCTCTACCTCCTCATCTTTTATCTATGCCTCCTTGGCATCCATCTCTCCCCCCTTTGTCATTGTGTCCTCACCTCCCCCAACTCTGGTGTGGTTTTTTGATCCTCCTTTGCATCTCTAAGGGGACTGGTACCCCAGGATCTATATAAGGCACTAACCTATGCTGATCCCACCATGCATCATACTGAGAAGTGGTCTTGGCATCTATAACCTAGGACCTCCATGTCCATATCCATACCACCAAACCCACAAACTATATAATAGTTATAGCCACTGGTATCACAAGATCCCATCCCCTCACATCCCAATTGCACCACGAAAACTATTTTGATCATGTAGGGACATCCTACTTCTCTTTGACCTATCTAAGTACCTTTCTTAGTAGGTGAATCTCAATGATGCATTGGCTCTGTGTAGTCCGACCAATCAAATAATGCTCATTTCAATAGAAGTCTAGGTTATTTTCCTCTCCATCCCATACTAGGAAGTCAAGGTAAGGTCTCCATATAAACTCTCAAAAAATTTCTAATTCATGCCTCCAATATCTAACATGCCCAACCTACCTCTATTGTGTTACCTCATAATGATATATGTATGATCATCATCCATGGGCTTATTTTTTGAAATAAATAGGATGACACACCACTATATGCTCATAGGCCCATACCTGGATCATTGTCACTTTGCATCCCAAAGATTGTGCCCTGTGATACGTGATGTCGTGCATCTAAAAGTATAACATGGTAAGCATACAAGGACCCTAGGAATAAATTGTACTCTCTAAAATCATGGCATATATCACCTCTCCCCACCCAAGTTGGAACCCATTCCCTCTCCTATATGGAACCAATACCCTCACAACCAATCCACAAAGAAACAAAAAGAACTATTCATAGTCAGTCACCATGTCTTTCTATAAAATCTTGTATTGATGGATCCCTAGCTCCACATCCACATCAAATAACTCATAAATTTCCCTCAATCTAGCCCTTGGCACATACACTACTCTCTCCCCTCAAATAGTCAGTCTTAGTATCTTGTACACGTCCTCCAAAGTAACTATGCACTCTCCCATAGGTAAGTGAAATAAAGAGGTCTCAAAGTGCCATCTCTCACACACAGTTGTGATAATGGCATCAGCTACAGTGCAACTTATTTGAACCTACTTTATATGCATTTACATCCCCATCCCATGTCAATACAATCCTCTGTATGCATTTTGATTTGCACAGTTGTCGACTATATTTCAATGATAATTACTAAAATTAATGCATGCCATAAATTGTGTAGTTCATTTATGTTCTTTAGATATTATTTTTTAAGATTGTTTAATTTAAATTTTAAAGTTCTATGGAATTAGTTTTAAATTATTTATTGATTAAGAAATTTTTTATTTTTTAATTAAATTTTATTGTATATAATATCAGACAAATATTGTAATATATTTTTAAAAAATTAGTGTTTGAATTTATAACTAAACATGATCTGTGCAGGCTTAGAGTATCCACTGTGCTGGAAAAGATACTATTAACATCTTTTGAGAAGGATTGGTTACAGAGCTTCTCCTTAGAAATGGGATCGAGGATAGAAAACTTGGCTGATGTAGAAAACAGGTTGAAAACCTATTGTAATAAGTGTATTAGCCTATTTGTATTGTATGGGTCATTGTATCATTGTATCATTGGGATTTGTATGGTCTGTATATGGGTTTTGTTGAGGGATAATTTGACATTATCTTGTATAGCTTTTAGGTCGGCATGGGCTACAACCAAAGGTTTTCTTCCTGGGTATTTCCTGTTGGTATGCTCTCCTAAACTAGGAGTGTAATCTTTTTAAAAATATTAATGAAATATTTCAGCTACCACCCATTACCTCTCAAAAAAAAAAAAAATTTAAATTTATTTATACCTTTTGATTTTCGTTAAAAAAAAAGAATGTTTGTTTTATAGAAAATTAAGATTTTGTAATACTTTTACCTATTACATATCTTTCATTAGAGTAATTATCATTTTACCACATAACTAAATAAATTAATGAGCTTGTTATTATGTTAAGTGTGAATTTTTTATTCACTCAAAAAAACATTATAGATATTTTTAAAAAAATGTGTTTACACTTGCTTCAAATTTTTAATTAGATTTCCACATTATATAAACTCATTTTTATAAATATTTTTAAAAAAAATGTGTTTACATTAGTTTTTATTAAGTAAAACAAGTTTTACAAGGACCCGAAACCTTTACAAAAGTTTTCCAAATATTCAAGATAGTTCAACAACATTTGTGTCGTAGCACCAAGCAAGGAAAGAAAAGCAGCTAGCAAGCTAACAACCTAAACAAAAAGTCCCACAGATAAACATTAAGGATAGGGACAATAAAAACAAAAAGGATAGAACTAAGAAAAATATAGCTACATGCCCTCCACCATTTCCTAGGCCTGAATGACCATAATCTACATCTGATTTACCAAATTCTTAAGGTCTTCAATTTCTTTGCCTCCTTTGGACTTATCTTCTTGTGCTTTCCCTTGTGCGAGTACCCAGTCCTGTGATCTCCTTCACCTCTCTGTAGTCCTTTTCCCCTTTGTCCTAATCTAACTTATCCATTAGGATTTGTGTGTGTCCAGTATAGGCTTTTAGGCTCACCATGTATTTCTCCCCAATTTTCTTGATCATTTCCTCAAGTTTTTCCACCTTTATGTTCAGTTTGTTGATTTTCCTTATGTTGTCTTCTTCCTCCGCCCTGTCAATGATGTCCTTCAATTGTTTCTCCATTTTTCCCACTTTGTTCACAAATTCCACCTGGGCTTCCAAATTCCCAACTGCCTCTTTCATTTCATCTAAGCATTTAGCAACTAATTTCTCACCAATACTAGTTCTTTTTAAGATATTAATCTCAGCCCTCACAACTTCAATTTGTTTTTTCATATTAGAATTGTCTTCAATCAAATTACTCACCATACTAGTGAAATCCGCAATGCAATCCTTTCTTTGCTTGATATCATCAGGCATATGATAATTTCCCATTTCCTCATTTTCATGGAATTCAGTTTCCTTGTGCCCTGTTTCCTCTTTCTCTATTCCTTTTTCCATATTTTCCTTCACCTTTTCATCCTCCTTCTGCTCATTAGTTTTTGTATTACCCTTTTGATTGTCCTCCCTATTTTCTCTGCTTTCATCCTCCCCGAGGTTCTTCTTAGTATTCAGCTTTTTCTCCATCATATCTTTCTCATCCAAGGAAAGAACAATTCTCCTCTTGCTAGGGTTTTTACCTTTCTGACTGATCTTGTTTCTCTCCATACCTTCTCCCCATTTTATTTTCTTTGTGTCTTTTTTGTCCTCCTTCTCTTCATCCTTAGAATCCTTCTCCATTTCAATTTCTTCCACCAAATTCTTCTTCTTATTCGACTTTTTACCCTTTTTCTTTCTCATTTTGCTTTCCTCCAGATTATCATCATATGTTTCCTTGTCCGTATCAGAGCCCTCAGAGAAGGGCTTCTTCTGGATCTTCTTATATGAGGATCCCTTTTTCATAGTGTTTTTAGGTGTTTTATATCCCTTGGAATCTTCTTCATTATCCTCTGTTTCTTCCTCATACATACTATCTTCCTCATCACCCTTCGTTTCTTCCTCATCTCTCTGGTTCTTCTTCAATAGAGGTCTTTCAACTTTTTTAGCTTTCAAAACCTCATAAATTAGCAGCATCAAGACTTGGTGAGAAGCATGATCACCTTTTGGGTCTTTTTGCAAGCTATTAATGGTGAAATCTAATGAACTGAGAAAATAATAGGGCAAACTAACTTTCACCTTGTGTCTAAAGTGATTTAATAGCATAAAATGGTGACCATAAGCATGGGTGAACCTACCATCCAACATAATATAACTGATGATCACATACATAACATACCTCCAAGGCCTGGATATGCACTTTGGATTGTGGTATGAGGTGTCAACCTTAACCAATCTAGCCTTTTCCTCTTCAGACTCTAGAAAAACCTCCCAAGCCTTATCATATATCACTCTATCTCTATAGAACTTGATTCCCTCCATGCCCATTCATGTCGCTTCCGCTATTATCTCCTTAGTGACCTCCATTTGCTGATTTCCCACCATAATCTTGCCATCTTTCCACGTTTTAGTGAAAATCCTAGTAATAGAAGGGTTTTTTCCATGAAGCTTTTCCAATAACACTTCCATCCCACCTTCTTTCAGAATCCTCCAGACTTTTGGCATTTTTCTCCATTCGTCGCAATTCACAGGCTCGACTTGTTTCTTACTTTCACCCATCTATTCTCTCTATTTTAATTTTTTACCTCTTCGATAATTGTTGAGAAATATATTATGAATACCACTCCTCATTCTTAGCGAAACCAAAAACACCCAGAAAGCATGTCACTTCTAGCTCGTAATCACCATAGAGTAATTTTTCTTAAAAAGGTAATTATGACAAATCACTTCCGCATCAATATCCTTTATGAAACTTACCATTTATGATCTAGTTTCTGTCTACTCCTCAAATGGTCACTATCAAGTAATAATTTGGCTTGATAAGGCATGTTGTTTCCATCACTCCATTGCATCACCACATCAACCTTACAATGTTGGCTGCCCAGTCAGCAACACCATTAGTCTCTCAGAAGTTATGCGTAACAATAAATTTCTCAAAAGAATGAATAATAGCTTTATCTTTTTGAATCATATTATGAATAGTCCATGAGGCTGGAGTATACTTATTCAAACACTTGATAATGTTGAGAGAATCTCCCTCTAACCACACCTTAGAACACCCTTTATCCTTAGCTAGGATAATAACCTAAAGGGCAGCATAGGCTTCATCATTATGATTTGTTTGAATACCAATAGGGATAGCTCTAATGCCTCTACAGATCCCATGTTCATCTCTTATGACAATGTCACACCCAGCAACCCTTGGGTTTCCCTTTGATGCACCGTTACAATTAATTTTATCCCATCCACTGGGGGGACAATCCCATCTAGCTTCCTCCCTCTTTGATTTATTATCCTATTTCCTAAAATTCCATTTTATTTTCCAATTATTGAAGAAGTTTTTGTCCTCCTCATTCAAAGGATCCATGACTCTATCCTTTAAAAGTAAATTTTCTTTAATATCTCTCTTAATTCTAAAGAAAACCTCCTTCTCACTAGCCATTCGATTCCTGAAGACTCTCTCATTCATCTCTCTCCAAACTCCCCAACAGACATAGGGGAGAACAAACTTCCACACCTTGATCAAAGTCTCATTATTTGAAGGATTTGTTGAACTATAACTGATTGAATGTTTGAAGATTTTAAGTTGATGATCATGCAAGGCATTAAATCAGTTAATGTATTATATTTTCATTGATGTCAACTTGATATAATTTGTATGGTCATGGACATACTACCAAAGACTTCAAAGAATCGATGAATCAAAGGCTATGCTATCAGTAATGCATATAAGTCAAGTATTCACAAAGTGACTACATAACCCGACGGAGTGCACACTGATGGACAGAGTAAAAGAGAAAAGTCACAGTGTTACCCAATGAGAAAATGCATAGCATTACCGACGAGCAAATTTATAGTGTTCCCCACTGATAAAAACATAGAGTAACCCGACAGACAGAATTACAGTGTTTCCTGACGAAAAAGACAAGGACGAAGATCTCAATGACAACTAAAGTCACACTGACAGAACAGTCAGTTATCTCTGATAACTAACTGAAGTGTTGACTGGTAGAATAGAGAGTTCAGAAATGACAAAATTCTTAGTTTTCAAGAGCTATAAATAGACTTAACTGATACTTATCATTTTTTTAATTGACTAGATAAAGTCAAGGATAAGTGATTGATTTAAAGTTGATTTGTCCAGTTGGCAAGAATATCTCTTTGAGATAAAACTGGAGCTTTGCTTTAAATCTAAGTGGCAAGAATTATGGATCACGCCAAGAATCAAGAAAGCCAAGAAACGGTGAATCATGTCTATAAAGAGACAAACCCAATTCATTACAAATTGTGTGGGGTGGAGATAAAAGAGGAAAGATGCTAAAGAAATTCTAAAGGAGAAGAAAGTCTTCATCTAGTCCTAATCAACAAGCTGAGGAAAGAGCTAGATTCTACAGAAACCAACGAACAGTGAGACAGCATCACAAAGAAGAACAGTGTGGAGAAAAGGCATTGAATTGATTATATTGATCAAAGAGGTAATTCACTTACAATAGATCTGAAAATATGCAATTCAAGTTGTATGTGTGATCAGACCATTTAATGTTTCAATTTAACCATTGAAGCATCAAGTCTCATAACCGAGCAACAGGTAAAAGTCTTTTGTAATTGAGATACATCCCAAGGAGTATCAAAAAATTTGATCATAGAAAGTAGCATTGGATATGCCCGATACCTATTGACAGGCCAAGTGAGTGTTTGATCAAGGATGGTAGCATTAGATGCAAGATACTAGGTGACAAACTATCTTTTAAATCCTCTAACAAGGTCACACCTAATAGTGTGTTTGTAACCTTTAATAGGGTTGGCTCTTAACCAAGCTCACTTTAGAAGAGTGAAAATTTGGGGTACCAATCCCAGTGGTTTTTCCCTTAACAGGGTTTCCATGTTAAAAATCCATGTTTTATGTCTTTATGTTTCATTACTTTACTATTTTACATTTTACATATGCAATTCTAGCTTGATCAATATACTCTAGCTATTTACTATGTTTCGGTAAATATAAGACTACTTATCAGTAAACATACAAAAGAAGGATTTACAAAGCATTCCGACAAGTAGTAAATTATTATAAGTATTTCAAAGCATTCATCTTGTAGGACTGAGTATAACTGAAAACTTAAAAGTGGTAATAAGTTCTAAGGGTTGATTTAAGGATTAATTTTTGAGGCCACTGATTCACCCCCCCCTCTCAGTTATTACTAACAATTGGTATTAGAGATTGTGTGCTTAGAAGGAAGGTTTCAAGACCTAAGTTAAAGTTCACAAGATGAACAGATGAGATGTGCCCAAGTTGAACAAAGACAATTTTGCTTCATGGAAGAGAAGAATAAGACTCCACTTATCAAGTATTGGAAATCATGTTACTCAATACTTAGATATTGAATATGTGTTGCCCACAAGAGCACCAACAATTGAACAAATGAGAGAGAAGCATGAGCACAATTTCATGATAATAGAGCTTTCTTCCTCACTCTCCAATGTTGAATTTGAAGATGTCAAAACCTGCAAGATTGTAAAGCAGATGTGGGACAAATTGATGCTTGTACATGGTGGTGACAAGAATGTTTTCAGAGCCAAGGCAGAAATCCTTAGAGGAAAGTTTGGTGATCTCAAAATGAAAGAAGGTGAAAACATCACACAGTACAACACAAGAATCAAAGAGGTATTCAATGTTATCTGAGGAGTTGGAGGTGTACTAGAAGAAGATACAGTGGTAAGTAAAATTCTAAGAACCTTACTTCCTACTTATGCTATTAGAGTATCTTCCATACAAGAAATGAGAGCAATAGAAAATAGAAATGTTACTCTAGACAGTTTGATTAGAAGACTAATTTCATTTGAGATGAACAATTTTGATAATAGTGTCTTACCAAACATAGAGTCTACATTCAAATCTTTTTTAAGAATAAGTAAATCAAGTCATAAACACACTATGAGAAAAGATAGTGATAGTGAAAGTGAAGAAGAAGAACTTGATGAAATTGAAGAACTTGTGGCTAGAAGAATGTAGAGAGGCAAAGGTAAATACAAAGGTAAATTACCACTTGTTTGTTTTAATTGTAAAGAGATTGGACACTTTGCTGCAAGATGTCCTAAATGAAGAAAAGATGACAGAAGTAATGACAAGTGGTGTAGGAGCACCAATGGCACAAACACTATTCTAGGATTCATGATCACAATATGATAAAATTATTTTTATTTGTATTGTAATAATGTCACTTAAGTGTTTTAAGTCCATTTGAAACAATTTGTAAGGTTTTGAAAGCCAAATATGTAAAAGTGTCCTCAATGTCCTTGTTATGGGCTTAGATTGGTCTAATAGATGAAATAATGGAAATTCACCCTTGGAAGGGTAAAAAGGTGGGAAAAATTCATTAATAATCCATTTGAACATTTTTAGAGATATTTGACAAATTTATAAGGTCATTTGGTTGAAAAAGTAAAAATTGCTCCAAAAGTTGTAAAATGCAACATTGTAAAAGTTGCCAAAAAGATGTAATTGATGCAAAGTGGAAATTGTACAGTCCTAGGGGGTATTTAAGAAGTTGGTAACTATCAAGTGAGATGAAAGAGTCTTTATAAATCATTTTTGGTCAAAATTGAAAAGGGGGTGTTCAATTTGACAAGAGTTCTGTAAAGGGACGACAATTATAATTCTGACTGTCACCATTCTTGGTGACAGTCATGCAAGTCAAGAAGATTCATGCCTCCAAAATCATTGGATATCCATGAATAAATGAAGGAAGGATGAAGATAATGAAGGAACACCATCAGTCAGTCCTTGTAATGTATTTTTGATAGAGAAATAAAGATTTTTAATGTTTGGAATGCAATATTGATGACAGTTACAGAAAATAACCATTTCATGATGTTATTGTATTTTCCCCCATATGTTAATGGATTGAAAAAATACTAAAACCTATTTGGAGTTATATTTTGATGAATTACCTTTAATTCAAATGTGATTTTAGCATTGGTCATAATGTGTAGAGGAAGAATGAATGAGTTTTCTTGAAATAGCCTAAACCCTCAGTTTCAGAGTTAATGGAAAGAGTTTGTTTATATCTTCAAAGTTGACTATTGAAAAGTTAATATTCTTGGCACATTGAAAATTAGACTCATATTTATTTCAAATGGTTTTGGTTTTACTTCAAATGTTTTAGTATGGTGTGAGTAATTTGGTGGATTAGTGGGTTGTAACAGTAAAATTTTGAGTTCTTGTTACAGAAAACTACTCTCAATACGGGGTACAAACACTATTCTGGGATTCATGATCACAATATGATAAAATTATTTGTATTTTTAATTTAATAAGGTCACTTAAGTGTTTTAAGTCCATTTGAAACAATTTGTAAGGTTTTGAAGCCAAATATGTAAAAGTGTCCTTAATGTCCTTGTTATGGGCTTAGATTGGTCTAATAGGTAAAATAATGGAAATTCACCCTTGGAAGGGTAAAAAGGTGGTAAAAATTCATTAATAATCCATTTGAACATTTTTAGAGAGATTTTACAAAGTTATAAGGTCATTTGGTTGAAAATGTAAAAATTGCTCCAAAAGTTGTAAAATGCAACATTGTAAAAGTTACCAAAAAGATGTAATTGATGCAAAGTGGAAATTGTACAGTCCTAGGGGGTAGTTGAGAAGTTGGTAACTGTCAAGTTGGATTCAAGAGTCTTTATAAATCATGTTTGGTCAAAATTGAAAAGGGGGTGTTCAATTTGACAAGCGTTTTGTATAGGGACGACAGTTATAATTCTGATTGTCACCATTCTTGGTGACAGTCATGCAAGTCAAGAAGATTCATGCCTCCAAAATCATTGGATATCCATGAATAAATGAAGGAGGGATGAAGATAATGAATTAACACCATCATTCAGTCCTTGTAATGTATTTTTGATAGATAAATAAAGAGTTTTAATGTTTGGAATGCAATATTGATGACAGTTACAGAAAATAACCATTTCATGATGTTATTGTGTTTTCCTCCATATGTTAATGGATTTAAAAACTACTGAAACCTATTTGGAGTTATATTTTGATAAATTACCTTTAATTTGAATGTGATTTTAGCATTGGTCATAATGTGTAGAGGAAGAATGAATGAATTTTCTTGAAACAGCCTAAACCCTCAGTTTCAGAGTTAATGGAAAGAATTTGTTTATATCTTCAAAGTTAACATTTAAAAAGTTAATATTCTTGGCACATTGAAAATTAGACTCATATGTCTTTCAAATGGTTTAGTATGGTGTAAGTAATTTGGTGGATTAGTGGGTTGTAACAGTAAAATTTTGAGTTTTTGTTACAGAAAACTACTCTCAATACGGGGCACAAACACTATTCTGGGACTCATGATCACAATATGATAAAATTATTTGTATTTGTAATTTAATAAGGTCACTTAATTGTTTTAAGTCCATTTGAAACAATTTGTAAGGTTTTGAAAGCCAAATATGTAAAAGTGTCCTCAATGTCCTTGTTATGGGCTTAGATTGGTCTAATAGGTGAAATAATGGAAATTCACCCTTTGAAGGGTAAAAAGGTGGGAAAAATTAATTAATAATCCATTTGAACATGTTTAGAGAGATTTGACAAAGTTATAAGGTCATTTGGTTGAAAATGTAAAAATTGCTCCAAAAGTTGTAAAATGCAACATTGTAAAAGTTGCCAAAAAGATGTAACTGATGCAAAGTGGAAATTGTATGGTCCTAGGGGGTAGTTGAGAAGTTGGTAACTACCAAGTGAGATGAAAGAGTCTTTATAAATCATGTTTTTTCAAAATTGAAAAGGGGGTGTTCAATTTGACAAGAGTTCTGTAAAGGGACGACAGTTATAATTTTGACTGTCACCATTCTTGGTTACAGTCATGCAAGTCAAGAAGATTCATGCCTCCAAAATCATTGGATATCCATGAATAAATGAAGGAAGGATGAAGATAATGAAGGAACACCATCATTCAGTCTTTGTAATGTATTTTTGGTAGAGAAATAAAGAGTTTTAATGTTTGGAACGCAATATTGATGACAGTTACAGAAAATAACCATTTCATGATGTTATTGTGTTTTCCTCCATATGTTAATGGATTGAAAAACTACTAAAACCTATTTGGAGTTATATTTTGATAAATTACCTTTAATTTTAATGTGATTTTAGCATTGTTCATAATGTGTAGAGGAAGAATGAATGAATTTTCTTGAAACAACCTAAACCCTCAGCTTCAGAGTTAATGGAAAGAGTTTATTTATATCTTCAAAGTTAACTGTTGAAAAGTTAATATTCTTGGCACATTGAAAAGTAGACTCATATGTCTTTCAAATGGTTTTGGTTTGACTTCAAATGGTTTAGTATGGTGTGATTAATTTGGTGGATTAGTGGGTTGTAACAGTAAAATTTTGATTTTTTGTTACAGAAAACTACTCTCAATACTAGGCACATATCTCATAGCTGAACCGTTGGATCTTTTTCAAGATTTATGTATGTTGGGTAAAGCATAGTTTTCGACATTATCACTAGAGTGATTATAATTATACTGTCTGGTGTAAAATTTATGAGTGACAGAGTTCTGGGCTAGACAAAGGCAGCATGACAGTTTTGTGATTTCATTTGTCATTAAAGATTAATGTTTGTGATCAGTATATGGAATAGATGTTGATAGTGGGACTAATGGATTGGATGATGTTGTATATAATGTGGAAAAGGAATCTTTGATTAGGACATGAATTTATTGGTATTATTTATAGCTTATCATTGTAACTAATGTTTGTGTGCATACAATATAGTGTGAGCTCAAGTTTCCTTATGTGATCAGTATGTGGAAGGTAAAAGTTTGTGATTCAAATGATGGTTTGCAGTGTGGATGGATTGCATAAGAAAGGCTTGATAGGTATTAAGGCTAGAATATTTTATGAGGGTTGAAGGTATACTCATGGTTCATTGGTTTTTCCATTATTGATGGTTCTTTAAAGATTGATGACGGTTTGGTCTATCAAGTTGTTTCCTTGAAAGCCTTGTATTGAGATACTAAGACATGTGTGGTTGAATTATTGTAATGCATTGATGAAGACATTTTTTGGATCCTAGAATGGTTAAGGGTCTTAATGGTGATTGTGTGATATCTATGTTGACTTGGTAAATAATATTGATTGTTTGATTATGCCTCAAGGGTGTTGAAATTGATGATGAATGTGTTGAAATGCTGATAGGATCAATATGATCGTTGGAAGTTGGATGTTCCCCTGATGCTCTGCATCAACGAGTCATTTGAAAAGAAGTATGATAGAGTTGATTATAGAAGCAACCAATAATCAGAAGGAAGAGATACCTGAGACTACAAGGACAAAGAAAAGAAGGCTAGTTACCTAGCTAAATGCAAAGATGATGACACTGACACCAAATCTGATGAAGACATCGAGATGGTGTTTGTAGCAGTAAAAGATGATTCAAATGATGATGAAGAAAGGTATGTAGAAACTACACTCATATCTAAAGTTAGAAAAAATGTTGCCTGGATCATAGATAGTGACTGCACTCACCACATGACCGGTGACAAGCAAAAGTTTGAGACTTTTCAATACTACAATGGTGGTTCAGTAAAAATGGGTAATGATACACCTTGTCCAATTGAAGGTAGAGGAACCATAATGTTGAATAACCAGATAAAATGTGAAAATTCTTACTGGGTAAAAGGATTGAATTATAACCTATTGAGTGTTTCTCAGTTGAATAATTTAGGTAACAAAGTAGCATTTGAAAATAAGAAGGCAAAGATCTTCAATGAATTAGGAAATTTGATTGGTACCAGTGAGCAGACAAAAGGTAACTTATTCTATCTAAATGATACTGAAACCATTTTCTTAATGGCTAGAAACAAAGATATATGGTTGTGGCACAAAATATTGTGTCATGTGAACTTTTACAACACGATAAAGATAAGAAAAAAGAGAAATGTAAGAGGTTTACCGACGATGACTAAACCTGACAATATCATGTCTAAGAATTGTCAAAAAGGTAAGATGACAAAGTCTAGTTTCAAAATAAAAACCCATACATCTTATGCCATTCTATAATTAGTCTATATTGACCAATGTGGACCTATGAGAACAAAGAGTTATTATGTAGATAGATATTTTATTCTCTTTGTTGATGATTACTCTAGAATGATGACAGTCATGTTTCTAAAAGATAAATTTGAAGCATTCAAGATGTTTAAATGGTACAAAGCAATGGTAGAGAAACAAAGTGGTAAAGAATTGAAATGCTTAAGATCAGATAAAGGAGGGTGATTTTTTTTAGATGAATTCACTAACTTTTGTAATGAGCATGGAATCAAAAGACAAGTCTCTGCACTAAGAACACCACAACAAAATGGAATTGATGAAAGAAGGAACAGATCCATAGTTGATTGTGCAAGGACACTAATGATAGAAAAAGGCATCACCCAAATCTTATGGAGAGAAGTTTTCAGTACTGCTATTTACACATTGAACATAGTACAATTGAAGAAAGACACCTTATGAGCTATGGTATGGATACACACCCAATGTGAGTTATTTCAAAAAATTTGGTAGTCAATGTTATATCTTAAAAGATAATAGAAATGGAAAAATTGACTCCAAGAGTGATGAAGGAATATTTCTAGGGTATTCCACCAAGAGCAAGGCTTATAAATGTCTCAATAAAGCCTCTAAAAAAATTGTTGAAAGTGAAAATGTAAAGATAGATGAATTTGCATAGATGAATTTGCAGAGAAGAATGAAAAGGAAAGCACAAAAGAACCAACAGACTACAACAGGTTTGCTTACAATGAAGAACCTGACACTCTACCTGACCAACAATGTAGAGCTCCCAAGAAAAAGATCATTGCACCTGAGCATCAGGCTACAAATACTGACGATCAGGATATTGCTCAAAATGATGCACAAAGTGATGAAGATTAGAATGAAGGATAGAATGATGATCAAGCTAATAGACAAAGATCTGAACCTATACTTTCCAGATATGTCAAAAGGAACCATCCACAAAACCAGAACATTGGAGACAAGAAGGCTGGTATGAGAACCAAAAGTAAGTCTCTAAATACAAGATGTCTTATTTGTGATTATGAGCCAAAATTTGTCAATGCTACACTAGATAATGATGAATGGATTAGTGATATGAATGAAGAGATTGAGAAGATTGAGAAATACAAGACATGGACACTTGTACCAAGACCAAATGACAAGAACATCATCAGCACAAAATGGATATTCAGGAATAAACTGAATGAGAATAGAGAAGTCACGAGAAATATAGCAAGACTAGTATGCAAGGGGTATGCACAAGAAGAAGAAATTGACTATGGAGAGAAATTTGCACCCATTGCTAGGCTAGAAGGAGTAAGAATATTAATTTCTTATGCTACATATAAAGGATTCAAGGTATATAAAATGGATGTCAAGTCTGCATTCCTAAATGGAATACTTGAAGAAGAGGTATACATTGAACAACCAGAAGGGTTTGTTGATCCAAACAAGAGGGACAAGGTATGTAGACTACACAAAGCCATGTATGGATTGAAACAAGCACCCCAAGCATGGTATGAAAGACTTCATTCCTATCTCATAAGTATTGGATTTGTAAGGACTAGTGAAAAGAGTAATCTTTATTTGAAGGAAGATACTAATGCTAATATTTTGATTGTTGAGATATTTGTTGATAAAATCATATTTGAAGGCAATGATATGCTATGCAAATCATTTGAAAATGAAATGAGAAAAGAGTTTGAGATGTCTATGTTTGGAGAGATAAAGTTCTTTCTTGGTCTACAGATCATGCAACAAGATGAAGGTATTTTCATTACACAATCCAAGTACATCAAGGAAGTACTAAAAATATTCAAGATGGAAGAGTCCAAACCAGTTGGAACATCGATGGCAACTGGATGTAAGCTGACAAAGGATGACAAGTCATCAGAGGTAAATCATACTTTGTACAGATCTATGATTGGAAAACTCATGTATGTTGTACATACTAGACCATATATTGCACATGCAGTAGGAATAGTTGCAAGATTTTCTGCTAATCCTAGAGAATCACATATGACTGCTGTGAAAAGAATCCTAAGATATCTAAAGAATACCAAGGAATATGGCTTATGGTATAGAAGAGAAGGAAAATTTGAACTTAAGGTATTTACCGACGTTGATTGGGCTGGGAATATTGATGACTGGAAGAGAATAACTAGAGGAGCATTCTTTATGGGTGACAGACTTGTCACATGGATCAACAAGAAGCAAGGATGCATCTCTCAGTCTACTACAGAATCAAAGTATGTTGCTACTGATGCAAACTGCTCAAATATTGCATGGATCAAATAGTTACTGGAAGGTATGCATATGAAAATTCTTGAACCAGTAATTATATATTGTGATAATACAAGTGCAATAAATATTTCCAAGAATCTAGTCATGCATGCTAAAACAAAGCTTATTGCCATCAAGTATCATTATTTAAGAGAACAAGTTCAAGAAAAGGAGATGATACTTGAGTATGTGCAATCAAAGGAATAATTGGCTGATATCTTCACCAAGACACTGCCCAAGGATGCATTTGAATACTTGAGAAAGAGACTAGGGGTTAGACCATTGTCTGCTAGTCAGTAAAATCACTAGAAGGTTGCATCAACCTATATATTATCAGAATATCATTCATGTTGATGTAAGCAAAGAGATGGACTTCAAAGATAAATCTATACACAACAAGGTATTTATCTACTCTGAACACCAGAGTTATTGTATTTCCGATGGATAGGGAAATTCAAGGAGTATATTATGGATAGAAAGGATTTGTTTGGCATTACTCTCAAAAATATTTGTTTGGCATTGTTGTTGAAGGGAGATATTATATCCATTATCACTTTCTATCACCCAAGGGAGAGATTATTATCACTTCAAGAAGAGATTATATCTATGGGAGAAACAATACATCAAGGAGAGATTACATTCATCACAGTATTCAAAGGGAGAGATGTAACAAGAAAGGGAGAGTACATAAAAAGAGAAAGAATTGTTGACAAGAGACATCAAAAGAAAGGAGAACAATCAAAGGGAGAGAGTTTGACAAAGAAGGAGAACACATCACATCAGAGAAAGAAAGATTCTACATCTATCCAGTGAACGGATTGAAGATAGACAGAAAGCTACAAGAATCAAATCTAACTTATATTAACTTACCGAGGACCAGATATTTGTATCGGTTATAGTACATAAGATTGGTAGTTGAATAAATTTCAACTATTATATTTCATATTGTATTAGTGATAATATAGTGTGATAATGTGGTAGTTTTCCATCAATGCCAAAGGGAGAGATTGATGAACTATAACTGATTGAATGTTTGAAGATGTTAAGTTGATGATCATGCAAGGCATTAAATCAATTAATGTATTGTATTTTCATTGATGTCAACTTGATATAATTTGTATGGTCATGGACATACTACCAAAGACTTCAAAGAACCAATGAATCAAAGGTTATGCTATCAGTAATGCATATAAGTCAAGTATTCACAAAGTGACTACATAACCCGACAGAGTGCACACTGACGGATAGAGTAAAAGAGCAAAGTCACAGTGTTACCCGATGATCAAATGCACAACATTACTGACGAGAAAAGTTGTAGTGTTTCCTGATGATAAAAACACAGAGTAACCTGATGGACAGAATTATAGTGTTTCCCAATGGAAAAGACAAGGACGAAGATCCTAATGAAAACTAAAGTCACACTGATGAAATAGTCAGCTATCACCAATGAATAGCTGAAGTGTTGACTGATAGAATAGAGAGTTCAAAAATGACAAATTGCTTAGTTGTCAAGAGCTATAAATAGACTTAATTGATACTTATCATTGTTTTAATCAACCAAATAAAGCCGAGGATAATTTTGGAAGTACAAGAATGGGAAAGAAAGATACTAAGAGGGGGGTTGAATCAGATCTTGAAACTAACCACTTAAAAAAAATTGATTCACATTCATACATATATGAATTTAACCTAACATCAGATGGCATCAATATCATGAAATGTATAACTCATTTAACACAAAATTTGGTAACCCAGAAACCCAAATAGGTAAAACTGGGGTGGGGATGACACCCACAAAATCTTCACTACTGCAGCAATAAAGTGTTCCTTTTAGGGCTACAAGAGTTTGATTGCAACATGCAATCTACATGGTTAAAGGTCTGTTTGGTTAAGAACTAAAGATCATTACAATCTACCTTGTTAAAGGATTTCAACTTACAGTAAAGTAAGCACTCGACTAAGATATTTGAAATGGTCTGCTAGAACCACTCTGTTAAGAGATTTCACCTGATACACCTGTTAGAATGTTCCATGTAGTGATCCTTCATTATGCACTTAGATACTGATGATGTATCTTCTCTATCCAATACCTTATGTGATCTCTCAATCTGATATGTCTTTACTCTGCTTATCACTGCTCTATCATTCTGCTTGATCTAGGCTTCTTCTCAAAATGACTTACTATTCATCTCTCATGAACACACAACCCTTCTTTGTATATCTCTTTCTCTCTCTATTTTTAGGGTTAGAAGCAATCTTATTATATCTTTTCAGATCTGGCAGCGAGATCTAGATCAACGATCAAGATCTATTGTTTATGCCTCCAATGCATACTGATTTCCTGATTGGCTCCATGCCATGGATAATATAAAATAATTAAATGTGAAATTGACTTAGTAGACAAATATTAAATGCGTACAAATGTCATCCCAAATCTCATATAAGTCAACCTAAACCATTTACATCAAAGTTTTAATTAATCCTAACATATATGCAAAAACTGTTCTACTCGGCACTAAACATCTTTGTCACTCGACACTTAATATTCTACTCATCTTGGCATGATGTAACTCGGCAACCTAAAACTTTCTTAGAAATGTTGCTCGGCCTTGAATTTTTAGCTTGTCCACAGTGATTAACCAACTAAAATTTCCTAAGTAAATGACTAAGTGTGGGTCACTAATCATCAACAAAACTTAGGGATTAACAATCTCCCCCTTTGATATTAGTGGCAAAAATACACTTATCATTACATTTCATTGCATCCAAAATGTTTCCTAAGTACATACTATACTTCCCCTAGGAATCTACATCATACTACATACAAAAATTTATATAGTATACATGCCTTCAAAAAAATATATTTACATGGATACCTGTATTAATCTTCTTATGTTGTATCTTTGTCAGTCCTGTCAGATTCCCCCTTGTTTTTGTCACTAATTGCTGGTGGGGTCAAGTTATACTTGTCCAAAAAAAATTTATGAAGTTGTAAGGTAGACTCAAATGCAGAGTCCCAACTATCCTTGACAAACTTCATAACCTCTATTTTCACTTCTAGCTCGATAGCTAGACTTACTAAACTTTCTGCAGTGGAGAGATGAGAATCTCTCTTAATCAATTCATTTATAGATGAAAGTTCTTTCTGAATGACCTCTAGATGAGGTATCAGACTTGTCTAAATAGTAATCAATTTGGTTTTAATTTGACCATCTTCAGCCATGAGCTCAGCTATCCTCCTTTGTGCATAAGTCAATTTTTTAAAATGTAAGGAGCTAGTGCTAGCATCCATACTCAATGAACTTCCAGTTGACTTTAGGTCTAGTTAAAATTTCTCTAAAGCTTGTAGATTATCCTTTGTGAAGAATTCAACATCATATAACCTCTTATACAAAGAATAAACATTTGTTGCAACACCTTCTGAAATTTCTACTAGAGAAGAAAGTTCAACTTATTTTATTACAATCTCTCCTGAGATTTTTTCTAGTACCTTGTTCTTGAATTTCCTCTCAGACCATTGCAACAGTTTCTCATTGGCTTCAATATTTTCATCATTTACCTTTTGCACAATGTGAACTAACTATTCAAGAATAGGGGCTTGAGGGTTCTTATTTCCATGTCAAAAGTCTTTACAAATATGTCTTTGATGTCATGTAACACTTTCTTTTTCTTATGCTCCCTTTTTAGTTCCTCCTGTCTTTTCTTCCTCTTCAGTAACTCCTAAAGAGTCTCAATATGTTCATAAGACAAAACATTGGGATCCCATGGTGGAATCACAATAACTTCATCTAATATGACATCAAGAATCAAAGACTTCTTCCTCATAAATTTCCTCCTCTTGAATTCAAGTGAGCTACTGCTTGACTTCATTTCTACAATACCTTTTCTAGATTCAGTAGTTTTCACCATTGCATCTTTTAGTTCAGTCAAAATTGCCTATTGATTAGGCATGCTTCATGCCTTAGTTCCAATGGGAGTTGATGATGTAGAATGTGGTAGATCAACCAACACTTGCATTTCCCCTTGTTCTTTAGGCTCATTATTAATTTCTCTTATCTCCTCACTACTATCTAGAACTGATTTTACAACCTCAAAAATAGGTGAATGTTGTACAATTACCTCTTATTCAATTGTTTTCTCCTTCTTTGCTTCTTTCTAAGCATCCTTATCCTCAAATTCCTTTTGATTTCTCTCTTCTTCTTCCTTTGTAGTCTTCTCTTCTTCAGCCTATGTTACCTTAATAGGTGATTCAATAGTTGAGTCCCTCGGCTCATCCTGACCCTCAGTATCTAGATTGCTAGAGTCATCAATTGTCACATCAATTGGACTGTCAATAGTTAGATCAACAGTGTTAGCTATCTCTATGTTTCCTTGTGCTTCTATTCCAGTCTTCTCAGGCTCAATAGAAATGTGAACTATTGATTTCTGTGGTATAGGGGTGGATTTAGTTTCTTTAGCCTTCGGCTCAGATATTCCTTCATCGGTTTTCTTCTCTTTTGGAGCAATCAATCCAAAAATTTCCTTCCAAATCCTATTACTCTGTTGTACTATCCCTTCAATATCATTTTTTCAAAATAGTATAACCTCTCTGTTTAGGTATGAGTTTATGCTTATACTCTTCAACAATTTTTTCTCTTTGTTTCTTTGTTAGCTCAGGAATGACTTGAGCTAAAGTGCTTTCTCTTATTTGTCTCTCAGTTGTGAGTGCAAATTCCCACTTACCAGATAGAAATTCATACAAATCACTCGACACATTGTTTCCTATTTCTATAGGTGTTAACTCAAAATTACACATCATGTCTAGAAGTGCTTCCTGAACCTTACGTTTATCTTCAACCTTCAATTTTTCATACTTGATAAACTTAAAACCAGATAACCTTGTATAATTTCTCAAGTTTTCACATACCTCATTAATATATGTAGGTCTCTTGAATGATGTTGTTGGTATGTTGCAAGGTTCATTAGTTTCAGTCTTGTCTTCGTCACTTTTTGGATCCAAATGCAGTTTCCTTCTTGGTTTCTTAACTTGTAGGCTCGACATAGCCTTTCTTACAAATTTTGTCTTCGATCCAAAAATAATTTCTCCAATCTTCTTTGAATATACTTGTGTTTTATTTACTAGATATGTGGTAGTAGAGGCCCTTGTCCTTGGATGATTTGCAATGGGAGGGGTAACTCTAGGTTTTTCTTTACTTGGCTTTGTTACCTTTTCTACTGCTGGCCTCTTCCCTTTTGTCTTAACAGTAATCTCTTCTTCAGATTCACTGACTTCTACTTCTTGTTCCTCAGATACATCTTCTCCTTGTCCAGTAGAAATGTCTAGAGGTGCATCCTCTAGCTCTTCATAGCTCGGCAAGCAAACCATCTTTTTCAGATTTTTCACAATCTTTTTCCTCTTTCTTTCCATGGTTCCTACCTTAAGATTCATTGAAATCTTTGCCTTTGCTTCATCATAATTTCTGAATCTTTTATCTTTAGTATCAATCTCCTCTTCTAGGAGTGTTGTGATAACTGCTGATGCTTCATCAATATTAACTTCATAGGGAAATGGCTCCGGCCATGATACCCTAGATGTCACAGCCTCAATATAGGTGTAGTTTGTATCAACTAAGAAACATATCTCTTCATAGTGCTTCTCCACAAGTGAATTGGGAATTCTGGCTCAACCTCATTCTCTTTTTGAATTCCACAAAATAATTTCCCATAATACTATTGAAATTTTTGCCTAATTGTTGAATACATCCACTAATCTATAAAGTGATGGGTTTGTCCTTCTTCCAGATAATATTTCCTAGCATAGGAAATGACTTTTGTACATAGAAGAATATACACACTAGAAAATATCCAAACTTACATGATGAGATTTTGGCTTTCCTAATTGATAGTAAGTTCTCGGCTAGTTGTGTCAACTGTAGCTTGGCAAGCTCGTAGGTGTGATTCTTTTTTACTATCTTCCATGCCTGGTCAAAGGCTATACAGGGAACACTATCCAATCGAATCGACTAATAGAACTTGTGAGAAATCACTCTCACTCCAAAGTCAAGTTCTAAGTCTTTAATTATAGAGATAGTCATACCTCTGTTGTTCCAAATAGCTCCAGTGTTAGCTGCTATCTCTTCTTTACTTTGATCTCTCATAGTTCATTTACCACTGATAATAGCATACCTAGTAACTCTATGAATAATATCTTTTGTGACCTTTACTAGTCCATTGTCCAGCCACATATGCATATTATGAATTCAGCTTAGGACAACCTTAATCCATTCATCCTTGAATTCTGTCAGAAAATCTAGGGCATGACTTAACCCTTTGTTGGCTAAATGTTTGAATTCGTCTTTCAGAATTCCATTATCACACAACTTGTCATAACATTTTCTCAATTCTCTATCACCCACTTCACCAATTTTAACCATGTAGCAAGATCTAACATCATGAATCATAAGTAAATTTGGTGGGATCGATGAGAGAGCTCTATTTAGATCACTCAAAATTGTGCTTTTGGGAATATCATGTAATTTTGGTGGTGCACACGCATCACTCCTTACTAACTTAATTTGTTTCAGATCCTCCTCCATTCCTTTAACTGGTGTGGAAGAACTTGCAGCCATAATCTCTTGAAGTTAGGGTTCAAGAATGAAGAACAGGGTACCTTGGCAAGAAATCACTTTGCGCTATTCAACTTAGGGTTTTTGACAGCATGCTGACAAAATTATCAAAACAAACTTTACTAAGATCAATTATGCAACTTCTTCAATTTCCCTGTGAATGTTGAAAATTGCAAGGTAAAAGTGAATAATAGATCGTTTGTCCTTATGTAGACTTGAAAGGTCAAGATAGGTAAGCATTAAATATTTTGCCTATTAGGTTAGTGCAAGCCAGCTGTTAGTGGATGACTAACACAACTTGCATACCACTTGGCTTACCACATTCAGCCATTACACAACTTACTCGGCCAACCAACTCGACACCTATAGTGCAGATAGCTCTTCTCGGTACTTGCCACAAACATGTCCTGGTGCATCTTAACATATGCAAATATGGACTTTGGCACATTTACATATTAGGAACTGATGTAAGATTTGAAATTTAAATGCAGTTCCTTACATACCTCTATTGCTTAGTTGGAGATGGTGTGATCACCTGATCCATTGGATTGGGTGAC
>MU223547.1:1906313-1929336 GCA_018584345.1 Thuja plicata | reverse complement strand
TCCATTCATCCAACTCTTAGATTTCCCTCTGACATGTGTCTTTAAGAAATCTTCAGGTGCATGTCCATATTCTTCACAGTAATGACAACTTTGTCTTGTATTATAATCCTAGTTGTAAGTGTTGCCTTTCTTAGATGCTTTTTTTGTGTCTTTGATGTCCATTGCTATTGACCATGTTTCTGACACTTGTAACAATAACCATTAAATCTTGGTGTGGGGGCTGCATCACTTGCTTCAACCCAACATTCATGTGCTTTATGTCCAAATTTATTACAATTAAAACAGTAACCATTGAACTTAGGTTTAGGATTGGACTTACCTTTCTTGCTTCGAAAAATGTTTTCTGTATGACCTGGTTTTCCACAGTGGTGGCAAAAAATCTTGTTGTGCTTTGTCTTTGCATTCCTCCTTTCACTATTCTTAGATGATTCTCCTTTCTCAGCAGATGTCTTTGGTTCAGTGTGACCTAATCTAGAAGAATCCTTTGACCTTCTTGATGCCTCCATCAGATTCTCAAAATGGGTCAAAGCTTCATTAGGTTTGTTCAACCTTTCATTCAGTTCCTTCTCAGATCTTAGATCATCTTTCAATTGATTTTTCTCAGATCTCAGATTTCTTATTTCCATATCTTTCCTACTAATCTCCTGATTTGCAAGTAGCAATTGATTTTCCATGTCAACCTGATTGGTTGTCATCATCTACACATCATGTGTCCTTTCATCAAGTCTGATAGTTATCACTCTTTTGTCTTCTTTTTCCATTGCTTTGTCATCTTCATATTTCTTCTTTTGTTCCACTACTTCACATAGTCTTACTGTCTGCATATCTTGTTCTCTTTTCAAGTTTATGACTTCTTCACACAGTGCATTGTTCTTTTCCACTAGATCTGCAATTGCTACATCGCTGTCAGTAGAATCTCCATTCTGAAATAGATTTGTAGTGTCATCTTCTTGGTAATGAGTATCATTCATTTGTTTGGCCAAATCTGTCCTAGATGTTAATGATATCTTTAATTCCTATCTTTCTATCTAAAGCTGATGTAATGCTAGTTGAATCTTGATCTTCTGATTCTCAATGAATTTTCCCAACTTGTAAACCTCCATCTCAAGATTTGTACTCACAAGTTGATTAAAAGCTTTTGTAGGTGAACTGCACTCTGATACTAATTGTTGGAAGTACAAGAATGGGAAAGCAAGATACTAAGAGGGGGGGTGAATCAGATCTTAAAAATTAACCACTTAAAACAAATTAATTCACATTCATACATATATGAATTTAACCTAACATCATATAGCATCAATATCATGAAATGTATAACTCATAACATAAAATTTGGTAACCCAGAAACCCAAAAAGGTAAAACTGGGGTGGGGATGACACCCACAAAATCTTCACTACTGCAGCAATAAAGTGTGCCTATTAGGGCTACAAGAGTTTGATTGCAACATGCAATCTACCTGGTTAAAGGTCTATTCGGTTAAGAACTAAAAATCATTACAATCTACCTTGTTAAAGGATTTAAACTTACAGTAAAGTAAGAACTCGACTAAGAGATTTGAAATGGTCTGCTAGAACCACTCTATTAAGAGATTTCACCTGATACACCTATTAGAATGTTCCAAGTAGTGATCCTTCATTATGCACTCAGATGTTGATGATGGATCTGCTCTATCCAATACCTTATGTGATCTCTCAAGCTGATATGTCTTTACTCTTCTTATCACTGCACTGTCATTCTACTTGATCTAGGCTTCTTCTCAAAATGACTTACTATTCATCTCTCATGAACACACAACCCTTCTTTGTATATCTCTTTCTCTCTCTATTTTTAGGGTTAGAAGCAATCTTATTATATCTTTTTGGATCTGGCAATGAGATCTAGATCAATGATCAAGATCTATTGTTTATGCCTCCAATGCATATTGATTTCCTGATTGGCTTCATGCCATGCATAGTATAAAATAATTAAATGCGAAATTAATTTTGTAGACAAATATTAAATGCATACAAATGTCGGCCCAAATCTCATATAAGTTGGCCTAAATTGTTTACATCAAAGTTTGAATTAATCCTGACATGTATGCGAAAACTGTTCTTCTCAGCACTAAACATCTCTGTTGCTCGGCACTTAATATTCTTCTCAGCTCAGCATGACGTACTCGGTAACCTAAAAATTTCTTGGCAATGTTGCTCGGCCTTGAATGTTTAGCTCGGCCATAGTGATTAACCAACTAAAATTGCCTAAGTAAATGACTAAGTGTGAGTCACTAATCATCAACAAAACTTAGGGATTAATAGATAAGTGATTGATTTAAAGCTTATTTGTCCAGTTGGAAAGAAGATCTCTTTGAGATAAAACTAGAGTTTTTCTTTAAATATAAGTGGAAAGAATTATGGATCATGCCAAGAATCAAGAAATCCAAGAAATAATGAATCATGTCTATAAAGAGACAAACCCAATTCATTACTAATTGTGTGGGGTGAAGAGAAAAGAGGAAAGATGCTAAAGAAATTATGAAGGAGAAGAAAGTCTTCATTCAGTCCTGATCAACAAGCTCAGGAAAGAGCTAGATTCTGTAGATACTGAAGAATAGTGAGACAGCATCATAGAGAAAAATAGTGTGGAGAAAAGGTATTGAATTGATTATATTGATCAGAGAGGTAATGCACTTACAATAGATCTAAAAATCTACAATTCAAGTTGTATGTGTGAATAGATCATTTAATGTTTTAGTTTAACTATTGAAGCATCAAGTCTCTTAACTAAGAAGGACTTCAAATTCTTTTGTAATTGAGATACATGCCAAGGAGTATCAAAAATTTTGATTATAGAAAGTAGCATTGGATATGCCCGATACCTATTGACAAGCCAAGTGAGTGTTTGATCAAGGATGGCAGCATTAGATGCTAGATACTAGGTGACAAACTATCATTTAAATCCTCTAACAAGGTCACACCTAACAGTGTGTTTGTAACCTTTAACAGGGTTGACTCTTAACCAAGCTTACTTCAGAAGAGTGAAAATTTGGGGTACCGATCCCAGTGGTTTTTCCCTTAACAGGGTTTCCACGTTAAAAACCCATGTGTTATGTGTTTATGTTTCATTACTTTACTGTTTTACATTTCACATATGCAATTCTGGATTGATCGGTATACTCTAGATATTTACTATGTTTTGGTAAATATAAGACTGCTTATCAGTGAACATACAAAAGAAGGATTTACAAAGCATTCCGACAAGTAGTAAATTGTTACAGGTATTTCAAAGCATTCATCTTGTAGGACTGAGTATAACTGAAAGCTTAAAAGTGGTAATAAGTTTTAAGGGTTGATTTAAGGATTAATTTTTGAGGCCACTGATTCACCCCCCCCCCCACCCCCCCCTCTCAGTTATTACTAATAGGATTGTTCCAAGAGTAGAAAAGACTCTTCATATCCTCAGGGAAATCCCACTCTATGTTAAGAATTTTAAGAAAGTAATCCCAAATTAACCTAACATAGGAACAATGAATAAACATATAATCCACACTTTCCTCATCTTGATTAGAGAGGTAACACCTATTCATAATAATCATACCTCTTTTTCTAAGATTATTAGTTGTCAAGACTTTATTTTGCATCAAAATCCAAAAAAAGACATTGATTTAAGGAGTAAGATCTTTGATCCAAGATTTATCCCAATAGGGCTCATTAAGATCCTCAAACTCCAAATGGTACAGAGAGGATATAGTTAAGTTACCATTCGGACTGTATTTCCATATAATCATGTCTTTTTCTCCAATCAAAGTAATAGAGTTAAGAATTTTATTGAACTGTCCCATTTTGTTGTCAATCGCCGTCAAGTCCTTCCAGTAATCCATGTCCCAGTAGTCTATCACTTTCCTTCTAAATATCATTTTGAATTGGCTTTTATAATTCTTCTAATCAGGGCACTCCTTGAGGGGAGTTTTTAATATCCACTCATCTTCCCAAAAATGAACTTTTCTCCCATTTCCAACTTTCCATTTAATTCCTTTTTTAATGCTATCTTTTTTTTTAATAGCATTTCTCTAGATAAAAGAGCCTCCCCCATCCCTATCCTCATTAAGAAAGGATGCAAGGTTAGGCCTCTCCTTATTGTATTTGTTGTCCCATATAAAATTCCACTCTCCCCTAGAGTTATAGTATCTCCATATAAGTTTAGCAAGGAGGTGATCATTCACATTTATGATTCTTTGTAACCCAAGACCACCTTTATTAACAGGTCGACATACCTTTTCCCAAGCTATCAGGGCAATCCTTTTCTTTTTCTCCAAGTGTGTCCATAGAATTTTTTTTTGAATCTTTTCAATAGATTCACCAAACTTTCTAGGAATTTTTAAAATGCTCAAATCATAAAGAGGGAGACCCTGGAGGGTTGATCTAAGAATCTGAATCTTGCCCGCTTGGCTTAGCAGCAAGCCCTTCCATCCAGCAAGTTTGTTGTGAAATCTATCCACCAGAGAACTCCAAAAAGTATCATGAGGTTCCAAACAAAGGGGGAAACCAAGGTAATTTCCTGGAATAGTTCCCAAATCACAACCCAAAATCCTCATAATTCTAGTCTTTATTTTTTCAGGAACATTGAAGAGAAAAAAAAGAGCTCTTTCCCCAATTGATAGTCTAGCCAGAAGTTGTCCCATATTTAGTCAGTGCATTTTTAATGTTGCTAGAATTATTAATAGAATCTTCTCCCATAATAACTGAATCATCAACAAACTGTTGATGGGAGAAAACGTGGTTAGCAGAAGAAGGATTTAATCCCTTAATTTCTCCTTTCCTAACCTGATTCTCCATGTACCTACCTAGACACTCAGCTATTAGGATGAAGAGGACAGGGGAAAGGGGATCCCCCTACCTTAATCCTCTAGTTGACTTAAAGAAGGAAGTAGGGGATCCATTGACCAAAATCTAAAAATTAGCAGAAGAAATAAGCTGATATATAAGATCCATGCACTTTTTATTGAAACCAAACACCCTCAAAAATTTCAACAGAAACTCCCAGTCCACCCTATCATAGGCTTTGGATAGGTCCAGCTTGAGGATGAGTCCTTCCTTCCTAGACATCACAAGAGAATGAAAAATTTTCATGAATGTTTATAATGGAGTCCATAATCTGTCTACCAGGCACAAACCCATTTTACTGCCAAGAAATTAAGGGAGAATAGACAGAATCCTGGAGGTGAGGACCTTGGAAATAATCTTATAGGCAGATTTTTTTTTATTAAGATAAAGTATCAACAAAAACATAAAGGGTATATATAGTAGCATTTACAAAAAAAGCAAAAGAGATATCTACTAACATTAACCACCTACTATATCTACTATAGCTGAGAGTCTACTATTATTACAGTGTGTCTTTACAGATTCAAAAAACAAATAAAAGCCCACATGTTTCAAGATTATGATTCATCCCATCCACTGATATTTTCCCTTGGAACAACTGTGTCCCATCCATCATTGTTATCATTGTTCTGGTAGTCAGCTCTGATGATATTTTGGTCTTCCTCCTCATTTTCCCAGTAGTTATGACTTTCTTGGTTATCCACAACCCCTGTATTGGCTATGCCCTGATCTCTGATAGGTGTATCTTCATGTGTACCAATGTCTTGAGGTTCTTTGAAGTATGAATTTGATTGCACCTCTTTTTTAAAGATGACCATGGCCCCTTCTTTAATTAATGTCTGGAATCTCTCTCTCTTGGAACTTCAATGACCGCGGTTACCTGTGTGGAAATATGAAAAATTGTGAGTTTAATTAAAAACTCAGTAAGATCTCTCCTTCTGTCTTGGAAAATATCCTCATTCCTTAACCTCCAAATGGTCCATAAGGTAACAGCTATTAGAACAGCCCAAAATTTGTTCAGTTTATAATCAAACACATCCAAAAAGCCTAGCACAACTTCAGACCAACAAAAATTGTTCAGGCAGTTCCAGGCAATGACTCGACCAAACAAACTGGACCAAATTTTGTTGGAAAAAGGGAAATAAAAAAAGAGATGTTCATAGGTCTTTGGGAAATTACAAATAGAACAAACAACAATCTGCATACCAAATTGGGACAAAAAAGAACCAACAGCAAGCTTTTTCAGACAAAAAATCCATCTAAAACATAATAGTTTTGGTTCGACTTGTGTGTGCCAAAAGAAATCAAAGAAGAAATGTCATTTATTACCTGTCCAATTGATTCCCCAACTCTTCATGATTCTATTAGTGATATTCATATCATTTTTCATCATATTATAAATACTTTTGCAAGAAAAATCTTTTAGGATTTTACCATTGTTCCACTTTAAATGTTCCATCATGTTTTTAGTATTAACAATCTTACCACAAGAGAGTTTTCCCATTTATTTACTGATCAGAGTGTAGGTTTTTTTATGTGTATTGGGGAGGTTGTATTTGAGTCTAATATATTCCCATGCTCCCAGCTTATTGCCAACTTGAATATCTTGGATAAGGGAAATTCCATTGTTATGCCAAGCTTTGGAGGAGAAACATTGTGTGAGCGCCAAAGGTTTATTATTAAGATAAATGCCCCACCAAATAGATCTATCAGAGACAACAAAGTTATGATTTTTCCCCACATCATTTCTTGCATATATTAAAGGCCTTACCTAACACCATTCCTTCCAAATAGAATGGAATACCTTTGATCCACCTATATTAACCTCAAAGTCCCCCAGTAGGATGTCAATGCTAGGGACTTGTTTCCATTTTTTTCCTTTCTTGATAACTGCCCTCTCTATATTGTTCCTGGTCAGTATTTTCCATGGTTCATCCCCTTCTATTGCTCTAAGGATCCACTTGTCTACTAAGGCAATCCCTTGTGTCCTGAGGTCTCTGATTCCCAGCCCCCCCAGATGCTTAGGGGAGCAGCACCACTCCCATTTAACACAATGTATTTTCCTGTTTCCAAGTCCATCTGACCACAGGAACCCTCTCATGATCTTCCCCAATTTATCAAATTGACACTTGGAAAACATCCAAGTTGATGATTAGTAGATATCATAGGATGACAGGACTTTCTGTACTACTTGGGCTCTCCTAGCTAGGGAGAGCATGTGTGACTGCCATTTCACATGTTTATTTTCAATTTTTTTATAAAACTAGGTCCACATCTCCTTCAAATTCAGGGAGATGGAGAAAGGAATACCCAAATATCTTAAAATATCTAAGGGCCCTGACCATTTCCACTCTTTTCTTCCAAGCCAATTTGGAGCCTCTATATTCCATCCCAACACAGTTGACTTTTGCACTGCGATTTTAGTCACTGAAGCCAGACAGAAAATCTGGAGTCTTCTAAGTATATTGTCAAAGTTGCCTTCTTCTAATTCTAAGAAGAGTATTGTGGAGTATTGTGTCATCATCAAATTGCTGAATAATAAGTTCCTTTGCATTTGCATTTGGCAGGTGGATACCCTTGATTAGTGGACCAAAATCATTAGTCTTGAGAATGTAGGATAAAGCATCAATAGCTAGGACATAAAGGGTTGGTACCAAGGGGCATCCTTGCCTAATGGATCTGCTCAACTGAATAGATTCTAAAAGTTCCCCATTGACATTGATCACAATAGAGGAGTCTTGGAACAAGATATTTACCCATCTGCAAAAGTAGTCCGAAAATCCAAAGCCTCCAGCATTTTCAATACAAATGGTCATTCTATTATATCATATGCTTTCTCAAAATCTAGTAACACCATTGTTGCATTTTGTCCATCTGTTTGTGCCCAGTGCATGGCTTCCCAGCTAGTAATTAAATTATCAAGTATATACCTTCCCTTAATGAACCCTTTATGGGTGACAAAGATAATTTTATTTAGCATGTTACTAATTCTTCTAGCCATGACTTTAGCAATGATTTTATAAGAAATATTAAGCAAGGTAATTGGTCTCCAGTTTTTGACTTGGGATTTGTCTCCCTCTTTGGGTAGTAATTTAATTACTCCTTTGTTAATGTTTCTCCCTAGGGGCCCTATCTCAAAGGCCTCCTCATAAACCTCTAGTAGTTCATTTGCTATCCATTCTTGGTTTTTATTGTAAAATTTTGCTGGTAAACCATCAATACCAAGGGATTTGTTATTGGCTAAGGATTTAATGGCCTCATCTATTTCTTTGAGGCTAATTTTTTCTTCAATTCTCTTGGCATCCTATCTTGATACCTTTTTGGGAATGATCTTAAGGCACTGATCCATTGCCTCAAATTTGTCCCTTTTATGTTTTGATGCAAATAACTTACTGTAAAAATCCCTGAATGCTTCCCCTGTTTCTTTATTATTCCTAGTAGGTCCCATTTCTCCTTGTGTATTATTTATCTCTTCTCTCTTTTGTTTGGCTCTGATTAGATTGAAGAAGTATTTGGAACCCTTGTCACCATCCTTAATCCAATTGGCCTTGGCCCTGACTTTTTGCCCTTGAATTTTGTAGTTCATTATCTTCCTCAGCTGCATTTTGGTTTCAATAAGTGCTTGTTCTGCTTCTACATTGTTCCCCTCCTCTTGTATAATTCACTCTAGTGTGATGATTTTCCTCTGCTGAATGTTCTTCTCATTGTTTCTATCCATGGCCTTTTTAGTTCCAATGATTTGGAACATCTTTTTCCATGTTATAACAAGCTGATCCCATTTGTCTATGGCCGAAGAATTTGGGTTAAAGAATTTGGAAAGGGTAGTAGCCATAAGGATAGCCTCAATAGTATCTTCATCTTCTAATAGGGAAGTATTCAGTTTAAAGTCCCCCTTCCTTTTTTGATTCTGGTATTGGTCACTATGGTTATTCATATGAATGCATCCATGAATAGGGGAGTGATCAGACATGGCAGTAGGGGATACACTGACTGGGTTTTGCCTTGGAGGATGTGCCAGACTAAAGTGACTGATATCAAAGTATATTCTATCCAACCTGCAATAAATTCTATTTTTCCTTGCTTGGTTATTACACCATGTGAACCAGATGTTATGATATTCTTGCCTCTTTTTTTCCAGTGGGTCAGTAATGTGGAATCTCCTCTTAAACTTTGACCAAAAGTAAAGTTCATTTCCTTTCCATTCATGCTTGTTGCCACCACTCTTATCCATTTTATTTTCTATCATGTTGAATTTGCCTATAAATATCCATTTTGCATGTGGTAGATTGGTAGATAACCAGTCCCATAATAAACTTCTTTCTCTATAGTTATTGGATGTATAAATGTTACAAATCCTGATTAACTACTCATTATCTTTAAATATAACCCATATTTCCCTATTGCAATGGGATACCCCTTGTTTTATCATCTTATCTTCTCATCGACTCCCTATTAGAATGGAAACACCTCCCTTTCCTCTTTCATGATTTGAGTATATACATGTGGCACGATTCCAGATAATTTTGAGTGTGTTATATGCCCTGGCCCCTGTAACAAACAAATGATATCTTTATAGTGAGTCTTGTTACACCAATTCCTAACTACATATTTCTTGTTTGGCATCTCTAGGCCTCTGACATTCCAACTATTGACGTTCATCATCATTAACTTTTGGTGGGGGGTTTTTGGTTCCTGTAGAGTCTATTAAAGCATTTTGGTATCTCTTTAGTCATCTGATTGTTATTCATTTCCTTGTCTTTCAGACTGTTTCTCCTTTTATAAGTTTTCCTTTTCTTTTTCTTGTTGATAACCTTGATGAAGTCATGTTCATCCATCTCTTGGTCAGTGTATTTTGATAGGAAAGTCAAGGTTTCAACACTGGGTATAATCTCATTCCCTCTGAGAGGCACACTGTCAGGTACTTTTTTAACCTGTTCAACCAAATGCTGTCCATTTTTACCCTTGCTAACATTGTTTTTGTTTTTAAATTCAGATAGAACTATTTATTGGGCATTGTTTTTTAGGATGTCTTCATCATTGTATTTATCTCCCACCACCAGGATATATTGGGGTTGACAGTTAAAGGGGGTCTGGTTACAGGGTTCACGACCTGCTTCTTGGACAACAAATTCTCCATCAAATAGTGGATTAGAGAGGGATACAAATTGGTCAACATGGGTATCGGTGGTACCTGAAGTAGAGGGAGGGATGTCATTATTTTTTGAGCTCTCATTGGTATTATTGGTTTTTTCTGCAACTAACTTATTAACATTGGTGTTGCTCTTGGTCAGAGTTCTTGTGAATTCTTTATGAATGTTCTTAAGTTGTGGGCAGTCTCTCTTATTGTGTCAATTGAGTTTGCAATGAAAGCACGCTCCTAGGTCTCCTAATTTCACAACCTCCCAAATAAAGGTTTCCCCTTCAATTTCTAGGGAGATGGCATCAGGGAAGGAACAATTTGGGTGCAGGGTTAGCAAAATGTGGGCGTTAAGATGCGAGAGGGTAACTCTAGCCTCTTCAACTTGCAACACAGACCCGAGAGACTCTAGCATATGGGGAATAAAGTGCCAAAATTTGGGTTGAACATTCTTAAGTTCAATCCATTGGGGAGATGCATGGGCTAGTATATTAGCAGTGGTGTCTTTATGCGACCGTGGGAGGGCTTTAAACATAGTTTGTCCAACTTGCCAGTGTTCTTTTTTCTAAACTTTTTCCTACATTGCATGTGTTTTAAGGAAAACCACAAATAAACCTCTTTGAATCATGCGGCTAAAACTAACATAAATGCCAAGATTTTTGCCCCATATTTTATTAAACCAATCATCTAAAAACTTCCTTGCTGGTAAAAATTTCAAATCCATACAATAGAAAAATATAGCAACATTTTTTAATCTACTTTTCTCATACTTAATAGCATTTACCATGTTTGGGTTTGGCGATAAGGCAAGGGTCTTAACTCTAGAGGGTGGAGTCTTACCTTCCTTCCTTCCTCCACTGGCATTGTCTCTTTTTGTGAAGTGGGGTTGGTCTCCTCCTCCATGTCTATTTCCATCGGGGTCAACCACTCCTCCTCCGTACTCCTTTCCAAGTCTAGGTTCCACATTGTTCACCACAATTTTTCTCTCAAAGAAGGCCGAGGGTGGTAAAACTGTCTGTTCTACCATAACCAATTTATACAAAGGCTTAGGGTTGTCTGCATTTGTCCCTATGTCACTCCCACTTGTTGATTTATTATTGTCATTTTCTTGGACATCCACCCCATCATTACTCCCCTCTACGGCCATCATAGAGATCTCACGTGAAACCAAAAGGAGTAGAAAATAATGGCAAACTCCAGAGAAAACCAACTGCCACACAAATGAACCAAAGTGACCAAGAGAGAGAAAAAAGGGAAAAAGGAAAAAAAAGAACTCAAAATAACACAAGGCAGCATAAAGGCACACAAAGCCACACACACATGACCGAAACCAAAAAAGACACAAAAAAAGGCCAGATCACCCAACCCAGAGACCAAGAAAAGCCTCGGTGGCACCCTCCATGCGAGCAAACAGGGTGGTCAGGAGCCACTTGTAGAGCCACTCATCCTCATCACATCCTCAAAATCAAATAATTTATAGGTTGAGTTACACAAACTAATAGGCCTAAATTGATCCATCTTGTTAGCCCCTTGCTTTTTTGGAATAAGAGCTATAAAAGTGTCATTCAACTCCTTTAATAGTTTTCTAGAGCCAAAACTCTCTTTGACCCCATTGGTAACATCCTTTTCAATGATATTCAAAAACATTTGAAAAAAGAACATAGGATAACCATCCGGTCATGGGAATTTATCTCCATCAAAAGAAAAGATAGCCTTTTTAATTTTAGAATTAGAGGGTATAGCAGTGAGCTCTGCATTATGGTTATCATTCAGAATCTAGAGGATGCAATCCAGAAACTCCCTTTGTTCTTCACTATTCAAATCATTGTCTTTTTGAAGCAAATTTTGAAAGAAATTCTTGGCCTCCAATCTTATGGCCTCCTCATCTTCTAATATAGTACCATTGATATTGAGCTTAGAGATTCTATTAGCCATCCTGTGTTTTAGAGTATTCATAAAGAATTATTTATTATTTTTGTCTCCCTCCTTCAAGAATATCTTTCTCGATCTTTGTCTCCAGAAGGTTTCTTCTTTAGCAATTATATCATGCATCTCTACCAATTTTTCATTCTCTTGATCTCTTGATATGTTGGCATATCCATACTTCTGAATGTTATCCTGGATGTCCTTTAACTTTGTGCTAACATTAGCCTTAGTAGATAATATGTTGCCAAAAGTCTCTTTATTCCAATCTTTAATGTTATTGACATTTTTAAGTTTTTTGGCCAGAATAAACATAGTCGTACCCTTGATTTTGATCTTCCACCATTCTTCAAATTTTTTTTCAAGTTGTGGATGCAATGTCCACATTTTCTCAAATTTGTAAGGAAAATTCATTTTCATATCTATGGGGTCCGCCAGAAAATTTATGGGATTATGGTCCGATCCCACCCTCATATGAGCAGATAATGAGTAGTAGTATTGAGTAAACCATTCATTGGTAAAGAGATCCCTGTCAATTCTAACTTGAATAAGATCTTGACCACTTCTTATGTTTGTCCAAGTATAGTTGATTCCTTGTAGCTCAATATCATGCAGAGAATGGCAATCTATGAAATTCATAAGATCCATCCTGCTTTCTAGATTTGTTGACTTCCTCCTTTTTTCATTTTCTTTTAGGGGAGTATTAAAATCTCCCATGACAATCCATTCTTCATTATTAAAGGCATTTCTCAAAGAGGATAGCTTGTTCCAGAAAACCTCTCTGCCCTTTTTAGTATTAGGTGTATAAATATTAGTCAACACCCAAGAAGTATTATCCTTAAGATGCCTAAACCTAATACAAGCCAAATTATCACCTTGATAAATAACATCACCTTTATTATATCACTTTTCCAAACTATAGCAATACCCCCTGAAGCACCATCAGAGTCACCCCCACAAATATTCCCATTCTTGAAAAATCTAAGCTTTTCCACTTTCTCCTTTAGCATTTTAGTTTATTGAATTAAAAAATTGTCTGGTCTATTATCCCTAATCATGTTCCTAACAATATCATGTTTATGAGGATTATTCAATCCCCTAATATTCCAAGAAATTGTCTTCATACCTTAATAAAGGATCCCACATCTAGGATCCGCTAGCTTCCATCTGCTATGTTCTTCTTAGTCTCCTTGACTCTTGTCTTCATATTTGACGGTCTCCTTGGTGGTGATAAAGTTCCTCCTACATCCCCATTTCTATTGCTCCTTGTTACTTTTTTGCTTATTATTTCCTTTTCTTTCTTTAATTTCTTCTTCTCCCCATGGATTGCTTTCCCATCTTCTAGATCACTCTGTTCCCCTGTAAGGGCTTGGCTGATATCCACTGAGTCACCCCAATTATGTGTTTTGTATCAAAAAGATATTTTTCTTACCCCCTTGGGCGTATTCTCAAAACCGTCAAAGATTTCTTGACCTAAGACCATGCACTACTGGGCATCCTGCCCTACTATTTCCTCTTCCACTTTTTTAGTTTTAGTTTATGAGCTCCATTCAGGTTGTTTTTCCTCATCATAGCTGATAGGTTGTTCATTTCCTTTCCCTCTTTGTTACACCTGTATTCCTAATCTCTTTCTATCCTACTTCATGTGTTTCCCCCTCTTCCACTTGAACCTTCTCATTTTCCTGATTATCTTCATAGCTTTCACTACCTTCTAACCCTCCATTATTTAAATGATCATTTATAATTCTTTCATCCCCAGTTTTCGATATCATATTATTTTCCATTTTTTTATTGATTTGAGCTTCTCTTGAAGTCTCTCCTCCATCTCTCTTAACCTTCCCCATAGGGACCCATTTCTTAGTCTTTCTCTAGATAATTTTTGCCGGACATTTCTTTGCCCAATGTCCATCTTTCTTACAATGAAAGCACGCAAAGGGAATGGTTTCATATTCAATATTTTTCTCCCACGATCCCAGTTTAGAATGTATATTAATTTTTTTTGGCATATTCGTATCATGTGTTATCCCAACACATATCCTTGCATATGTAAGCCTTCTCCTTGAAGCTGTGACATTATCTATTGATAGCAGCTCCCAAAAGAATTGAAGAAGAATTTTTGCTTATTATTTCCTTTTCTTTCTTTAATTTCTTCTTCTCCCCATGGATTTCTTGACCCATATAGGAACCTGGCTAACTGCTTCCTCCTCAAAGACCAGATAGGGCACCATTTCTAGAGGACCAGAGTATATTTTCCTATCATCCATGGCCTATTACATAGTATTTTCATATTGTCTTCTTCACACAAGAAAAAAAAGACAAGCATCCCTTTGCCATTTCCACTACATCCACTTTCCCTTTCAGGTCCCATTTCCTAGAGGCAAAGGCCCTAACCACTTCAATGTTTGGTCTAACCCCCAGAAATCCCCCAATCAAAGAATTTTTCATTCTTACAATAGTGTGGTCAATAATCTGATCTGGAATATCTATTGCAAAACTCCCTTGAGAAGGTTTCAAAATGTTCTTGACTGGTGGTAAGGATGAATTACCTGTAGGTTTAACTCCAAATAGGGATGCCCACTTTTTGTTGAGCTCCTATTTTCCTTCTGACTCAACAGACCTGGGTCCCCCCCCGGGTCCCCAGGCACAAGTCCAGCATCAGGATCCTTCCCATGGTTCCCTTTGTCCTTAGCTTCGTTCGGCTTGTTGTGCTCAGAAATCCTTGCACCCTTCGCACCAGTCCTACCCAAATTCAATATTGAATTTGGCCACTCCCACTCGCCATGTTTGTCCCCATTATTGTTTTTTATGTGTTTACATTAGTTAAGATAAATGTAGTGAATAGATTCCCACATTTCATCAAAATTGTTGCTAAGTTTTTGGATTCAACTATGTAAATTTTGTTAGCATCAATGTTTCTCATCGCACTATTGATCCATCATCATCAGGATGAGAGAGATCAAGGAGAAAAATGAGATAAATTGTAGACCAGGGAAGTAAAAAATGGTTTATAAAGAGCGGGTGGAAGATAGAAGGTAACACAAGTATCAAGGAAGAAGGGAAGAAGAGAAAAGCCTAAGAAAATGGATTTGGAAAAAAAATAAGAAAATAAAATAAAAGCACAAGAGAAAATAAGAAAAAAAAGAACTAAAGGAATAAGAGAACAAGCAAAGAACAAGATAAAATGGAAAACAAATTCAATAAAATTTAATATTAAAAAAGAAAATGCAAATAATTGTATACAAACAAAGAAAATGAAAAATACAAACAAAGAAAATGCAAATAATTGTATACAAATATGTTTATGCATGTATGTGTGTCTATGTGTGTGTGCAAATAAGTATTTCTCCTCTCCTTTTACACTTATTTTTCTTATATGTATATAATTGGTATTTCTTCTCTTTATAAATCTCTTTTTTTACCCCTTGGTCTGTAATTTATCTCCATAATTCTCGCATCCTAATTAGGATGGATCATGTAGTGCGAAATGTTGATCCGAACAAAATTTACAAGAAAATTTACATAATTGAATCCAAAAACTTAGCAGCAACATAAATGTAAATCTTAGCATAGATACAAAAACTAAAAAATATATAATAAAATAATAATTTCAACTTTGTATAATGTCAATTAATATATTATTTAAATTATATTTCTATAATTATATAAATATAAATAAACTCACAAAATTTACATAGTTGAATCCAAAAATTTAACAGCAACATAAATGTAAATCTTAGCATAGATAAAAAAACTAAAAATTATCAATTAAATAAAGTAATTGCAATTGCAATCATATGATAAATATTAATAATTTTAAAATTTTATGATGTCAATTGTTTAAATCTAATTTATATTATAATATAAATATAAAAAAAAAATTATTGTTGATAAGATTGGTAAATTCCAATAGTAAAGTGTTAATCTTGGTAAAATTAGTAAATTATAATAATAAAGTGTTAAAGCTCGTGAAATATTTGTGAATTACTAAAATATTAAAAGTTATTTTTAGCAATTATTAAATTACATTTAATATAATTATACAAAATTTTAAGCATTGATTACATCCAATTATTAATAAATAAATAAAATTCTTATCTTTAATTTATTTATTAAAAATCAAAATTAAATAATTATAAAGTAAATTATATAACTTACCATAAAATTGAATTACACTTCACTAAATATATTAAAAAATTCTTAAATTAAAAAAAAAACTCAATGTTAAAAATACATCTATTCTAAAATTTATTATTGTAATCATTTTAAAATACTATTATAAATTTAAATCAAAATGTTAAGACCTGATTTTTTAAGGAGACATTAAAAAATAAATAAACTGCACATTTTACTCTGAAAACCATGCAATTGCACAGTGCATAGGTGATTGTACTCACATGGGACGGGGATAGGCATGCATATGGAGCGGGTACAAATAACTTGCACCATAATCGGTGTCCAACAACGTAGGGTATGGCTGCAATTCATAATCAGTGCCAAGTACTATCCCATTTTCATAGTACGATTGGATCATAATTTTGATATGATGACTATTTTTTGGCTTCAAAAACTTTGGCCCCAAACCAAAGTTTAATTTTTCAAGTACACTACAACTTTATGTTTGCATGGTACAAGTCATTGTTTACACTCTTGTCATTATTGGTCCTGAATATTACTTGATGTTTACTTGTTGTTTGGAAGACAACTTTTTTTTATTTTGGGGGGACGATGTAGTTAATGTGCAATGCCTATTGTTATGTTTGATAGTAATGGTTATCTGATAATGAATTAATTGTCTATGTTAAGTTGTTTGTCACTATTGAGTAGTTATAAGTGACAGATGACATTTATGTTGTTCTTGGCAGATGTCAAGTCCTTTAAATATGGTGTGTATTTCCAAACAAGGTAGTATAGTGTAGGCGGATGAACTATAATCCTTGGCCGACCATCTCTAATCTTCTCTGTAAAAATTTCATGAACGAATAAAGATATGTTTTACTCCTATATCTGGTACATACTGTAATATTTATTATTATTTCAAATATTTAATTTATCTGATATGGCATAGCAGTAAACAACCACAACTACAAAAGACCAAGTTAAAAATGCTAAATTACAACCTAGCTTAAAAAGTGCCACCAAGTTTTGCAATAATTGACACAATACAACACCAACTATAAAAGTGACAATCACAACAATGGGACCACAAGATAATAACTATATGCATAGAAGACCAACATGGTAAAATCCAAAATAAACTTATTACATATTGAATCATACCACAAAAGTGATGGTGTGTGCTTTCTCCCTAGTCTAATTGCTCCTTAAGACTGAAGTGCTCTATCTCCCGTGATGTTTTCATTCAAAAACAATTTATTGTGGAGGCCTTGCTAAAACTACGGAAGACAAATGCGATTACATAAAAAATAACAAAATCTTAAAAAAATTAAGTTGCATGAAGATAAATAATGCATCCATTATACCCAAACTTATTTGCTCAAGGTATAACCCTATAGCCCAATGGTAAGATGGGAAGTGTCCTTCTTGGGAGATCTTAAGTTCAAATCTGTATAGTATAATATTTATTATAAAAAAAAATGATTTTCTCAAGTACAAAGCATCACAACCACTTTAAAGAGGGAAGGTTACTTGAAAATTGGTATCTTCCTCAAATGATAAGCAGCCACACGATGTTTGAAATCTACAAGAAATGATTATTTACCATTTGTTGTAAAAGATTGGCCAAAAGTGTTTTTTCATTAGGATGGCATGTGGGATAACGAAAACCAGTAATGACATAATTAGCATTATTTATTTTAAACCTCAAAAGTTGAATAGAGAACAAACCAAAGAGTCAAGACCATTAGAAAGTGATCCTACATGGAGAGTCACTTTTAACATGCAACTCATTAGTTATAAATCCTATTTTGAAGATCAAAAATGAAAATTTGACAAGACCACCTACAATTCAGTGCTAAGGATATTAATTATAGAGGTGCAATCCCAACTTAGCTCTTCAGTTGAACAAAATGCAACATTGACATTCTGAAGTGTTCACAAAAATGACATTAGTTTAATTGGGAAGTGATCCTCTTTCAAGCACAATGTTTGGGTCATTAACACTTCACCATGTAATAGCAATAAAGGCTGCCAAAACATCATATTTTTTCTTCTTTCTTTTTTTAACGCAATTACTGACTAGATTATATTAACTTAATTAAAAAAAATACATTTAGTAGAGATTAAAGTGGGAGGAAAAAAACACTCCCATAAAGTCACGTGGGTACTATCCCATAGTCATATGGGTCATGCCCATAAATAGAAAACATCATCAAAACAAAGTATTTTTTAAACATTTAAATGGGCCTAGTCCAGAAGAAAAACATCATCAAGCAGCCAAGGCAGTAGCCTACAGAGGCAGAGGGTCTAGTTAATCCTTCTTTCCCCATCCTGACTTATGTTCTGGATCAGGGTCTAGCATGGTCTAGCCATCTTATTGTCTTCTTCATCCTCCTTATCCTCACATCATGAAGAGATCGCCAATGCCAATCTACGAAATTCATTGGAAGAAGAAGGCCAATCCAAGGGATCTCCCTAAGAAGGCCAGCTAGCAGAAGATGGTGATGCCACGGTTGGATTAGTAGCGGGCACCAAGCCGGAAGGAGTACCTCAAACGCGTGGAGTAACTGTAAAACTACACGACGAGAACTAGCATTGGGGAGAAAAAAGATGAGGAGGTTGTGAATGTTAATTTTATCACCTTGTGGAAGAACTCCATCAACAACGATGATGACTCCCATGCAAAGTGGAGTGGCCACTGAAAACATAATTCTCAAGAGGAACCCTAGCCATCATGCAAGGAGCATTTCCCCACTGTTGCAATAGTTCTTATAGGGGCCACCTCAAGGGAAACCTTGTCACGCTAGACCTAAATCTGTAACATGACATTATTGCATATACAAGATTTAGGAAATATGGACACGTTAGCATCAATAAAAATGTGGGAAAAGACCATTGCATTTTTGGCTTTCCAGAGAGAAAAAAGAATCTCCATCCTAAAAAATGTGCCAAAGTTGTGGGAAGGGAAAGAGAAGTGAGGTATTATCTCCAAGGAGAACCATATGCCATGAGAACATGGTTGGGGAAAATAGGGAAAATAAGTCATGGATCTAGACCCAATAATTATGAGCTCAATGGTAGAACCAGAAGAGGTGAAGAAAGGAATCAGCTCGACCACAAATAGAAAAATGAGGATCTGGGACACCCAATATATGAAGACGAGAACCTAAATGTAAGCCTTGAAAAAAAGTACACCAAGCAAAATGTTCAATTTTGGGTTCTATAATACTAGACCAAAATGTAATGAAACACAATCTCCATGTAGAATGAGTGGACTGCAAATGCAAATGCTGTTTCAAAACATCCACCATGGGCAAGTGGCGTTAAAGCCATTGGTAGCCTTGGTGAGGTTTATACCTTTGGAAATATATTTCTAGGTACCACTATCAATCCTTCTACCAAGGTGTAAGACTTGTGATACCAATATTATCCAAAATCTCTCTTGGTAAGAGAGAAATCAGCAACTCAAAAGTGTCTCTATCCTATTGGGTCAAGCAAAATTGAACTCGTGCATCCTCCCAAGTACAGATAGACGTAGTTGACCTGCAAAAAAGGTCCTTTGGAGTTTGAATTTCATGAATGTGAAATCATAGAGCATGAATACATAAAATAAAATAATCCATCATGACATCTAGGCATATTTTGGCTTGTAGACAAATATAGTTATTTTCATTGCTCATGTTTCCTGATGATTGGGTATAAATACAAGTTATACAATTGTGTTGCTTGTTTTTGTATTCCAATGAGAATTAAGGCCCGAGGCCACATTTCATGAATATTTCTACTTAGAGTGGGCAATTTGATGCTTATAGGGAAGAGTAGGCATTTATGGTCAACCCAAACTCTAGTGTTTCCGCAAAAGACTCCTAATATTTCAAGGCACAAGCACAAATGTTAGCCTACCAAGTTGTTCTTATGAAAATACTTTCCATGTGATGATGCTTTGATATAACAATTTGTTCTACAAGTAACATCAGATAATTTATGTATAGTAATAATAACCTTCTCTACATGGGAAGAACCTCCAACACTGTAACCAAGTTGTGATAAAGATTTATGAATAGAAATGTAAAAATGATTAGTATTCTTTAGTTAATATTGGGAAAATTAATTTCCCCATGCATCAACAAGAAAAAGAAATTCTTCCATAAAAAGTATCAATTTCTTCATTTGGTATTAGATCTGTAAAACCCAAACCAAAATTAGAAGTACCTTTTAAGTACCTTAAGATCTATTTGACAGCTTGACAATTAGGTTTACCAGGCTTACTCATAAATCTTCTTACCACTCCCCTTGCATGAGCGATATCTAGTTGAGTAGAAATCATGGCATACATAATACTCCCAACTGTAGATGTGTTAGCTCTTTTTCTTGTAGCACAACCTTGATGTGACAGTATACTTATGTAATTGAAATACAAACTCCTATTTCACACAAAAGAAAGGATAATTGATGAGGGTATTAGATAATATATGGGGATACCTATTATCACCTCCTTTTTTGAGATCCAATGGCTCAGGTAGGTATTACCTATGTCAGATTACTGATTAGCAGTATCTTTTAAGTGGATTATCTTCTTACTACAATGTTGAAATGTCTTTTAATGGATCAACAAGTAAATGACTATGAAAAATACTATGAATATTCTGATACAAAACTTAATGATCCGCGCTAGTATCTTGAAAACAGCAATTAGTAAGGTAGAAGGATTCTCATCCTTCTTTGTTTTAGTTTTTATGAACCCTAGGAAGGATAACCTAATTTGATTCTCTCTCAAAGGAATCAGTAGACTAAATTGTATTCCTCTGAAACACAATTAATTGAATGGAATGTATACTTAAGTGTGAATGATTTAAATATTAAAATACTAGTTGGACAATGATCAATCACTTAGCCAACTATAAAACCAGTGCCTTAAACTTGAGCTATGAGTCAATATCTGGTATAACTCCACAGTAAGGTGATTAACACAACATATGCAAACAAAGATAAAATGCCTTACAGATTATCCTCTCTCTACAACTATATCATCAGATCCTTAAACTATTGCTAAGCTCTCTGGGGTCATTTGAAATGATTAATCCTATTAGAAACACTGAGAGGGGGGACGAATCAGTGTTTGTCACTTATCTTTATTTCAGAAACTTAAAACTTAAATCAAATAGATAAAAAATGAATCATAACACAATAACACATGACACAAGATATGATTACGGGGAAACCTTGATAAGAGGAAAACCCTGATGGGAATTAGTACCCACGAATGAATGTACTAGTCTTATGAACCTGTTAGAGTTCCTTTGCCCTGTTAGGAGAAGTCTTTACAATGAAAGTAAAATGAACCTGTTAGGAGTATTTAAAAAACCCTATTAAAGTTGGTTGGCTCACTACCTAATAGGATAAAGGCTACAACCTTTAGATAATAGAGATACACTATATCAAAAATGAACTGTTGTAATGACATTGTTGTCTGATCAGTTCCATTTATGCACTGATGCTTTAATCTCTTGAAGGCTTCTACTTCATACTAATTTTCTTATATTTCTCTTCTGAATATCTTCTCTACTTTATTCTCCATTTACACACTAATACAAAAGTGTGTGTCTAGTATATATACATGCCTGAATAGACATGACCAAAAACAAGACCTTAATCGGCCCAAAAGCAACATACATAATGCTTCAAAAACAATTGGCTTAATCATGTTTACATGAGTGTTAAAGACATAATTACAAACATATTACATTAGGTGCATGGTCATTACAAAATAGAATATTATGCGCTAATCCAAAATCTAAAGTCGGCTTCATACTCTATTTTCTGAACTGTTAATGGCTCTTGAAATTCATGTAACTTCTATGTACTATCATACCATACCATGCATGTATAGACTAGGCTTAGTTACATGTAATAAACCTTAAGTATGGAGGCACATAGTCTGACTCGGTCATACGCACTGATAACATGTAACTGATTGAATGTTTGATAATGTTAAGTTGAAGATGATGCAAGACATTAAATCAGTTAATGGTTTGTATTGTCATTGATGTCAACTTGATATCATCTGTATGGTCATATACATAATGCCAAAGACTTTAGAGAATCAATGGAACAGATGTTATGCTTTCAACAATGTATAAAATTCAAGTATTCACTAAGTGATAGACCACACCGGCGGAGTGCACACCATCGATAAAGACAGAGATAAAGTCACAGTGATACACGACGAGCAGAAGATAGTGTTGCCCGATGAAGTAGAATCACAAGATGCCCGACGAGCTGAAAACAGTGTTGACCGATGAGCAAGATCCAATGATGCCCGATGGATGGAGATCCTAAAGCTAACTGAAGTTGCACTGATGGAACTGGCAGTTGTCACCGGTGACAAACTGCAAAATTGACCGATAGAATAGAGAGATAAGAAAATGACAAAATATCTAGCTGGCAGAGCTTAAGGATAGACTTAACTAGTTGTTTTATTTATTTTATTCAACCATAGTTAAGTAAGTGATTTAAATATGATTTATACAGTTGGCAAGAAGATAACTACAAGATAAATCAGGAGTTAAAGCCATAAATCAATTTGGCTGGATTGTTTTTCACGCCAAAAATCAAGAATCAAGAACCAAGAATTAAGGAATATCATGTCTATATAAGAGACAAGCATAATTCATTTCCAAAAGCAATCAGATACACGGGGGAGTAAATTGAGAGAAGATGCTGAAGAGAAACTGATGAAGGATAAAATTTATACAATCCTGATCAATCAAGCTAAGGGAGAGCTAAAGAATTTTGCAGACACCGATACATAGTGATGCACAACATCATAGAGTAGAAAGAGTGAAGCACAAAGAAAGTGAATTGATACATTGATCAGAAAGGTATTGTACGTAAATAGATCTGAATATCTGCAATTCAAAGTTGCATTAGAAACAGGTCATTGTGTTTCAGTTTAACCATTGAAGCATTAAGTCTCTTAACAGA
>MU223547.1:1846910-1905522 GCA_018584345.1 Thuja plicata | reverse complement strand
GTGTTGCCTACAGGACCATTGATAGTAGATCAATTGAGAGTAAAGCATGAACATAACTGCATGGTTATAGAGCTTTCAGCCTCACTCTCTGATGTTGAATTTGAGGATGTCAAAGATTGCAAAAATGAAAAGAAAATGTGGGACAAGTTGAAGCTTGTACATGGAGGTGATGCAAATGTTCTGAGAGCCAAGGAAAAAATCCTTAGAGGAAAGATTGATGATCTCAGAATGAAAGAAGGTGAAAACATCACTCAGTACAGCACAAGAATAAAAGAATTAGTCAATGCTATATGAGGCCGTTGAGGTACACTTGAAGAGGAGATAGTGGTAAGTAAAATCCTAAGAACCTTATTGCCTATATATGCTATTAGAGTCTCTTTTATTCAATAAATGAGAGCACTAGAAAATAATACAGTCACTCTTGATAGCCTGATTGGTAGACTGATTTCATTTGAGATCAATAACTTTGATAATAGTGTCGTACCAAGATTAGAGTCTGCATTCAAGTCTTCTATGAGAATAAGAAAATATAGTCAGAGACACTCATCTAGAAGAGATAGTGAAAGTGAAAGTGAAGAAGAAGATCTATATGAACTTGAAGCACTCATGGAAAGAAGAGTGCTAAGAGGCAAAGGTAAATACAAAGGCAAGTTACCACTTGTATGTTTTAATTGTAAAGAGATTAGACACTTTGTTGCTAGATGTCCTAACAAAAGAAAACATGACAGAAGTGACAACAGATCTTTTGAGAAGAAATCTGACAGAGGTGATAACAAAGATTATAGAGGTTACCAACGAACAGAAAGAAATGATACCCGAGATTGCGAGGATAAAGGCAAGAAGGCTAGCTATCTAGATGCTTGAAAAGATGAAGATACTGACACTGAACTAGATGATGATATCGAGATAGTATTTGTAGTTGTGAAGGATGATTTAGATGAAGATGAAAGGTATGAAGAAACTACACTCATATCTAATATTAGTAAGAATGATATCTAGATTATAGATAGTGGCTGCACTCACCATATGACCGGTGACAAAGAAAAGTTTAATACTTTTGAATACAATAAAGGTGGTACAATAAGAATGGGAAATGATTCACCTTGTCAAATTGAAGGTAAAGGAACAGTAATGCTGAATAACCTGATTAAATGTGAAAATGCTTATTGGGTAAAAAGATTGAATTATAATCTGTTGAGTGTTTCTCAGCTGAATAATTCAGGTCATAGAGTAGCATTTGAGAACAAGAAGGCAAAGATCTTCAATGAATCAGGAATATTGATTGGTACCGGTGAACAGACCAAAGGTAACTTATTCTATCTAAATGATACTAACCCCACTTGATTGATGACTAGAAACAAAGATATATGGCTATGGCACAAAAGGTTGTGACATGTGAATTTTGACAACATGATGAAAATAAGCAGGAAAAGAAGTGTAAGAGGCTTACCGATGATGACAAAGCTAGACAACATCATGTGCAAGAATTGTCAAAAGGGTAAAATGACAAAGTCTAGTTTCAAAAGCAAAACCCATACATCTAATGATATTCTAGAATTAGTCCATACTGATTTATGTGGACCTATGAGGACAAAGAGATATTATGGAGATAGATATTTTATTCTCTTTGTTGATGATTATTCTAGAATGATGATAGTCATGTTTCTAAAAGAAAAATCTGAAGCATTCAAGATGTTTAAATGGTACAAGGCTATGGTAGAGAAAAAAAGTGGTAAGGATCTGAAATGTTTGAGATCAGATAGAGGAGGAGAATTTATATCAGATAAATTCACTAATTTCTGTAATGAGCATGGTATAAAAAGATAGGTTTCTGCACCAAGAACACCACAGCAAAATGGGATTGTTGAGAGAAGGAACGGATCAATAGTTGCTTGTGCAAGAACACTGATGATAGAGAAGGACATCACCCAGATCTTCTGGAGAGAAGCTATTAGCACTGCTATCTATACACTTAACAGAGTACAATTGAGAAAGGACTCAAAGAAGACTCCTTATTGAGCTATGGTATGGTAAAACACCTAATGTAAGTTACTTCAAAATATTTTTCAGTCAATGTTATATCTTAAAGGATAATAGAAATGGAAAGCTCAACGCCAAAAGTGATGAAGGTATTTTTCTGGGGTATTCTACCAAAAGAAAAGCTTTTAAATGTCTACTCAAGGATTCTAACAAAATAGTTGAATGTGCAAATGTGAAGATTGATGAATTTGAAGAAAAGAATGAGCTAGAAAGCACAAAAGAACCATAGGACTACAACAAGTTTGTATACTGTGAAGAACCCATAACTCTACCTGAGCAACAATGCTTAAATCTAGAACAACAGAATGTTGCAACCGATGGTCAAAATGTTGTTACCGACGGTCAGGACAATGATCAAGATAATGTGCAAGGTAATGAATACCAAGCTGATATGCAAAGAGATGTACCTATACTTGCAATATATGTAAGAAGGAACCATCCAGAGAACCAGATCATAGGAGATAAGAAAGCTGGTATAAGAACAAGAAGTAAGTCTTTAAACTCAAATTACTTAATTTGTGAGTTTGAACCAAAGTTTGTCAATGCTGCACTAGATAATGAAGAATGGATAAGTGCTATGAATGATGAGATTGAACAGATTGAAAAGAACAAGACATGGTCACTTCTGCCAAGACCAGATGATAAGAATGTCATTGGTACAAAATGGATAGTCAGGAACAAACTGAACGAGAATGGAGAAGTCACAAGGAACAAAGCAAGACTAGTATGCAAGGGGTATGCACAAGAGGAAGGTATAGACTATGGAGAAACCTTTGCACCCGTTGCTAGGCTAGAAGGGGTAAGAATTCTACTTTCTTATGCTACATACAAAGGATTGAAAGTATATCAAATGGACGTCAAGTCAGCATTCCAAAATGGGATACTTGAAGAAGAGGTATACATTGAGAAACCAGAAGGGTTTGTGGATCCAGACAAGAGGAACATGGTATATAGACTTCACAAAGCCTTGTATGGATTGAAACAAGCTCCTAGAGCCTGGTATGAACGACTTCATTTCTATCTAATAAGTATTGAATTCATGAGAGCTAGTGAAAACAACAATCTTTATTTAAAAGAAGATACTAATGCTAACACTTTGATTGCTGAAATATTTGTTGATGAAATCATATTTGGAGGCAATGATATGCTATGCAAATCATTTTCTGATGAGATGAGAAAATAATTTGAGATGTCTATGTTTGGAGAGATCAAGTTCTTTCTTGGTCTACAGATCATTCAACAAAGTGAGGGTATTTTCATTACACAGTCCAAATACATCAAAGAAGTCCTAAAAATATTCAAGATGGAAGATTCCAAATCTGTTGGAACACCGATGGCTACTGGATGCAAATTAACAAAGGAAGACAAGACAACAGAGGTAAATCAAACTCTATATAGATCTATGATAGCAAAACTCATGTATGTTATACACACTAGACCGGATATTGCACATGCAGTAGGAATTGTTGCTAGATTTTTTGCTAACCCCAGGGAATCACATATAACTATTGTGAAAATAATACTAAGATGTCTGAAGAATACTAAGGAATTTGGCTTATGGTATAGAAGAGAAGGAAAATTTGAACTAAAAGTGTTTACCGATGCTGATTGGGCTGGAAATCTTGATGACCCAAAGAGCACAACTGAAGGAGCATTCTTTATGAGTGACAGACTTATCACATGGATTAGCAAGAAGCAAGGATGCATCTCTTAGTCCACTGCAAAAGTAGAATATGTTGTTGCTGCTGCAAACTTTTAGTTCAAATTTGACTTGCTGTGGAAAAATATCTCCTACTTATCAGAATATGTTGTTGCTGCTGCAAACTGCTCAAATATTGCATGGATCAAATAGTTGCTGGAAGGTATGCATATGAAGATCAAAGAACTAGTAATTATCTATTGTGATAACACCAGTGCAATAAATATTTCCAAGAATCAAGTCATGCATGCAAAGACTAAACACATTTCCATCAAGTATCATTATTTAAGAGAACAAGTTCAAGAAAAAGAGGTGATACTTGAATATGTGCAATCAAAAGAGCAATTGGCTGATATCTTCACCAAGTCACTGCCCAAGGATACATTTGAGTACCTGAGAAAAAGACTAGGGATCAAACCCATATCTAACAATCAGTAAAAGGAATGAATGCTACATCATCCATATATTATCATAATATCATTCATGATTAATGCAAGCAGAAGTTGAACTTCAAAGCTACATCTCTATACAGAAAGGTATATATCAGAACTGAGCACTAGAAAAAGTTGTTATATTGATGATGGATAAGAGAAATTCAAGGAATATATTATGGATAGAAGAAATTGTTTGACAGAATATCAGATATTTGTGAAAATATTTGTTTGGCATTAATGTCAAAGGGAAAGAATGTATCCATATTATCATCAGAAACTATTCTTTATCAGATTAATCCAAACAGGGAGAGATCATATCCATAGGGAGAGAATTTGTATCAAAGTTGAAAACAAAAGACAGAGACATCAAAGAAGAAGAACAGTCAAGAGAGAAATTGACACAGACAGACAATACAACACATCAAAAGAAGAAATGAAAAAGCTACAAGAATCAAATCTAAGCTTACATAGAGCTTACCAGCGGTCAGACATTTTTATCAATTATCAAAACAAAATATTTGGTAATTTTATGAATCTCAACAATTGTATTTCATGTTATATTAGCAATAGTATAGTATGATAATAAAGAATGTTGCCATCAATGCCAAAGGGAGAGATTGATGACATGTAACTGATTGAATGTTTGATAATGTTAAGTTGAAGATGATGTAAGACATTAAATCAATTAATGGTTTATATTATCATTGATGTCAACTTGATATCATATATATGGTCATATACATAATGCCAAAGACTTTAGATAATCAATGGAACAAAGGTTATGCTTTTAGCAATGCATAAAAGTCAAGTATTCACTAAGTGATAGACCACACCGGCAGAGTGCACACCATCGGTAAAGACAGAGATAAAGTCACAGTGACACCCGATGAGCAGAAGACAGTGTTGCCCGATGAAGCAAAATCATAGGATGCCCGAAGAGCTGAAAATAGTGTTTCCCGATGAGAAAGATCCAATGATGCCCAATGGATGGAGATCTCGAAGCTAACTAAAGTTGCACCGACAGAACTGGCAGTTGTCACCAGCGATGAACTGCAGAATTGACCGACAGAACAGAGAGATAAGAAAATGACAAAATATCTAGCTGGCAGAGCTTAAGGATAGACTTAACTGGTTATTTTATTTGTTTTATTCAACCATAGTTAATTAAGTGATTTAAAGATGATTTATATATTTGGCAAGAAGATAACTACGAGATAAATCAGGAGTTAAAGCCGTAAATCAATTTGGTTGGATTGTTTTTCACGCCAAAAATCAAGAATCAAGAACCAAGAACTAAGGAATATCATGTCTATATAAGAGACAAGCATAATTCATTTCCAAAAGCAATCAGATACACGGGGGAGTGAATTGAGAGAAGATGCTAAAGAGAAACTGATGAAGGATAAAATTCATACAGTCCTGATCAATCAAGCTAAGGGAGAGCTAAAGAATTCTGCAGACACCAACACATAGTGAAGTACAGCATCACAGAGCAGAAAGAGTGAAGCACAAAGAAAGTGAATTGATACATTGATCAGAAAGGTATTGTACATAAATAGATCTGAATATCTTTAATTCAAAGTTGAATTAGAAATAGGTCATTTTGTTTTAGTTTAACCATTGAAGCATTAAGTCTCTTAACAAAGCAGGACTTAATAGTCTTTTATAATTAAGGTATATCCTAACAGATTACCAAAAAGTTTGACTCATGATAGTAGCATCGGTCTTACCTAAAGCCTATTGACAGTCTAAGAAGGAGGTTGATTCAAGGATGGTAGTAAGATTAGCATAAAGTCTATTGACAGTCTAGAGGCTGATTCAAGGATGGTAGCATAGATGCCAGATACTAAGTGACAATGTATGTATAAAAATCCTCTAACAAGGTTGCACTTAACAGTGTGTCTGTAACCTTTAACAGGGTTGGATCCTAATAGGGCTCACTTCAGAAGAGTGAAAATTTGGGGTACCGGTCCCAGTGGTTTTTCCCTTAACAGGGTTTCCACATTAAAATCCTTGTGTTATGTGTATATGGTTTATCACTTTATTGTTTTACATTTTTCATATGCATCTATGGATTGATTGGTATACTCTACATATTTACTGAGTATTGATAAATAAGTTTTACTGCTTATTGGTAATCAAGGAGAATAGGGACAGACAAGGTAAACCGACAGACAGTTATTTATTTCAAGTATTTGAAAGGCATACATCTTGTAGGGACTTAATAATCTGAGGTGTATTGATTGGTGGATTAAATTTTAAAAGGATAAATCTTTGAGGCCACTAATTCACCCCCCTCTCAGTTATTACTAACACGCACATGCGCTGGTGCTCTGATCAACTGCATATCTCTGTATTTCTCTATTTTCTATACTCAACCAATTTTGATCTTCAAAGTTTATTGTCAGAACTTCATATGAATTTTTTTCTATAATGACAACACAAAATAAGTCATATACACCCCAAGTGTAAACTTGCCAAAAATCTCCCTCTTTTTCATTAATGGCAACAAAGGAATGTGGCCAAGTTACATAATTTTTTGACTTAACAACAAAAAACTGTACATCATATCTTTGGCTATATATATCATAATCCTTATATACATACACTACTCCCCCTTTGACATTAATGACAAAGGTGTCAAAATCCATAAGTCTCTAGGTACTTACTTTGAGTACACATCTGGATACGCAATCTAAAGAGTCTTGATCTCTTGCTGCCAAAATGCCTTCAGTGCATCAACAGTCTAAAGATGGATGCATAATGTATATGTGAGTTTCTCCATCTTTTTCAGATCCATGCAGGGGCCTTGATCATATGTGAAAATTTTTGCATCTATCTATTTTATGTTCTCATTCAAGACAGCTAAGGAGGGCATAAGTGTATTTCTTAGTTGTGTTTGCATGGTCCTTATCTTGTTGATCTCTACCTTGGCCTTTTCAATCTTGTCTATCTGACCTTAATAGATGTTGTTGTAGATGTTGATGTCTTGGGAGGATGTTTCAACTAATTTGCTAATGTTTTCAACCAAGATTTCTTCTTCTTCAATCTTCTTGATGTGTTCAGAAGTGAATTTTCCTTTGTCCATACAATTTGCTATCACCTTCCTGTCTTTTTTTGCTAACTCTTTCAGAGTTTTTTGACCAATATTCAAGGAGTTTAGATATAATTGGAAGTTCTTGATCAGCTCATCTAATCTTACCTTTTTGTACTCATCCTCTGCAGTTTTAGTAGTTGAATCTACTAAACTTGTGAAGTTTTCTTTGAATAAATTTAATATGTTGTCAACATCATCCACTGACTGGATATTTGCCAATTTCTTTTTTGTTGGTACTAAGTTGTTCAAAATGTTCACTGACTATAGAAATAGAGGGTTTCTCATAAATTTTTTCTCTTTATCTTTCTCCATGGCTAATACAATGATTTTAGTCAGGTCTTCTTCTCCCTAAGCATATAAGTTTGCTAAGTCAGGGGTCAAGCTTGACAATAATGATATTGAAGGTTTGCTAGATGGAGTGAATATAGCATTTTGACCAACATCCATGCATTCAATTTTCACTAGGGTCTCCATAGAGGGTGGTTCATTAGGTTTATCCTTTCTCTATTCATGTTGACCTTTTGTTTCTCCTATAGGAACTTGTTCTTGCTGCAAAGAAGTGTTATCAATGCATACTTTCTCAGCTTCTTTAGTACTTACAAATGCTTCCTCAAACTTATTTAAGTCAATTTCTGAGGCTGACATGGTGATCTCAACATCATTTATCACAATGGTTTCATCTGAATCCTTGACTGTATCAGAGGGTGATGTAACTTTGGGCGTTGAATCCTGTGGACCTGTCATAGGCACATTTGGAATCTCTGGTTCTTTATCCTATTTGGGAGGGACTAGAGTTACTTTAGTTGTATGCATCATTTATGGATACATGTGTCTATCCAAAAATACTTACTCTAATGCTCTTTTAGTCTCTTTTCCAACCAACTCATACTCTTTATTCATGATGTGCAAAGTTCTTTTTTTGGTTCTTAGATGAGGTTTTACCAAATCTAACAGAATTGCTTTCTCATCATGTGAGCAAATAGGGAGAATACTGCCTAATTTTTCTTCTCTAATCCTCATATCTTCCTCCATTTCTTGTCTTTTCAATAGGTCTAATATGTTCAATAATTTGTCTGGAATGACTATCTTGAGTTCCAATACTGACCTTTTAAACTTGATCATGTGAGAGATAATCATAGAATGTATCTTTGATTTATCTATCTCTTGGTACTTTTCATACACATTTGAAATTGAGTCTAGTCTTCCATCATTAATTATTTTGTTTCTTAAGACTATCAGAATAGTTCTTAATCCTACCTCAGGAGGGGCTTGAGTTTTCTTTACTTTTCTCCTTGTTATCCTTGAGGATGGGTGACCTGTGGGAACTTGCTTCCTTCTTCTGGTCATTTTCCATGGTACCAAAGGTGGAGAGGATTCCAAGTCAATAGTAGTTGAGGGAACAGATGTACCTTCATCATATTTCTTCTTCTTCTTCTTGTGGATATCATCTAATTTCTCTATCTTGACTTATGTAGGTGTTTGTTTAAGCTCTCTTGCAATTTTAGCTTCCCTAGCTTTGTCTAGGTCTTCTTGTGTGACCCCATGAACTTTTAGGATGTTAGATGCAATCCTTGATGCCTTTATTTTTTTATATGCACTGTATAGGACAGAATCTACTTGATTTGTCTTCTCTTTGTATCTGCCCCATATAGGCTCTTTTGGATCTTTAGGTGCAGACAAGAGAACTTTTGCATATCCTTCCAACACATTTTCTTCAACTTCATAACTAAGAGGATGAATCCATTTGGTTCTTGGTTCAACTACTTCCATGCAAGTATAGTCATTTTCCACCATGAAGCATATGGTGTATTTGTATTTCTCAACTATCTTCTCTGGTACTCTGAACCTCTTCTACATTTTCATCCTGAATGTTTTGATCTCCATGTCCATAGAGTCCTTTACACTTCTCTCTGATGTAGCCTCTAATCAGATTTCTGACATAGTAGGTTTTCTTCTGTCTAGGTAAAGATTAGAGACTTTACCAACAATGAGGAAGTATAGGTAGATAATCAAAGAGCCAAATCTGAATATTTTGCTCTTTTCATGCTTGATAGCTCTAATGTTCTCAATCAGTTGTGTGTGAAATATATCACAGAGATTATATTGTGTGTTATCTCTTGCCATCCTTATTGCTGCCAAAACAGTAGCTGCAAACACACTATTCAGTCTGCTTGCATGTTGAAACTTGTAACAAAAGTATCATGGTGAGGAGTTTGGTGTCTTCTTCCACAATGGGATCAACAGTCATCCCGCGCCTCTCACTTCTAGATAAGAAAGCTTGCTCAACCTATTTCTTTACATCCTTTCTAGTAGGAAGAATGGTTCCAACCTTGGAGAGTCCATTCATCTCATGAATGAGGTCATCAGTAATGCAGACATGAACTTCACCAATCCAATACAGATCATCATGTATCTTGCTAAGTAGAATTTTAACCCATTCTGGTTCATATAGTTCATGCGCATTTGTGTACTAAAAAATAGGGTTATTAGTGAGATGTGTGTATTCATCCTTGAATGAGTAATAAGGTTTCATCATTGATGCCATGAGATTTGTTATGATTTTGTCACCAACAGACTCCTTCTTACAATAGATGTAAGCGCGAATGTCCTCTACATGCATGACTCCTAGTGAAGTCTTGGAGAATGCCCCTTCTACATCATCTAGCACAGACTTGAATGGATGCTTCTTAAACACATATCTCTTTCTCTCAAAGATGTCAAACATTGTAGGAATAGCCATTACTTACTTGTTACTTTCTTAAGTAGGGTTTCATAAGATTTTGAAATGACACATTCGCTAGGGTTCTGTTTCAACTTTGATTTGTATTGCTAACCAACCAATAGTTTATCCTTCAACACTTTAATGCTAACTTCGATTGCACTCTCTGAATGCTCAATCTAGAATGCAAAGTGAGGATAAAAGATCTTTTACTGAATTATATAAAATTTTATTGCAAATAATGCTTGTTGTCGTAGCACAGTTTACATTCAAAATTTCAATATTTTCTTCTGTCCAATTTCAAGCTATGCATCTATGCATACTTCCTTATTTTTTCATCAATTACATGAATCCATAGGTGCATACTCAGAGGTGAGTATACCAGCGACGCAGGGGTTTAGAGCTAGAATAGCTCCCCCTAAGACCATGAGGGTCAACTAACCAGAAGTAGAAGTTGTGTCCACTATGGATGCATCTACTACCTTTTTAACATCATCATCTTTCTTTACTTCAACCCATATTTTACCTAAATATTCTATAGCTTTTACAAACTTGACTTCACCAGATTCTTCAAATAATGATTCTTTAGGCTTTTCTTATTTTTGAGTTCTTGACTTGCAAAATATTGAGATATGTCCTGCTTTGTTGCATGAGTGACAAATTATTGGAGGTTTATTGATATTGTTTATCATGTTGCACTTCTTGGATGTGGTTCCATTATAATTACATATCTAATATGTAATGTTCTGATAGTTTCTTTGAGCTTGATTTCTCTAATTGTATTGATTTAGATTTCTTTGGTTCTATTTTGATTGATTTCTTTGACTTGTTCTGCAATGAATATCCCTATGACCAAATTTGTTACATGAATAACAATACCCATTGAAAGGTCTTATCACTTTACAATCTCTTTCCAAGTTTCCATGCTTGTTACAAGCATAACAAGTTCGGTTAATTATCTTGTGTTCATTTTTAGGAGGTTGTGTATTACCCTCTGCAAGATTCTCAATTTTCTTTTCTTTTGTGGATTCTTCTTGTGCTTTCTTTCTTTCTTTCATTGTATTGATTTAAATTTGAGCTACACTATATCCAACACCACTAGTATCACCTTTTAGCTTCTGTGCATAAATTTGTGATTGAATTAGATCAGAACTTGTGTGTAATTTCTCAATTTTATCTTTTGCTTCTGTTAATTCAGATTCTATCTTTTTCTTGATTTTTTCCAACTCCTAGATCTTCATATTTTCTTGCATAAGTTCATCATCTAATTGTTTACTTTCTTTGGTCTTTTCTTCAATAGAATTTAAGCTATCAGTAAGCTATTCATTTAGATCTTCAATCTTGTCCTTCAAAGACATGTTTTCTTCATTCATCTTTTTGACCATTTTTCCTAAATCATTTGTAGAGCAATCTTTAAGATCTTTCCTTAATTTTTTGATAAGCATTTGGGAGCCATCAAATTTTAGTTTAAGTTCTTTATTTTCTTTTTCAGATCTGTCAAGATCATCAAGGGTTGCTTTAAGATTCTTTTTCAGATGTTTCTCTTCTGCTGAATCTATGATCTCCTCAAGTGGTTAAACTTTCTTTCAGAGGACCAGAGCTCTGATACCAATTGTTAGAAACACTGAGAGGGGGGGTGAATTAGTGTTTGTCACTTATATTTATTTCAGAAACTTAAAACTTAAATCAAATAGATAACAAATGAAGCATAACACATGACACAATATATGATTAGGGGGGAACCTTGATCAAAGGAAAACCCCGGTGGGAATTAGTACCCACAAATGATTGTACTAGTCTTATGAACATGTTAGAGTTCCTTTGCCCTATTAGGAGCAGTCTTTATAATGACCCTATTAGGAGTTTTTACAAAAATCTATTAAAGGTGGTTGGCTCACTGCCAGAGCTCACTGCCCAATAGGATGAAGGCTACAACCTTCAGATAATAGATATACACTATATCAAAAATGAACTGTTGTAATGACATTGTTGTCTGATTAGTTCCATTTATGCACTGATGATTTAATCTCTTGAAGACTTCTACTTCATAGTGATTTGCTTATATTTCTCTTTTGAATATCTTCTCTACTTTATTCTCCATTCACACACTAATACAAAAGTGCATGTCTAGTATATATATATGCATGAATAGACACAACCAAAAACAAGACCTTAGTCGGCCCAAAAACAACATACACAACGCTTCCAAACAAATTGGCTTAAGCATGTTTACATGAGTATTAAATACATAATTAAAAACATATTACAATAGGTGCATGGCCATTACAAAATAGAATATTATGCGCTAATCCAAAATCTGAAGTCAGCTTCATACTCTATTTTCTGAACTGCTAGTGGCTCTTGAACTTCCTGTAACTTCTCTATACTGTCATACAGTACCATTCATGTATAGAATAGGCTTAGTTACATGTCATAAAGCTTAAGTATGGAGGTGCATAGTCTGAATCGATTGTACACACGTGTTTTGGTGCTCTGATCAACTACATATCTCTATATTTCTATTTTTGTATACTTAGCCAATTTTGATCTTCAAAGTTTACTGTCAGAAATTCATATGCCTTTGTTGATATAATGACAACACAAAATAAGTCATATACACCTTGAGTGTCAACTATCCAACAAATCCTTTCTTAAAGGAGCTTACAAATAACTGCACAACCACCTTGTGATCAGTATGCCTAAATGCCTTACAAGTAAACATACAAGAGCAATAACAGTAATGAAAAGAGACAATCAAAGATGCAAAACAGAGATTGCAAATATTTGCATTAATATATTAAAGCTTCAAATACATATAGATAGACAAATAATACAAAGGCTCAAACAAATTTTAGTAGTTTGCCTTGTAATATATTTCATTGATTTTCAATTAAAACTTACAATCCTTTTTCCAACCCCCTACAAAATGATAGAAGAGAAATATTTATAGGCCTAAACCATCTTGTAATCCTTAAGATAAGGATGCTACAAGCTTTGGATGGTTCAGAATACCTAACCCTAAAAAAAAGAAAAGACAAAAGACAAGAAAACACCAAGCAATGGGAAGACAAAACTGAAGAATAAGTTTTGATCTTTCTTTGTCTTCTTGTGGATGTCGGCACCTTTTTCTGTATATGTTCAGGATAGCATCTAATAGTTGAAATAAGATCTAGTAACCACCAATACAGGCTAAATTACACTAGTCTCTTTAAGATTGCTAACCTTCCTATGCCCTTAGAATAGGTGCCATGTGTCCTCTCACTCTTCATCCATGATGTCTGGGTCTACTGTAATAGGCTTCTTTTTCTTGGGATTTGTCATGATATCCCATGATGTCACATCTTCCTCTTTAGGCCACTCAAAATTCTAAATACTCTCAAGTTGGGCCTTCTTCCTTTCCCATATAACATCTATTATACTCTTTACATCTGAGATGAACTTACTGCAATCTATCTCTGCCTTTATTGCCTCATCCAAAATCTTGTTGTATCTCTCCATATCTAATTCTCCTTGATAATATATGTATATATCCTTATTGGGAAGTGCATTATCAAATTTGGATCCCCATAGCCCTAATGGCTTGATTTGATCATCCTCAGTACTAATGGGAGGTATAAACCTGGTATAATATGTCCCAAACATTTTCAGCCTAGCCTCAATCTGATTTTCTTTTCCTTTAAAGAAGGATAAGGTGGCTCCAATCTATTCTATCTTTGTACCAACCAGAGTTACTATTTCTAGGAAATCTGACCTTAGTGGTTGCACAGATGCCAACCTCTCAAAAAGTGTTGTTCTTCCAGACCAGGTTGAATAGTATGGATTCAAGATTGACAAAAAATTAGTGACCTTTGTTTGTAGGCCTGGAAACTTTCCATAAGCCCCATACACCACATCAATTTTTTCTTTAATGATGTCAATTATGTGCTGCAAAATTGAAGTTAATACTCCCAAAATAACACTATTGTGCTCTCTGACCTCTAGCTCTATTTCAGTAGCTACCTCCCATATATCCTCTATTTGGATCTCAATGTCCATTACTTCTTTTGGCTCAACAGGGGCAGGATCTGTCACATCTAGTAGTTGTTTAGTAATCTCAGCTATGAGCTTCTCTTTCTCTTTGATCTTTACCAATCCTAACTCCTTGTCTTTAACAATGTCACTAGTATCACTAGTGAGTTTCTATATCTTTTCTGACATCTGAACTGCTTTTGCCTCGTTGAGTTGGGAAAAGTGAGTTAGCACTTGGGATATTTCCAAATCCCCTATATTCTGGACTGGCCAGATTATCTTATTACCTTCCATCTTCTCCTGAATATTTAGAAGGGATGGATTTTGATCTTTAGGAGCTAAGCTCCACATTACAAGTGCTTGGGATTTAGGGTTATATCCAAGCCCTCTTTTCATTTCTCCACCCTAATTTTCTGATGACAATTTGACATTAATTTTATTTCTTATTTGATCTATTATAAAATTTGAAGATAGATCCCATCCTTCTACTAATAACATCCCACTAGCCTTAACCTATTTTCTTGCTTGTTCTAGTGTGATTTTCTTAGATTCGGGATCATAGTCCTACAATGTCTATAGAGCCTCTTGGGTGACTAGATCACCACCTTCCCATTGCAACTTTTTTCCCACCTATTGTTGTTTTTTCCATATGAGGAAATCTTTGAATTCCTTTATTTTTATGAAGTTTTCATCCTTTAGAAATTCCTCTTGATTTATCAACCTCTCATCTGAACAGGTCCTAAGAGGTAGCTCCTCTTCTTCTTATGCATCCTTCTGTAATTTTTTGCCTTCCCTAATCTATTTTCTCAGTAAGTGATCATAAGGCATGTTCCCATTTTTAAGGGCAGAAACTTTGTCTATTCTTTTCTCCTTCTACTGAGAAGGTTCCCTTGCTTCTACCTTTTGTATCTTTTGTGGGGGTTCATTTGTCACTTCTTTCTCAGGGACCTCAATTAGGTAAATGATATTCTCTTCTTCAGCTACCTACTCTTTATCAATTGCTTGATTAACTAGACGAGGGCCAGGTTCATAGTATTCATCACTATCATCATCATACTCTGATGATGAGTTCCCTTTATGGCCTTTCTCCAGAACTACTAGTGCATCATCTGGCTGATTGCAGAGTAGAGTGTGGGAGTTGATCATGGCTTCTAACCTCTTCAAATAAGGCATATAAGGGAAGAATCCCCCAAATTTTAGACCTTTTCTTTTGACATGTCTCTCCAAGTCCATAAGTTCTTTGAACTTTATGGCTCTCCTATCCACCTCCTCATCTTCCAAAATATTTCTTATCAAATCCTCTCCTATGCACTCTTCATGGTCTTTGGTGTAAGGGTTAGTTGGTGTCAGTAATTTCTTAGCACCAAGGATGAAACCCTCTATATCAACATATCTATGTAAAGCCACATTCATCCTATAATAATTCATCCAAGTGTTTACAAGGTCCAATGCTCCTTTTACAATAGTAAAATTGTAGATTCTGAACTTCCTAGGGGTAAATGTACCCTTCTTGTGTGATGCTAAATGCTCCTTGTCTGTCAAAATGAGCTGCCTTATGAATTCCATTGCAACTACCCTTTGTGGTACATGGAATGGCAATAAATGTGGAGGGTGGGTACATCCATAGACCCTCATTATTGTGAATTTCTTCTCATAGTAAAAATCCCCCCAGTTGTGGTTTCCTGGTCATTTGTCAAGATATTGGCATGGCCTCAATAATTGTATTACCTTGACAAGCAACCTAGTTTTATCAACACCTAGGCATTGAATAATTGGATATACTATCCAATTTTCAAAAGCACAAAACTCTTTTTCTCTGGAGGTGTAGTTCCATACTCTAAGCCAAAATTGAATAGGGTTAGGCTAGTTGTGATGAGACCTTTGTGGCTGTAAATATTGATAGTTCATGAGCGAGGATTTATAGTACATGATCAAATGCATAAGCACTAAATAATGCATAAACTTAGGTTGATCCTTTTTACTTTGTATATCTATAAACTCCTAGTGCATCTGATCTATAATGTACTGAATATAGTCATATTTGGAGGTAGTATGGAGTCTTTGCATGTCTAGCACCATACTCAAAATATCTGAGGTAATCCTTTCTGCTCCAGCATCCTTTCCTAGCACTCTGCATAGTGCATATGATATGTATTTTATGTAGAAATTCAGGTCCTTGTAAAAATATGGGGCTACTCCTGGCATGGGTGCTATGTAGGTTTTCATTTTCTTAGGAACATGATGTTCCTTGATCAATTTGGCAACAATGCCAGACTCTCTAGTATACCTATTCTCTAGGCTCGTCAAGTTTATCTCAGTAGTCATAGGATAGTACACATTGAAGGCCTTCATGAAAGAATTTTGGTCCAAGGTAAGTAGGGGTTTTCCATCATCCCTCTTAATTGTTTTGGTCAGGGTATCATACCTACTGGACAATTCTAAAATAAAATCAACATCTACAAAGATGTCATGAACAATCGACCTAGCTAATCCATAGGTCCAAGGGTTTGAAATAGGCATGGGTTCATAACTATTGTTAAAGAAATAATTAAACAATGAATACCCTAATGAACCCAGATTTTTTGCATCTCTAATGTAAGACATGATATCATCAATTAGGAATTCAGCACTAACCTTTCTATTCTGGCTCAAGCCTAAGAGAAAAGTGAGAAACTCATTTGAATAATTTCTCTTTCCTTTTGATTCATCATCAACATCATCACTTCTCCCACTAGCGAACGTCATACTCTGTGCTTGACTCATTTTCCCCTTGTGTTCTATTCACAAAACTTTATCACCGATATTGAAACAAATCTCCTTAAAACCCTCACCACAAGCTATCAAATACTCTGTAATTTGTAATCTAATCACTGGAAACACTACAAATCACAATCCTTGTCAAATTATGATTCAAGAAATCACCTTTCTGAATCACTTATTGCTGGAGAAATTAAATTTTCTCAGAAGACACTAAAATCTCTATAAAAACTCTTCGCTCTGAGAAATTGAAAGATGGTAAGAATGAAATGATAACGGACATGCTTACTTATAACTGAGAATTCAATGCAGATGTCTCTTCAAACTGGTAAACTTACAATTCAGTCATTTCTACAATTAGTTTCACGCACGATGACATCAATTATGGTTCTAGCCATGGCATTTAAACTGTCAAGTAATCAATTTTTGATGAGTGCTTTTGCATATAAAAACCTTATAAAATTTGAAGAGAGATCGAAATCATATTTGATTATCTGCATTAAATCATATTACAACTACTTTTCCATCTGTCAAAATATCTTTAATCTTATTGGTTAGCAACTGTCCATGATGGCACCGAATAAAATTCCTTATTTAACTCTAGTTTACTTATAGCGACCTAGCGACTAAGTGATCTCCTTGTCACTTAATATTTTTGCTAACTACAGTTTCTTACTGAGACTTAGCGAGTGTCATTGGATCAAACTCTTGATCAACGGTTATCATGATGTTGCCTGAACTTTTAACTTAACCCTTCTTCTTATAGATACATCGCAACTAAGCATCTTCTTAATTTCTCTTCCACCTTGGGTAACATCTAGAGACTTGGAGACTATTGTTTCTCTATGTCGCGGAACCAACCACCTAAATCATGTTTTATCCAGAGACCTCGCAACTAAAAATTTTAGTCTAAGCATTTTAGTCTCTTAATCACTTGATTATTTCATCTTTATAATCTTCATATGGAGACAACGCGGCTACCATTGATTTGGATTTCCTCTATATCTGACGGTTGTCGCTAAGTCTCATAATCTTCATTGCAAACCCTAAATTTTTATGAGACTTCACGATAAATGGACATGTTTCTGACTTTTCCTTCTTGTCTCTTAATCTCTAGATCATGCTTGACTTTTCAACTTTATACCGCGATCACATGATTACCATCATATCTGGCTTCCATCCAATGGTTATCATTGAATCTATTAAATTTTGACTTAACTCATCTTTCTTCATGCGAATGCGTGACAACACTGTTATTCAAACTAACATCTAACCTAGTTTTATCCAAAGATTTAGCAACTGTTAAATCTCCATGTCGCTTGATGATTTCTAAACTGCAGCTTTAATCAGGAGACTTCCCGACTGTCATTGGATTTAAAATGAGATGAATGGTTGTTGTGTAATCTCTATTTATTTTACTTAATTCACATTTCATCATGAGACTTGGCAACAACAATAAAACCTTAACCTTTAACTCAACTTATAACCCAGAGTTACATCCAGAGACAATGCGACTGAGCAAACTCAAAGTCACCATATAAGATTAATAACTCTGATTTCAACAAGAGATAACCTGACCACCATTAGATCATATTTGAGATCAACGGTTTGCACCAATTCTTGTGATCTTCTGAGGCATATTCTTTTTATTAAGAGGCTATGCAACCAAATCTTTTTGCTAAGTCTCAAGATTATAAGGAATATTCATTCTTTCTTATGAGACGAAGTGACTAAAATATCAACACATGCAAATAACTTCAAACTTAAGCCATGAAAAGGTAACATGAAAATAGAACCCGCTTGAGGATTTTAGGGATTTCTTTCATTTCTGAATATAAATTACTTTAGGGTTTATGGTCTTTAAAATTTTCAACTAGGTTTTGAGCAAAAACAACTCTTGCAAAGGCATATAAGAAATTTCAGACATGATTTCTAACCTCCTAGGCATAGGAATGACATGCATCTTCAAAATTTTACAGGAAAAACTTAAAAATTAGAAATACAACCAATAGTGGCTCTCTCTTAGGATGGCTAAACACAATTTTATGACAAGAATCTCAAAATCTCTGGTTGCAAACCTTTTATTTGACACTGACTAAACTATTGCTGAAGGGAAACTCACAACTGAAAGGGAAACCTACTTATATACAGATGATACAAATTCACTTACCTATGCATGCAACTTTTATCTTTTCAAATGAAGAAAGGCTTCAGAAACTGCCCATGCACAGGCAACTCAAATTCTTCTCCATTCATATTCTTCATAAGATAAGAATCTTTGCCAAATCTCTAAGAGATGACAAAAGGTCCAAGCCATAATGACTCAAACTTCTTATGCTTTCCTTTATCTTTTTCTCTTACATTCCACTGCAAAACAAGGTCATATGGTTGGAATTTTCTGTTACTAGCCCTTTTGTCAAATAGATATTTCATATTTTGTTGTAACTTCATATTCTCTTTGTGGCTATCCTTTCTGATTTCATCCAACTCTGTCAACTGCATCACTCTATTTTGCATACTGTAAGAAAGCTCTAAATGTTCTTGTATAAACTGGTATACTAGAAACAAATTATTAACAAGCGGTCTTGATGTCATACCATATACAAGTTCAAATGGTGATTTTCATGTTTCCTTTTTAACTATTGTCTTGTCAGTCCATAGAACTAACCTCAATTTTGTATGCCATGTTCTCTTATTCTTCTCAAGAGTCTTCTTTAAGATCTTTAATATGCTTTTGTTACTTGACTCAGCTTGTCCATTTTCTAGAGGATGGTATGGGGATGAATATGACATCATTTTCTCATGCTTCTCACATAACTCTTTTATCTCATTTGACCTAAAACACATGGAATTGTCTATTACTAACTTTACAGGCACACCAAATTTGGTTAATATATTTTCGATCAAGAATTCAGTAACAACCTTACTTTTTGCCTTTTTTTGTGGGGATAGATTCAATCCATTTTGTAAAGTAATTGTGGCTACAAGTATCCAATTGTGTCCACCACTAGATTTTTCTAAAAATTCACCTATAAAATCAATTCCCCACATAGAAAAAGGGGCTTCTGCACTTACAGGATTTAGTAACAGAGCTCCTAAAAACTTTAACTTGTTTGTGAACCTCTAACAGGGCTCACATCTCCTAACATATGCATGGGTATCTTTAAATAAACTGGGCCAAAAATGCCCATCCCTTAAGATCTTGTGGGTAGTAGTCTTGGCATAAAAATGGCCTCCACAGACCCCAACATGCATTTCATTTAATATTTTCTCAGATTGACTTTGATCTAAACATAGCAGTAATACACCATTTATATCTTTCCAGTATAAATCTCCTTGTACTAAGGTGTATCTTTGAGCCTGTAATCTCAGACTTATCTTTTGATTATCCGTCATAGCATCAAGAAACTTGGCATTTTTTAAGAAAAATACAATATCAGTATGGAATATTTCTTCTCTATAATTGTAATTGTCTGATCATGTATTTCTGTATCATTTACTTGTACTAAATCCAAGTTCTTCTCTTTCATGAGCTTTTCCAAACCTTGACCTCTTACCAATTTTGTAATGTGGATTTCTAGGTTGAATTCCTAAATTCAATTGATCCACTTAAATCTCTTTCCAGTTACTTGTGATTGGATAAGAATGTCTTTTACTGGTGCATGAGGTAAATATGACATACCTTAGCACAAACTAAGTATGGTTTAAAATATTTTATAGCCTTTACTAGGGCATATGCTTGCTTTTCCATCATTTCATAATTTAGTTCTACAACTTGAAGGGATTTGCTAAAAAAGGCTATTGGGTGTTCAAACCCTTCATCATCCTTTTGTAACAAAACAACAGCAATAGTGTGAAAATATGCAAAGGAAAATAAAGAAAATGGCTTACTATAGTCTGGTGATTTTAAAATAGGTGCTTCTTGTACTGCCTTCTTTATTCTTTCAAATGCTATTTGAGCTTCCTCATTCCAGTAAAATTTTGCATCTTTCTTTAGCAACTTGATAATTGGTTTGACAACTTTTGCAAAGTTAGCTATGAATCTTCTGACAAAGTTTATCTTTCCTAAGAAATATTGTACTCCTTTTATAATTTTTGGAGCAGTGACCTTTTGGATAGCCTCTGTTCTCTTAGGGTCTATCATGACTCCATCCTTGGACACTATATGTCCTAGTAACTTTCCCTCTGTAACTATAAAATGACATTTTCTAGGGTTTAGTGAAACACCGTACTCTAAATCTTTATTAAAAAAATTCTTTAGGTGTTCACAGTGATCCCCTACTTTTTTAGAATATGCAGTCAAGTCATCTTGATAAATAACCATGAATAAATCAATAAACTCTTTAAATGCCACATCCATGGCTCTTTGGAAAGTTTCTCCTGCATTTATTAATCCAAAGGGCATTATGACATAAACATAGGTTCCCCATGGAGTAGTAAAAGCAGTTTTGAATTGCTCTGATTCTTTCGCAAGTACCTGGTTGTAGCCTAAGAATCCATCCATCATTGATAGAAATTCACAACCTGATACCTTATGCAACATTGCTTCCATATTTGGTAGATAATAGTTATCTTTTAAGGAAGCAATATTCAATTTTCTGAAATCCACACACAGTCTTATGTCACCATTCCTCTTTCTTACTGGTACTAGGTTTGAGACCCAAGTTGAGTGTCTGATTGGTTGTATAATTCTAGCATCTTTTAACTTCATCAACTCTTGTTGCATCTTTGGAGCCAACAGAGGATTAATAGGTCTCTGCTTCTGTGTGAATGGTTTCATGTCAATTTTTAGTGGGATTTCATGTTGGAAAAGATCCTCTCTATAAGCCTTAAGATCTTCATATGACAAAGAAAAAACATACTTACATTTTCTTAGTAGTTTTATCAAGTTGGTTATAACATGAGAGTCTAATCCTTTTCCAATGTAAACTATTTGAGGAGTATTCTGTGAACCCAGATTTATTTCTTCTAAATCCTCAACCTTGGCATTGTTTATTCCTGATGTTTGGTCACTTTGATTAGTAAACAATGCCTCTAGTTCTACCAATCCCTTAGGAATTTGGTTGGAACTAAGCTGGAGAACCTCATCCCCCATTATATACTCCTTACCATCAATGACTTCAAGTAGATCATTGCAATATATATGTTGATCCTCATAATGATCAAGGCACAAAAGAAATCTAATGATAGCTTGGTCATCCTCAAACACTTGCTAGTTGTAAATGTTATCTGGGACAACTGGTCTTCTTTTGACTTCCATAATTGAGACCCCTTTAATGGTCATGTCATCAATTTTCAAGGCAACATTGGCCAATAAATTTTCCATTATGTTTCTAGACCTTTCTGTCCAATTTATATTGAAGGCATCAAATAATTCTATTTGATCCCAAATAGAATGTCTATACATTTTCAATCTGTCACTCTTTACAGCATATTTGGATCTCACCTGGGCTATTTCTAACTCTGAGTCACCATAGAATTTTAGACATTTTATACCATGTTTAGTAGCAATTTCTAGCCCTAGAACCAAAGCTTCATATGATGTTGTATTATTTGTACATTGAAAAGATAGCAAAAAAGAATATTTGAAAGTGGTACTTCATGGAGATATAAATAGAACTCTAGCTCCTGACCCTTCTTTAGAATAGGCTCCATCAAAGTACATCTGCCATAAACCATCATTTTGTATAGATAACTCCTTCACCAAAGGATCAACATTTTCACACTAGTGATCACTCCTTTTGATTCTGAAATTTTCCATGTCAATGTCAACATAGTAATTAATGTCAGTGTCTTCATGCCACTCAATCATATGAGGTGTTCTTCCTTCTCTAAACACTTTGACATTATTTTCAACAATATTGAATGTAGCATATGATAAATCACATTGTATATTACCTTCCATTGAAGCACTCCACTTTCTTGATAATAGCATACCATAATGTGGTGGAATGTCAACAACAAGTACACTCATTGTTAAAACTATATCAGGGCATACAGCTACCTTATAAGGCATAGCTTCAATGGTACTAATAACTGGACTTCTCTGGAATCTATTTCTTGACACCTCCCATGCGGAGTATCAACTTGTAATCCAATGGATTTCATGATTTCTACTGGCATAACAATATTTGAAGCTCCTGAATCTATCATACAATTTATTATCTTCTTACCATTAATCACCAATGTTAGAAAAAATGGATCAACAACTTTTGGAGAAGTAGTTGTATTTAGAAAAATCTGAGGAATCTCAGATATCATCACTTCAGGTTCTTTTCCCTTGTTATTTGTTTTCTTTTCAATATGCTCTATACTTTGAATTTTTACTAAGGGCACATTGTTTAATACTGATAAAACTTTCTCTTTGTGTTCTTTTATTTTCATCATCTCAAGGAATGGGACCTTCACATTCATCTGAGATAAGCACTGTCCCATGTCTATTGGTGTGTATTTTGTATCTGATGATTTTATCTTTTCCACAATGATTTTATTCTCTTCTATCTGAATATGCACAGTAGGTTCTTCCCTCCTAGATTTCTTATTTTCCACTTTAGGGGAAGAAGAACATGCCTCTAGTTCTTTAGCCTTTTCTACATATATATCTTTTTTCTCATTAGCTTTGTTTACTATTTTGACCTTAGGTCTATTTGCATTTTCCCCAGACCCATCCTTTTTAGGTACATATATGGCATCTATTTTGTTTTCTTTTATAAAAATGCCTGATGGTTGACTACCAACATTACCCACCACTTTGTTTCTTAGCTGATAGTTTTTTCTAGCTTTGTTCACTAATTCAGTAGTGATTATGGATTTTTCCTCATCAAAGGATTTTCTTACTACTGGAGTTTCCTAACTATTTTGGGCATGACACCTTATGTGGTCATCCCTTTCTTCTTCCTCACTATCTGACAAGACTTGCTACTAGTGAACTTTAACATTTCCTTGCGAGCCATATACGTCATGATTCTCAATTTCTTCGTCAGAATCCATATCATGACAAGAATATGCATTATTCATATTATAATCACATGTATCATGTTCATCCTTAGCTTGATCCTCATTTGATTTTAAATCTAAGGAAACAACACAAAATTCAGGATTGTGTGATGCCTCACAGGCCTCACACCAGAAGTCATCATTGCACATATGAATAGCATTTTTGTGTAAAGGATCAGGGGTCCTGTTCTCAGTTTTCCTTTTTATAGGTGGAGCAATAGGCTTACCATCTTTGAATTGGGTACCATAAGGATAATTTTGCATCCTATTTTGTGGATTGCAAGTATTATTATAGGATGGCTTATTATTTTGTGGATCCCTATACTCTCTGTACTCAGGTTCCTTTTGATTGCTTCTATTAAAGTGTGGATCCTCTCTTTTACCCAATTTCCCTGATATCCTTCTGTTCATTTCTATGTTCACAGCTATTTTATAGGCTTCTGTTAAAGTCCTAGGATTTTTATCCCTCACTGCATAGCCCATTTTTGAATCAAAGGCATTAAGATAAGTAGCTAGACATACCTTCTAATCCAACTTCATCTTTTGGAATAGTTTATGCATAGCTTGTTGAAATCTTGTATTGAACTCTGTCACTTCTTCATTTTAGTTCTTCCTTATGTTATTAAACTCATTAAGAAGAAAACCTTCATTATTCTTGTTACCATATTGATCCTTGAAAAGATCAATCATTTCATCCATAGTTTCCATAGAACCATGAGATAAGCTCCTAAACCACTCCCTAGCATCCTCTACTAGAGATTGCACAAATAATTTCATAAGAAAATCTTCATGATTGATATTTAAATCATCTATAACATCAAAGAATTTTCTAAAATTTTCTTCACAGGTGACAACATTATTACCTAAAAATTTTGGGAGCTTGTCTCCCATATCTTCTAGTATTACATTAGGATAACCTAGTATTCCAAAGAAAGAAAATTTCTTATACCTTTCTGCAGGAAGAGGCCTCCTTTGAAATCTGTCATTCTCCTTGGGAGAAAATAATTTTCTATGGTCTTTGAAAGAAGAAGTCTTATTTTTTTATTTGTAGGGTGCTCTGCATTAGCAAAATAAACTGTAGTTGACTGTAAGAAGTCAATTTTTCATTTCATTTCAATGGTAGCAGTATCTGCCTTAGATTTTTCTAACATCTTAGCCATAGTTTCTTTTTCTCTTCTAATTTTTTCAAGGTCAATGTCTAATTTGGACATTTGCTCTGTCACGTTCCTCTAAGTTTTAGGCTTCTCAACTTCTGTGTCTGCAACTTTACTCTTTCCTTTATCTTTAAAGTCTTGAGAACCTAATTTTTGGTGAGTGCTAGGAATCCCTTGGTCTCTACAAGACCTCTTTATATTCCTTGCAGCTTGATGTCTTAAGGTTCTTTCCCTATTCTTATCAACATTTTTCTGCTCATGTTTTTTCTTCTTAAGTTTTTTTTTCCCTTTTCATCTGTTGAATAAGGGCAAGATGTTTCATGAGTATTTCTTCCTCTACAAGCTCATCAAAAGGAATTTCTTCAAAATTTGAAATAATTATATATGTTCCTCTCTCTTACTAGAAGTGTTGGTAACTGCATAGGTATCTAGTCCGAGACTTGGGGCTTGAGCTTCTAAATATTCTGAGGCACTCTCTTCTTGACTAGACTGGTCATTAATTTTCCTCCTAGTGCTATTCTCTTCACTTCTTGGAGGAGAATCATTGATACTTGCTTGATTATTCTTCTCCCTCCAAGACATCCTAGTTTTTGAAGTAGTGGGGATCCCACTATCCAACTCAGCTTCTAGATTATTTTTCATTCTAGACCTAGTATTCATATTAAAAATATCACTTTGAAACTTATCACAGTGATTTCACTTTTAGAGTCACCACCCAAACATGGGAGTAATGAATACTATATAGAATAACTTAGGTAACTTTTAACTGTAAACTTGATTTATCTTTTGAAACTTAGAGATTCCTTATAGGCTTCTTTTCAAGTTTTACACCAAATCCCCAGCAGGGTCGCTAGTTTGTTAGCTCTTTTTCTTGTAGAAAAACCTTGATGTGACAGTAAACTTATCTACTTGAAATACAAACTCCTATTTCATACAAAAGAAAGGATAATTGATGAGGTTATTAGATAATATCTAGGGATACCTATTATCACCTCCTTCTTTTTTGAGATCCACTGGCTCAGGAAGGTATTACCTATGTATGATTACTGATTAGAAGTGTCTTTTAAGTGGATTATCTTCTTACTGGAATGCTGAAATGTATTTTAATGGATCAACAAGTAAATGACTATGAAAAATACTATGAATATCCTGATACAGATCTTAATGATCCACACTAGTATCTTGACAACAACAATTAGTAAGGTAATAAGGATTCTCGTCCTTCTTCTTTTTTTAGTTCTTATGAACCCTACGAAGGATAACCTAATTTGATTCTCTCTCAAAGGAATCAGTAGACTAAATTGTATTCCTCTGAAACACAATTACTTGAATGGAATGTATACTTAAGTGTGAATGATTTAAATATTAAAATACTGGTTGGACAATGATCAATCACTTAGCCAACTATAAAACCAATGCCTTAACTTAGGGCTATGATTCAACATCTGGTATAACTCCATAGTAAGGTGATTAATACAACATATGCAAACAAACATAAAATGCATTACAGATTATCTTCTCTCTACAACTATATCATCATATCCTTAAACTATTGCTAAGCTCTCTAGGGTCATTTGAAATTATTAATCCTTGTTAGAGTAGTCTTAGTATAGCTAATAATTAAATCATTTAATTATTAGTCTATTTACTCTATGCTTAAGTTTCACTTAGGCAGCTTATAACTCTTTAGGGTTTTCACCTTTAGGGTTTCTTGATTCCTTTTATAAGGATTCACTTCTTTGCATTTCATAACGGAGATTGTATTCATTATTGTTGTTAATAGAAGTTTTATTCTTTTCAACATGGATTTCACTCCTCTGGCTTTTTGGCCTCCATAGTTTCTCTTCTTCTGTCTGCTTCTTGCTTCTTCATGTGACAGTCTTGCATGCAGGTGTTCTTGGGTGGATTTTTTTTCCTCAAATCTAACATGGTATCAGAGCTCTCCTTCTGCTCATTGTTCTAGTTTTTTTTGAAGCAAGCACATCGCAGTTCGGGGGTTTGAAGATCGCTAGTCTTTTCTGGCATTTTTTCTTTGGTTCTGGGAGGTCTTTGTTTTTCAAGGCACTTTGGACTAAAACCAACCTCACGGTTGCATCAAGAAGACCCAAAAACCCCAGAATCCATATAAGGCAAATCTGATTTGGACACCGGAGCCTTGGGGAGAAATTTCTTGGCCTATTAGGGCCGTACGGGCACGAGAAACGAGGCAGGATTGAAAAAAAATTTCAAAAAATAAAAAAACACTTTAAAAAAAGTGCAGTCATTATTTTTTTTGGGGCGCCGCCGCCGCACCAGCGCCACCAGCAGCGGGCGCCTCTGACAGCGGCCCCTGCCGGCCCCAGCTCCACTAGCCCATGCATCCTCCGGCCCCCGCTGCTCGACCTCCACAGCCCTCTGCGGCGCCCGCCTCTACTGCGCTCTGCCTATCCTCCACAACGCGGCCCCCACCACCGGCCACCACCACGGCTCCCCCGCCGCCCGGCCTCCGCTCCGGTGGCACCTTTTTTGTTAGCCCCCGCAGGCTTATGTTGCACGGCGGCTGGTCATATGAATGACCAGGGGCTGCGGCCCAGCCCCCTGAGCGTGCCATGCGCCCGGGGGCCCACTTGTTTTAGCCCTAGGGGCTTAAACTCTTTTTGGGGGCCTTTCTGACCCTCCTAGATATTTTTTGCTCTATCTTGAGCATCCGGGGGTCTTTTTCTGACTTCCATATACCGTCAAAAAGCTCTTTCCGAGAACTTTCCGATGATGGTAGTTAGGGTTTTGGGTTCTACTATTTTGACAATGTTTTTTTCTGTCAAAGTCTGATGTTTGTTTTTGCCTTTCGGGAGTCATATCTGGCTCATCCAGACTCCATTTTTGGCAAACTAAATATCGTCGGAAAGCTAGTTCAGTGAACTATTTAGTTGTAGGGGTATTTTTTCTAGATTCTACTCTAGGTTTTCTCTCCTCTGAGTTTGGCAGTTTATGCACTCTGGTGGATTGCTTGGTTCTACAGGTCCTGGGATCTCCTATTCTGATTTTTTAGCTCACTCTTCTTTCTGACTTCTGAGCTTGTTGTATCTCCACTGTTGTATCCTTTGTTCTGTAAATGCACTGAGATAAAGTGCCTTGTTCTGTATATCTGGGATCTTGTACACCTTGTGTGTTTTTGTACTCGCACTCAGTTATAAAGTGTCATGGGGGGTTATGATGATTATGCCTTTTTAGGTGCATCCACCTTTGTCAAGTGAGTGTACCTTCCATGACATTATCCCATGCAGTGTGTCGGTGACACCACCCTTTATCCTGTGTTTGTACTTCTGTTGCACTGTTGGTGTTCTTGATTCTACTTTCTGTAAATGTTTCTGGCATTGCATTTCAGTGTTCCTGTCACCTCTCCCTGTTCAGCATTATGAGGGGTTCACTTGTTGGTTCTATTGCTTCCTAGTTCGATTGATCAGCTCTTCAGACATTGTCTTCTCTACCTGGTCATGCACTTCAGTGGGGGTTCCAGCAGTCTCTTCTAACAGAGTTTTCAGCTACATGCTTCGGAGATGCTTCTTTCTCTTTCTTGTTCCTTTCTCTGGGACATCTTTTCCCTAGATTGAAGGCTTAGTTTCCTTCATCTAGTTTATTTCTTGTACTTGGGTACCTGATCAGGCCTTGTTGCCAGGACCCATCTTTCCTGCATCTAGTTTATTTCTTGTACTTGGGTACCTGATCAGGCCTTGTTGCCAGGACCCATCTTTCCTGCTTTCTGCAGTAGTCTTTAGCTGTTTTGCTTCTCCCTAAGTTACACTTAAGGGGGGTGTTAGAGTAGTCTTAGTATAGCTAATAATTAAATCATTTAATTATTAGTCTATTTACTCTATGCTTAAGTTTCACTTAGGCAGCTTATAATTCTTTAGGGTTTTCACCTTTAGGGTTTCGTGATTCCTTTTATAAAGATTCACTTTGCATTTCATAACGGAGATTGTATTCATTATTGTTGTTAATAGAAGCTTTATTTTTTTCAACATGGATTTCACTCCTCTAGCTTTTTGGCCTCCATAGTTTCTCTTCTTTTGTCTACTTCTTGCTTCTTCATGTGACAGTCTTGCATGCAGGTGTTCTTGGGTGAATTTATTTTCCTCAAATCTAACAATCCTTCCTTAAGGAGCTTACAAATGACTGCACAACCACCTTGTGATCAGTATGCCTAAATGCCTTACAAGTAAACATACAAGAGCAATAACAGTAATGAAAAGAAAAAATCAAAGATCCAAATCATAGATTGCAAATATTTGTATTAATTTCTTAAAGCTTCAAATACGTATAGATAGACAAATAATACAAAGGCTCAAACAAATTTTAGTAGTCTGCCTTGTAATATATTTCATTGATTTTCAATTACAACTTACAATCCTTTTTCCAACCCCCTACAAAATAATAGAAGAGAACTATTTATAGGCCTAAACCATCTTGGAATCCTTAAGATAAGGATGCTACAAGCTTCGGATGGTTTATAATACCTAACCCTAAAAACAAGAAAAGAAAAGAGACAAGAAAACACCAATCGGTGGGAAGACAAAACTGAAGAATAAGATCTTATCTTTTTTTGTCTTCTTGTTGATGTTAGCATCCTTTGTCTGTATATGTTCAACATAGCATCTAATAGTTTAAATAAGGTCTAGTGACCTCTAATACAGGCTAACTTACACTAGTATCTTTAAGATTGCTAACCTTCATGTGCTCTTAGAACAGGTGTCATGTGTCCTCTCACTCTTCATCCATGATGTCTAGGTCTACTGTAACAAGCTTATTTTTCTTGGGATTTGTCATGATATCCCATGTTGTCACATCTTCCTCTTTAGGCCACTCAAAATTTTGAATACTCTCAAGTTGGGCCTTCTGCCTTTCCCATCTAACATCTATTATACTCTTTACATCTGAGATGAACTTATTGCAATTTGTCTGTCTTTATTTCCTCATCTAGAATCTTGTTGTATCTCTCCATATCTATTTCTCCTTGATCAGATATGTATATATCCTTATTGGGAATCACATTATCAAATTATTATCCCCATAGCCCTAATGGCTTGATTTTATCATCCTTGGTTCTAATGGGAGGTATAAACCTGCTATAAACTGTTCCAAACATATTCAGCCTAGCCTCAATCTGATTTTATTTTCCTTTAAAGAAGGATAAGGTGGATCCAATATATTCTATCTCTGTACCAACCAGAGTTACTATTTCTAGGAAATCTGACCTTAGTGGTTGCACAGATGCCAACCTCTCAAAAAGTGTTGTTCTTCTAGACCAAGCTGAATAGTATGGATTAAAAATTGACAAAAAATTAGTGACCTCTATTTGTAGACTTGACAACTTGCAATAAGCCCCATACACTACATCAATTTTTTCTTTAATTATGTCAATTATGTGCTGCAAAATTGAAGTTAATCCTCCCAAAATAACACTATTGTGCTCTCTAACCTCTAGCTCTGTTTTAGTAGCTACCTCCCATGTATCCTCTGTTTGGATCTCAATATCCATTACTTCTTTTGGCTAAACAGGGGTAGGCTCTGTCACATCTAGTAGTTGTTTAGTAAGCCCAACTATGATCTTCTCTTGCTCTTTAATATTTACTAATCCTAACTCCCTGTCTTTAACAATGTCACTAGTATCACTAGTGAGTTTCTGTAGTTTTTCTGACATCTAAACTACTTTTACCTCATTGAGTTGGGCAAAGTGAGTTAGCACTTGGGATATTTCCAAATCCCATGTATTCTAGACTAACCAAATTATCTTATTACCTTCCATCTTCTCCTGAATATTTAGAAGGGATGGATTTTGATCTTTAGGAGCTAAGCTCCACATTGCAAGTGCCTGGGATTTAGGGTTATATCCAAACCCTCTTATCATTCCCCAACCTAAGTTTCTGATGAAAATTTGACATCAGGTTGTTTTCTTATTTGATTTATTAGAAAAGTTGAAGACAGATCCCAACCTTCTACTAATAACATCCCACTGGCCTTGACCAGTTGTCTTTCTTGTTCTGGTGTGATTTGCTTAGATTCAAGATCATAGTCTTTCAATGTCTATAGAGCCTCCTGGGTGACTGGATTACCACCTGCCAATTACAACTGCTTTCCCACCTATTGTTTCTTATTCCACATGAGGAAATCTTTGAATTCCTTTGTTTTTATGAAGTTGTCATCCTTCAGGAATTCCTCTTGATTTATCAACCTCTCATCTGAACAGGTCCTAAGAGGTAGCTCCTCTTCTTCTATATCATTCTACAATTTTTTGCCTGCCCTGATTTGTTTTCTCAGTAAGTGATCATAAGGCATATTCCCAATTATAAGGGCAGTAACTTTGTCTATTCTTTTCTCCTTCTTCTGATAAGTTTCCCCTACTTCTACCTTTTGTCTCTTTTGTGGGGGTTAATTTGTCACTTCTTTCTCAGGGACCTCAGTAAGGTCAATGATATTCTCTTCTTCAGTTGCCTACTCTTCAATAGTTGCTTGATTAACTAGAGGAGGGTTAAGTTCATAATATTCATCAATATCATCATCATACTCTGATGATGAGTGCCCTTTATGGCCTTTCTCTGGAACTAATAGTGCATCTTCTATCTGATTGCAGAGGAAAGTGTGGGAGTTGATCATGGATTCTAACCTCTTCAAATAAGGCATATCAAGGAAGAATTCCCCAAATTTTAGACCTTTTCTTTTGACTTGTCTCTCCAAGTCCATAATTTCATTGAAATTTATGGCTCTCCTATCCACCTCCTCATCTTCCAAAATATTTCTTATCAAATCCTCTTCCATGCACTCTTCATGGTAATTGGTGTAGGGGATAGTTGGTGTCAACAATTTCTTAGCATTGAGGATGAAACCCTCTATATCAACATATCTGTGTAAAGCCACATTCATCCTATAATGATTCATCCAAGTGTTTACAAGGTCCGATGCTCCTTTTCCAATAGTAAAATTATAGATTCTAAACTTCCTAGGGGTAAGTGTACCCTTCCTGTATGATGCTAAATGCTCCTTGTCTGTCAAAATGAGCTGCCTTATGAATTCCATTCTAGTTACCCTTGGTGGTACACGGAATGGCAATATATGTAGAGGGTGGGTACATCTATAGACCCTCATTATTGTGAAGTTCTTCTCATAGTAAAAATCCCCCCATTTGTTGTCTCCTGTCCATTTGTCAAGATATTGGCATGGCCTCAATAATTGTATTACCTTTACACGCAACCTAGTTTTATCAACACCTAGGCATTGAATAATTGGATATACTATCCAATTTTAAAAAGCACAAAACTCTTTTTGTCTGGAGATGTAGTTCCATACTCTGAGCCAAAATTGAATAGGGTTAGGCTGGTTGTGATGAAACCTTTGTGGCTATAAATATTGACAGTTCATGAGTGAGGAGTTATAGTATAGGAATAAATAATGCATAAACTTAGGGTGATCATTTTTAGTTTGTATATCTATAACTCCCTGGTGCATCTGATCTATAATGTACTAAATATAGTCATAGTTGGAGGTAGTATGGAGGCTTTGCATGTCCAACACCTTTATCAAAATATCTGAGGTAATCCTTTCTGCTCCAGTATCCTTTCCCAGCACTCTTCATAGTGCATATGATATGTATTTTATGTAGAAATTTAGGTCCTTGTAAAAATATGGGGCTGCTCCTGGCATGGGTGCTATGTAGGTTTTCATTTTCTTAGGACCATGATGTTCCTTGATCAATTTGGCAGTAATGCTAGACTCTCTAGTATACCTATTCTCTAGGCTCTTAAATTTTCTCTCAGTAGTCATAGGGTAGTACACATTGAAGGCCTTCATGAAAGAATTTTGTTCCAAGGTAAGTAGGAGTTTTCCATCATCCCTCTTAATTGTTTTGGTCAAGGTATCATACCTACTAGCCAATTCTAAAATAAAATCAACATCTACAAAGTTGTCAGGAACAATCAACCTGGCTAATCCACAGGTCCAAGGGTTTGAAATAGACATGGGTTCATCACAATTGTTAAAGAAATAATTAAACAATGAATACCCTGATGAACCCAAATTTTTTGCATCTCTAATGTAAGACATATCATCAATTAGGACTTTAGCACTAACATTTCTATTATGGCTTGAGCCTAGAAGCAAAGTGAGAAACTCATTTGAATAATTTCTCTTTCCTTTTGATTCATCATCAACATCGTCACTTCTCCCACTCGTGGACGCCATACTCTGTGCTTGACTCATTTTCCCCTTTTGTTATGTTCACAACACTTTATCACCGATATTGAAACAAATCTCCTCAAAATCCTCACCACAAGCTTTCAAATACTCTGTAATCTGCAATCTAATCACTGAAAACACTACAAATCACAATCCTTGTCGAATTTTGAATCAAGAAATCACCTTTCTGAATTACTTGTTGCTAGAGAAATTAACTTTTCTCATAAGACACTAAAATCTCTATAAAAACTCTTCGCTCTAAGAAATTGAAAGCTGGTAAGAATGAAATGATAATGGACATGCTTACTTATAACTGAGAATTCAATGTAGATGTCTCTTCAAACTGGTAAACTTACAATTCAGTCATTTTCGCCATTTGTTTCATGCACGATGACATCAATTTTGGTTCTATCCGTGGAATTTAAACTGTCAAGTAATCAATTTCTGATGAGTGATTTTGCATATAAAAACCTCATAAAATTCAAAAAGAGATCGAAATCAGATTTGATTGGCTGCATTAAATCATATTACAGCTACTTTTCCATCTGTCAAAATCTTTGTAATCTTATTGGTCAGCAGCTGTCCATGATGGCGCCGAAGAAAAGTCCTTATTTAACTCTGGTTTTCTTCTAGCGACTGAGTGATCTCTTTGTTGCTTAATATTTTTGCTAACTACAGTTTCTTACTGAGACTTAGCGACTATTGTTGGATCAAACTCTTGATCAATGATTATCGCGATGTCACCTAATCTTTTAACTTAACCCTTCTTCTTAAAAGACATCGCAACTAAGCATCTTCTTAAGTTCTCTTCCACCTCGGGTAGCATCTGGTGACTTGGCGACTGTTGTTTCTCTATGTCACGGAACCAACCACCTAACTCATGTTTTATCTGGAGACCTCACGACTAAGCATTTTAGTCTCTAAATTGTTTGATTATTTCATCTTTATAATCTTCATCTAGAGACAACGCGACTACCATTGATTTGGATTTCCTCTATATCTGACGGTTGTCGCTAAGTCTCATAATCTTCATTGCAAACCCTAAATTTTCATGAGACTTTGCAACAAATGGACACGTGTCTGAATTTTCCTCTTATCTCTTAATCGCCGAATCCTACTTGAATTTTCAACCTTATACCGCGACCATGTGACTATCGTCAAATTTGGCTTCCATCCAATGGTTGTCGTTGAATCTCTTGACTTTTGACTTAACTCATCTTTCTTCACAAGACTGCGTGAAAACACTGTTATTCAAACTGACATCTAACCTGGTTTTACCCAAAGATTTAGCGACTGTTAAATCTCCATGTTTCTTGATGATTTCTAAACTACAGCTTTAATCAGGAGACTTCCCGACTGCCATTGGATTTAAAATGAGATGAACGGTTGTCACATAATCTCCAGTTCTTTCACTTAACTCACATTTCATTATGAGACTTGGCGACAACAGGAAAACCTTAACCTTTAACTCAACTTATAACCCAGAGTTACATCCAGAAACAACGTGACTAAGCAAACTCAAAGTCGCCATATAAGATTGCTAACTCTTATTTCATTGACATAACCGGACCACCATTAGATCATATCTAAGATCAACGGTCTGCGCCAAGTCTCATGATCTTTTGAGGCATAATCTTTTTATCAAGAGACTATGTGACCAAATCGTTTCGCTAAGTCTCGAGATTATAAATAATATTTGTTATTTCTTATGAGACTAAGCGACTAAAATATTAACACATGCAAATAACTTCAAACTTAAGTCATGAAAAGGTAACATGAAAATAGAACCCACTTGAGGATTTTAGGGCTTTCTTGCATTTTCGAATAGAAATTACTCTAGGGTTTAGGGTCTTTAACATTTTCAACCAGGTTTTGAGTGAAAAAACTCTTGCAGAGGCATATAATAAATTTTAGACATGATTTCTAACCTCCTAGGCATCGGAATGATAGGCATCTTCAAAATTTTACAGGGCAAACTGAAAGACTGGAAATACAACCAACAAGATGTATACAGAATGTCTTTCATAAATTCTTGATCCTCTTGTGTTTTAGGACACATTTCAATAGAAATACATAAATTAGAAGCTAAAGGAGTGCTTACAGAATTAGCTTCTAACATACCAAAACTATCCAATACCTTTTCAATGTATTTCTTTTGTAATAACCACATTTATTTCTTGTTCCTATCTTAAAAAATAGTCATTCCAAGGATTCTTTTTTTTGCCCCTAAATCTTTCATGGAAAATCTATTAGCTAATTATTTCTTTGTTGGAATTGGTTTTTGTTATTGTTGTAGGCATTCACATTTTGTCACTGATGTCAACATATGTTTCTAATTGTGACAGAACATACTGGTTATTATTGTTTCTTAGATGACTGGCAGAAGTGTATGGATATTGTACGGTTGATTCAAAATGTGAGAAGATGAAGGTGTGTATACAGATGTGTTGTAATATTATGTCTAAGGTCATGTGGCTTAATATTTCAAATGGATTTCATTATAGATGTTTTAGTGAAGACTAGGTATTGACAGTGATAGTGAACTATGACAAAGTTGGTCTCTGAGTTTTAAGGATAACTTGTGTGCAATATCGATTCATGTTATGCGAGCTTGGGGAATGGAAAAAGACATGTTCAGGATTTTTTTTATGATTCTTGGGTTGCAAGACTCTTGGTGATGTCATTTGTGGCATATTTTCTGGAGGAGACCTATTTGGGGCCGACTTCAGAGATGGAGCATGTATTATGGGTTGCGAGTGTGGATTACAAATCTTGGATTATATTTATTGAGTTGTAATTTATGTTTACTTGTTATAGGTACCGTGTGTATCTTAGAAAGGGGTTATGTAATTATCTGTGCATTGGGGAATTCTTAATTGGATTACCTAATTGCTTATTGTAAATCTATATAAAATAAAGTTGTTTACTTTTATGAAGAGTGGTAACATTGAAGTGTGGAAGTTGCGCTCTTGTTTGTGAGAAGTCTACTAGATGTAGAGCAAAGGTTGTGATTAAGAGATTTCATTAGAATTTATCAAGAAAAGACAATTTTTATTAGATAGTTCATTGCATTTTATATTTCATATACACCTATATTTCAGACAGTAAGTCCTGAAGGTGGATTTAACCTTTTTTAGAAAGGGTTCCTAGGCAGTGAGCCTACTGTTATCCTTGACTCCTAACAGGGTCTGTCCTTTAACATGGACTATGTACTTTAATGCATTAATAAGCTCCTAACGAGGCTATATCTTTCAATAGGGATACTATAATCTCAATACACTATTTGTGTGTACTAATTCCCACTGGGTTTTTACCTTTACCAGGACTTCCTCGAGAACAGAGGATTGTGTTATGGCATTGCAATTAATGTATTTTCATTTGGATTAAAGTTTTGGTTTATAATATTTAATGTTTAACAATTTGTCTCGCAAATGATTCACCCCCNCAAATGATTCCCCCCCCCCCCCCCCCTAGTTGTGTTGGTGAACTTTTATTCTTAACAATTGGCATCAGAGCTTCTGGTCCTTAGAGAAAAAGCTTAACAACTTGAGGTGATCCTGAAATGGCATACTAAAGGAAGGATAGTCCAAAGTTTGATCCTAAAAACTTTGATAGTTGGAAGAACAAGATGAGAACTCCTTTTTGTATTTGGGAATTGACTATTAGATGATTACAAAGAAAGATTATCCTATCAATACTGAAGATGAATTGGATAAAGCTACCGATGAAGAAAAAAATTTGTTTTCTTATAACATAGTTGCAAGAGAAGCATTGATTAGTGCTCTCTCTGAAAGTGAATTCATGAAGGTTAAAGACTTGGATTATGCACATAAATTTTGGTTGAAATTGGAAGCACTATATGAAGGAGATAAGTTTACTACGCAAGCGAAATTGTAGAACTTGAAGATGAGGATAGAAATTTTGAAAATGAAAGATGATGAGAATATTAGAGCATATGTACAAAGAGTTATAAAGGTTGTTATTGGCATTAGAAACTATGGAGGCACATACAATGAAGAAGTGATGGAAAAAATTCTTAGATCTTTGACACCTGTTTACAAAACTAAAGTGCAAGCTATAGAGGAGATCATACCTTTGATGGAAAACTTCAATAGAGAGATGTTGATTGCAAAATTAACTACTTTTGAGGTCGCAGAGCTGGGAGATTCATTACCTAAGGTTGAGACAACATTCAAGATGACTATGCATAATAATAAAAATACTTTATCAGGAAATATGAGCACCGGCAGAAGTGACTTCTAAAAAGATCTTTAAGAATATGTTGATGACAGGGAAAATATACAAGAAGAAGAGAGGAAGCTAGGTGAAATTGTGGCTCGTATCGCTAGAAGAGAAAAAAGAGGTAAGGGTAAGTTTGAAGGAAAGTTACATCTGAAATGTTTTTCATGTAATAAGATAGGTCATTTTGCATCTAGATGTCCTACAACATAAACATAAGTTTTATAGACCTAAGTATTCCGAGGATAAGGAATGTTACTATGATAGTGAAGGTGTTTTCAATGATGATGCTAATGATTATGATGAGATTGGATTTATTTCTATCAAGGATGATGAACCTATTCATGAAGAGAAATCCCTAGTGTCACATGTTAAAAATAAATATGAATGGATCATAGACAGTTATTGTTCACATTGTGTGACTGGTGATAGAAAAAAATTTGTTAAGCTAACCAAGTATAGTGGTGGTGTTGTGAGATTTGGTGACAATACTCCTAAGCTTATCATTGGAGTTGGATCTATTTCTTTGGATGGAAATACTAACAATGACGATGTGTTACTTATTAATGGACTTAAGCATAATTTGTTGAGTGTTGGATAGATGGTGGACAAAGGTTATCAATTAAAGTTCATTGATGGAAAATGTTCTATCAGAAGTAAGTCATGAGAATTGATCTCATCGAGTACTAAGTCAAGAGGTAATGTTTTTTAATTGAATACATATGAGGCTTCTTTTTTTTTGTTTTGAAGGTTGATGATAGTTGGTTATGGCATAGAAGATTTTTTCATGTGAATTTTGATAATATTGTGAAGGCAAGTATGACTAATGTTGTCAGAGACCTACCAAAGATTGTGAAACCATCTAATAGCATATATAGAGAATGTGTAATGGGGAAACAAACTAGAAGCATTTTTAAAAGAAAATCCTACTCGACAAAAGGGAACTTGGATTTGGTGCATACAGATCTGTGTGGTCCTACAAAAATGAGATCTTAGTATGGTGAAAGTTATTTCATAATTTTTGTTAATGACTTTTCTAGGATTATGTGGGTTACATATCTTAGAGAGAAATCTGAGGCATTTGACAAATTCAAGATATTCAAAGAAAAATTTGAGAATGAATTAGGTTTAAAGATAAAATGTTTAAGATCATATAGAGGTGGAGATTTACTTCAATTTTTTTCAATACCTACTACAAATATTATGGAATATACAAACAAACATCTTCTCCTAGGACATCACTACAGAATGGGATAGCAAAGCAAAGAAACAGAACAATATTAGATGTTGCAAGAACTATGTTGCTAGAAGGAAATGTATCACATGTTCATTGGAGAGAATTTTTTGGTACTGTTGTTTATAATTTGAACAAAATTTAGATCAGAGAAGGTACAAGTAAGACTCATGAATTATAGTTTAATCATACTCTTACTATGAAATATTTAGAATATGTGGTAGTAAATGTTATATCAAAAGAGATGATGAGATAGGAAAGTTTGATGCTAGAATTGATGAAGGAATCTTCCTTGGTTATTCCACTAAGAGAAAAGCTTACAAATGTTTTAATCTGAGATTGAGGAAGATTATTAAAAGTGCTAATGTGAGGATTGATGAAAAGTTTCAAATTCAGGAAAGAATATATGATTGTAACCAGACTACAGAGAACAAGGAGGTTACACCAAATCAAGAAGAAAATTTTGAGATTGATTATGAGATTGAGGTATGTCAAGATGACTCAAATGATTCTAATGAAATTCCTAAGACTCTGAGGTATCTTAAGAAAAACCATCCTAAAAATCAAATTATTGGCAATGCAAATAAAGGCATGATGACAAGATCAAGATTAAGAGATGAAATTTGTTTGATTTCTCAAGTTGAACCAAAAACTACTTATAAGGGATGTAGAGATGAATCTTTGAAAAAGGCTATGCAGGAAGAATTGGAACAAATAAAGAAAAATAACACTTGGGAACTCATTCCTAGACCTAAAGATAAGAATGTTATAGGAACTCAAAAGGTTTTCAGAAACATATGAATGAATAAGGAATGGTTGTAAGAAATAAGGCAAGACTAGATTGTAAAGGCTACTCACAACAAGAAGGCATAGACTTTGAAGAAACATTTTCTCATGTTGCTAGGCTTGAGGCTGCAAGATTATTCCTTTCTTATGCTGCACCAAAAGACTTCAAAGTATATCAAATGGATGTGAAATTTGCATTTTTTAATGGAGATCTAGAGGAGGAAGTATATATTGAACAACATGATGGATTTCCTCAGACCGATGATGAGGACATGGTTTTCAAGTTGAAGAAGGCTTTGTATGGACTCAAACAAGCACCTAGAGCACGCTATGCTAGATTGGACAGGTATCTACTTCATCTTGGTTTTAGAAAAGGTAATGCAGACAAAAATTTGTACTTAAGAACTAGTGAAGATGGAATTTTAATAGTTGAAGTTTTTGTAGATGATATCATTTTTGGAGGGAATGATGTAATGAGTAAAAATTTATCTAAGGAAATGAAAAATGAATTTGAGATGTTAATGATTGGTGAGATGAAATTTTTCCTTGGGCTCCAAATCAATTAGAACAAGAATGGTATTTTTATTTCTCAGACCAAGTATCTTATGGAAATGTTGAAAAAGTTTGGAATGGAATATTGTAAACCTGTTGGAACACATATGGTTACCGGTCACAAGCTTACTACTACTAATGAATCCTAAAGTATTTTTTAGACAAAGTACAGATCTATGATCGGAGGACTAGAATATCTGACTCACACTAGCCCAGATATTGCTAATGCAGTTGGAATTGTAGAAAAATATCAAGAAGATCCTAAAGAGACACACCTTGCTTCTGTAAAAAGAATATTTAGATATCTGAAAGGAAATCTGGATTATGGCTTATGGTATAAAAAATGTAGTGATTTGTTTATGCAGGCTTATACTGATGTTGATTGAGAAGGAAATTTTGATGAAAGAAAGAGTACAAGTGGTGGTGCATTTTTTCTTGGGAAAAGATCGCTTTCTTGGTTAAGTAAAAAGTGGGACTGTATAGCTTAGTCTACTGTTGAATCAGAGTATGTTGTTTCTGTTATAAATTGCACACAAATTGTTTGGATGAAGTAAATGTTGAAGGACATTGGGATAACTTTTGATGAGCTAGTGGTTATCCATTGTGATAACACTAGCACATTGAATATGTCAAAAAATCATGTTATGCATTGGAAGACTAAACATATTTCTATTAAGTATCATTTCTTGAGAGACAAGATTGCAAAGAAGGAGATTAGATTGGAGTATATTAGCACAAAGGAACAAATAGAAGATATATTTACAAAACCTTTTCCAAAGGATATCATTGAGTATCTCAGAGGTATGCTTGGGGTGAGAGCCCCTCCTTGAAAGAACTAAATTGATGCAGGAATGTATCAATCCAATGGCTTTCAGAGCTATATCTTTTTTTGGACTTCATGTATGGATCTATTCCTTAGGGGGAGTGATCAAAGGAACAATATAAAATAGATTTGGGTGATTTTTCACCTAATGGTCATAGGCATGAAGATTTGAAAAAGCTACACCTTACAGAGGAAAGATGGTCAAAAGTAGAGTTATGTCACCCTTTTCCAGTGTTGTCAAAGGGGGAGAGATTCAATGTGAAAATCCCTACTATTTTAGGGAGAGCTCTGAAGAGGATATTGAGAAGATTGTTTTGAGAGAGTACTTTTGGGTTGATGGACTTTCTCATATGTTGTCATAAATTCTAAAGGGGGAGATTGTTAGAATTAGTTTCTGTCATTGTTATTGGAATTCATATTTTTTCACCGATGTCAACATATGTTTCTAACTGGGACAGAACTAATGGGTTATTAATCTTTCTTAGATGGATGACAGAAGTGTATGGGTACTGTACAATTGATTCAGAATGTGCAAATATGAGGATGTATGAAGGGATGTGTTGTGATCTTATGTCTAAGGTTGTGTGGCTTAATATTTCAGATGGAGTTAGTTACAGATGTTTTAGTGAAGAATGGGTAATGACAGTGACAGTGAATTAAAACAGAGTTAGTCTCTAAGTTTTGAGGATAACTTGCATGCAATATCGATTCATGTTATGTGAGCTTGGGGAATAGAAAAAGACATGTTGAGGAATGTTTGTTATGATTCTTTGGTTGCAAGACTCTTGGTGATGTCAATTGTGGCATGTGTTTTGGAGGAGACCTATTTGGGGCTGACTTCAGAGATGGAGCGTGTATTATGGATTACAAGCATGGATTATAGAGCTTGGATTATATTTGTGTTGGAATATTGGAATGGTGTGTACTGAGAGGGGAGGGTGAATCAATACCCTTAAAACTTTTATCACTTTAACCTTTAGTAATCCTTACTTGTATTACCGACCATATTTCTTTTCTACCTTATGCATGTAATATCAAAACATAAATGTAGCATGTAAACATTCATAGAAACATTCATGAAACTTAGTTACACATGACACAAGAATTGATAATGTAGAAAACCCTTGTTAGAAGGTAAAAACTGCATTGGGGATGAAAACCACAAAACTTCCCTATCTGCAGAATGGAAGGTGTCGGTTAAGGCTACAAGTGTGATCACTTCTGATGATCTTACCCTCTTAGGAGTAACATTTTAGACCTGTTAGGTCTACTCGGTTAAGATATTTTTAAAAAACTGCTAAGTGTGCACTCGATTAAGAGATTTACAATAAGACTGTTAAGTCCACCTTCTTACAGGATTTCTGCTATTTGCTACAATCATTAAAGAGTAGTCAAAATTACTTATGACCTAATGGTATGCAATCTTGAATTGATGAATATAGATCCTTTAAGTTCACAAGATATATGTATCACCTATAGTGATTGATTAATACCTCTATTCTGCTCTGTAGCCTTGAATCTTAGTTCTTAATAACTGAATTCTTTCTTTTGTGTTCTTCTGCATGAAACTCTCTGTCTGATCCATAGATGTCTATTGCGGATACAATCATCATGTTCTTTATTGATTATACGTCTATATATATATAATTTTTTTGACCTATTTAGGTTTAACGCTTTACAAGAAAAACTCTATGATCAAAGGTTTACAACTTCACCTTGATCTCCTAGTTTTCAGGTTTACAATCAATTAAACTGATTAAAACTATTACATATTCTTTACTTGATCCTCAAGAAATGGTTTTATAGATAATAATAAAGCTATTTATAAAAATTAAGTGTTTTATCTGACGTGTATCTCAGATCCACTTTTCTCGGGAATAAAACTATCTCTCAGTAGACTGGTGCTCAGTGATGTCTCTGTAGACATACTATTCTCGGGTTACTCTATAAATTGTCTGTCAGGTTACTCTGTGAACTGTCTGTCAGTGATAGTCTGATTTCAATGTTTACTATGCTAATATATTTTCGGTGACCATTACACTTGTCTATTTTGGTGACCATTGCACTTGTCTATTTCGGTGACCATTGCACTTGTCTGAATGTTGTCACTCGGTAATCATGTTACCGACAGTCCAAAATCTATTTCTTTGTATACTGATGACAAAATTATGATCCTTTAGGATTGTCAATCTCCCCTTTTGGCATTAGTATCAAAAATTGATATGTGCAAATTGATATGTTCAGTTTGTACACCAAGTATTTACCTTGTTAATGACTCCCCCTATGTGCATTCCTTGGTACAATGTATGTACATGTATTCCTTTGTAAGGTATATACATTTTCCCTTGTATTTTCCCTCTTTGGATTTTCCCCTTTTTGTACATTCATTTTCCCCCTTTTTGATATATACATATAACATATATTTCCCCCTTTTTTGAAAATAATGACAAAGGTGTAGTAATTACAGCTTGTCAAATATGTGATCATGGGATTTTTGAATGTCTTCCAATGCTCCTCCCATTTCTCCTTGAGGTGTTCCAGGGTCATGTGCTCCAAAGTGATTCGGGTTTGCATGTCATATATAATCTCAGCAACTGACATCTCTGGGGTGGCAATTAATGTTTTTTTCCGAAGTCATGTGTTGTTGCAGCAATGTGAGATTCAGAAGTAACATAGCTTGAAGCTCGATTACCTCATCTCTGATTTTTCTTTCAGTCTTGTGTATTTCCAGTCTCAACCGTTTTTATTCTAAAATCTTCTTATTATTCAATTGGAATGCATTTTCCTCGGTTATGAGACCTTGTACACTAGCTTTAAGATCTTCATCTATCTTTGCTATCTTTTCACTATGATCTTTAGTGAAGTGCTCTAGAGTGCATAACTTTTGAACTAAGGTAATCACTTCTAAAATAAGAGGTTCCATTGAATTTACCAGTTCATATAGTTTTACCTTGTTCTACGCCACTTCTTAGCTAATTTTATCGGTGAGCTTATATTGGTACATCTCTTATGCTCGTTCTTCTATGACCTTCTCGGCATCCACATTCTGATTGGTGATGGCCTCAGTCAGAGATGAGAGTTGATCAAGTATTGATGCATTTTGATCAATTTCTATGTTAGGTACTATTTGCATTAGTATTTCCTTTATTGTTTCCAGTACCTGTGTGTTCTTGTGCTCCTTTTTTAGCTTTTCTTGTATTGCCTTCTGTTTACATAGTTCACCATACTTGGTCAAGGACTCAGGATCCAGTGTCCTTGGATCACAGTCGGGTATATCTATAATTTCATCAAGCATGACCAAAGCTTTACTCTTCTTCTTCTTCTATGGTATGGTGTTGAAATTAGGGGAATGTAGAACCATAGCAAGTTTCTTCTCTGGTTCTTTTTCTTTTGATGATTGTGTGGGAGGTGTTGTGCCTTTGGTAAGCTTCTTAGTATTGACCTGTTGGTCAGTAGTAGATGTCTCTAAATCAACCTTTTCTTTATCTACAACTTTATTTACCTCTTTGGTGTCCTTGGTAGTGGCATCACTCGGTTATTTATCTCCACTTGTATCTTTCTGCTCTTCAGTTGTATCTTGTTGCTTCCCATCTTCTTCACCTTTCTCTATCGGTATGTTTGCATCAGGCGCAGATGTCTTTTCCTTTTCTTTAGATATGATATTGATATCTTGTATCAATAATGGCATGTGACCTGTTATAATTGCATGTGCAACATCTATTGTTTCCTTTTCCTTTGGTTTCTCCATGGCAACACTTACATCTTCATCACTCTTGGGATCAACATCATAATCAATTTGAGTTATATCTTTTATTGTTATTTCTAGTGTTTCCCCTAATGATTGTAATATTTGAGGTACATCAGCCATGGCCTTAGTTGCCTATGTTGTAAAATCAACTGGATTTATGTCCTCGGTGTCATTGATGAAGATATGCTTTGGGCTCGGTGTGGCCTCCTCTTCATAGTGAGGTGTCTCGGTAAGAGCTAATACCTGCTTGGGGGCATTGAAGATTTCATTCTAAATCGCATTGCTTTCCTTGTCAAGGTCTTCTAATCTACCCTCTAGTACTTTGTATGCTCTCATCTTTGCTGAAAATTTATTTTCATTCTCCCTCATTATTGAATCAATCTCTTTAACTATTGACTCGAGTGGCATGATTGTAACTAGGGATCTTTCCCTTATCTATTTTTTTGTGTGCAAGCCATATGTCCATCTTGCTAATATTTTTTCATTAAGCTCTTGTGGCATATTTTTGTTGAATTCTATTGGTACATACTTGTACACAACCATTGCCTTAATTATGGCTTCTTCAATCTTATTCTGATCTTCGGGAGACAAGGTTAGCCATTTTCTAATCTTGCAATGTTATATGCTCCCGGTGTTGATGATTGACTGTAAATTCATCAACTATTTTAGGAACTTTGAGCTTTTCAGTTTGGATTCCTTGTTCACTCTCATCCTGTTCAGTGTCATCCTTGTCCTCTTTTCCTCTTATATATTTTCTTCTTTGCCTCGGTGCTGATGGCCCAATTTGAGGCTTTCTTTTATGATAAGTCCTCATAGTACCTTTCTTTGTTGGGGTGATTCTGCTTCTTTTGTAGTCTTACTCCTTGTTCTTGATGCAGCTGTTACATTTGTAACCTTTTCTTTATTACATGGGGTGCATCAGATTCAGTAGAATCAGATTCAGTTAACTCTTTTCCTTCACCAACGGCTGACTATCCCTCGTTGACATCTTTTTCTGATTCTTCATCATTAACTGACAGTTTCTTCTCAAGTGTTTTCACCATTTTTGTCTTCTTCTTATCAATCTTTTTCACTACTAAGCCAGTCTTGATTCTAGACTTGGCTTCCTCATATGTTCCAAATCTTTCCAATGACTTGTCCACTGGTTCATTTAGTAAGGCTTCAATAGCTTCTATAGCCTGATCAATGTTGATCTCATAGTACAGTGGTGGTAACCATGATGTTCTAGGTAGTGCAGGTTTGATGAGAGTGGTGTCGGTGTCCACCATAAAACATATCTCATCCTTATATTTTTCTACTATTTGAGCAGGAATTCTCATCCTTTTCTCCATCCTAGTCTTAAATGTGGCAAAGTAGCCATCCATTAACAGTGTGAAGTTATCCCCTAATGACTTAATGAAGTCACTTGTTTATGGATTAATGGGTTGGTTTGTGTCCCAAGTGACATTACCGATAGAAGGAAAGAAGTTCTGGAAATAGAAGAATATGCACATAAGGAGGGAACCAAACTTACATGTATTAGATCTGGCAGATTTAATTGTTCTTATGTTTTCTTCCAGTTTCTTTAGTAGCAGCTCGGATATGTCCAGTTGTAGTCCCTTCTTCACAATAGTCCCTTCTTCACAATTTTATATGCAGTATCAAGTGCTCCACATGCTATGTTGTTCATTCTTCTAGCTTGGAATATTTTGTATCCAACCACATATGCACCAAATTTCATCTCAGGGTCAGTGATTGAATTAACCTTCAAACCTCTAACATCACACTCAGCTTTAGTGAGTTTCTCAACTTATTCTCATTTCGGGTGCTTTAGGGCCTTAGCCTTCTTGCTTATAGGGTAACCTATCACTTCATGGATCACATCCCTTTTCATCGGTCTTGGTTCATCCAACCACATTTTACTATCAAGTACTCAACTGAGTACTATGTGAATCCACTCATTTTTTAACTCTGTCGGGAACAGTATGGCATTGGTTAACCCTTTCACCTCAATATGTTTGTGTTCATATTTCAGTTGTCCTTCTTGGCATAGCTTCTTGTAAGCTTCTTCAATCTCTAGATTTCCAATCTCTGCAACCTTGCATTGGATATATGCTCAGACGTCTTCAATCAGAAAAGCCCTAGGAGGTATACTCAAGAATATTCCTTGGTCGTCGGTTTGCGAAGCAACTTTAGGACATAATTTGTAGTTGGGCTCTTCACAGGTAGATTTCTTAATTAGGTTGATCTTCTTGTCCTTCGCATTCTTGATCTTTGTGACTCACAAGGTAGTTGTCATTGTTCATGAAATATTTAGGGATTTTTCACAAATGAACTGTGAGCTTGGTAAGTCTTGCTACTTCCTGGATCTTCGCTATGGATGGTTGAAATCTTTTATATTAGCCTTTGAATCTGCTTTGAATCGATCTACAGTTTTGTCGTTCTTCTTCACTCTGATGTTTTCACTTTATCGCTTGGTGAATGAAATGAGCTCTTGTCACCATATTTATAGAAAATAACCTAAGTAGTGCATTGAATGCTCTAGCTACCACTCGATCAACGAAACAAAGACGCTCAGGTATCATACAAAAAAATTTATCCTCGGTGATTATACAGCGCTCGGGGTAAGTGACAACTTAGTTTTACTTTTCACATGTTCACCGGTGCTGCTCGGTATGTAGCAAAGAATTTATTGTCTTTCTTATGTTTACTGACGATGCTCAGTTTATATTGACAACTTGGCTTTTATATGTACACCGACGATGCTCAGTGTGTATTGACTGGCGAGATTGGATTCACAAAATCATAACAAATAATATGATAGTACATCTTCATTCATGCTAATTTGGCATATTATCAATGAATATTGGAACTGATGTAAAATATAGCTTTGTAGAGTGCAGTTCCATACTTACATGTTTTTCTTAGGTGGGGGTGGTGAAATCACCTAATCCATAGGATGAGGTGCCACCAATTGTAGTGCTTGGTCCAACATCATCTTTGCTTAAAGCTTTCCTCCACATTTAATTTCTCATTTTCTTGATATCTTCAATAGTGTTTCAATTTGCAAAAGTGCTTAACTCTGTCACTCAGTCTCTTCGGTCTTTGCTTAGATGACCAACCTTATGACAATGTAAGCATCCCATTCCAGAGTTAGTCCAGATTCTAGACCTTTGTATCCATTTCCTAGTGTAGTTTTTAGCTATGTGTTCATATCTACCACATGTTGTGCAATTTACCCATGTGTTGTAATCCCAAACATATGAGTTACCGACTCTTCTCGGTTGATAAGCATTTTCCTATTCTTTAGGTTTCCATACTTTCTTTTTCTTTTTCCTACATTCATGAGATGTGTGGCCATGTATATTGCAGGTAGGACAATATTTTTCCATGTAGGTTTCATTCTTTGGTTTTTTCACCTTAGATCTACATTCATGTGCTTTGTGTCCATGCTTTTTACAGTTATAACAATTACCTATGAATGTAGAAGTAGATTTAGGAATACCTTTAGCTTTTCTCCTGCAAACATTTGATGTGTGGCCTATTTTTCCACAGTGATTGCATGACTGCTTCTTTTCTCTTGGATTTGTGTATACATCTTTTTTATCAGCTTGGTTTGATGATTCTCCATGCTCGGTATACCCTATACCGATATTTTTGTTGAGTCTTCTTTGTCCATTCAAAAAATCATCCATTTTTTTGTACTTTCTTTAGCTTTCTTGATCATATCATTATGTTGTTGTTAATTCCTTGCTTCATGCTTTAGTTTCTCATTTTCTTCTCTTAGTTCACCAATAGCTTCCAATTTTCCATTAAGTTCTATGTTCACTCAGTTGGCCTCATGACTCATAAGAACTATTTTATTGGTGATCTCAATGTGATGTTCAGTAAGTCTCTGCATTTCAAATTCTTTCTCTTGCAACTTCTCAGTGATCTTCCTCCTATCATCAATAGCTAATATTCTTTCTTTTTTAGCTTGTCTTTCATTATTCATTACATCAATCATTCTTACCATCTGTGTCTCTTGACCTATTTGCAGTACCTTTACTTGTTCAGTCAGATGTTGATTGATTTCATTCAGACTTGTAATGCTTCCTTCAGATGTGTCACATGTATTACTAGATGTAGATCTTGATGTCTCAAATAAATCAGGTGTCTCTTCTTCATGATAGTCAGTTTCATTAAAGAGAGATGCCATGTCTTTTATTTCATTCAATAGCTCTCTCATCTTGATCCTTGCTTCTTTGTATTTCTCATAAAAGATATGTATCTACAACTTTTGATTCTCAATATTCTTATCAAGCTTGTACCTTTCCATTGTATGATCTTTTCTCTCAAGTGATTAAACTTTACCAAATAAGAGATCTAGCTCTGATACCAATTGTTGGAATACTGGAATGGTGTGTACTGAGAGGGGAGGGGTGAATCAGAACCCTTAAAACTTTAATCACTTTAACCTTTACTAATCTTTACTTGTATTACCGACCATATTACTTTTCTACCTTATGCATGTAATATCAAAACATAAATGTAATTGCATGTAAACATTCATAGAAACATTCATGAAACTTAGTTACACATGACACAAGAATTAGTAATGCAGAAAACCCTTGTTAGAAGATAAAAATTACGGTGGGGATGAAACCCACAAAGCTTCACTATCTGCAGAATGGAAGGTGTCGGTTAAGGCTACAAGTGTGATCACTTCTGATGATCTTACCCTGTTAGGAGTAACATTTTAGACTTGTTAGGTCTAATCGGTTGAGATATTTTAACAACACTGTTAAGTGTGCACTCGGTTAAGAGATTTACAATAAGATTGTTAATTCCACCTTCTTAAAGGATTTCTTCTATTTTCTATAATTGTTAGAGATTAGTCAAAAATGCTTATGACCTGATGGTATGCAATATTGAATTGTTGAATACAGATCCTTTAAGTTCAAAAGATGTATCACCTATAGTAATTGATTAATACCTATGTTTTACTCAGTAGCCTTGAATCTTAGTTCTTCGTAACTGAATTCTTGCTTTTGTGTTCTTCTACATGAAACTCTCTGACTGATCCATAGATGTCTGTTGCGGCTACAATCATCATGTTCTTGATTGATTATGCATCTATATATACAAAGGTTTTGACCTATTTAGGTTTCACGATTTACAAGAAAAACTCTATGATCAAAGGTTTACAACTTGACCTTGATCTCCTAGTTTGCATGTTTACAATTAGTTAAACTGATTAAAACTATTACATATGCTTTACTTGATCCTCAAGAAATGGTTTTATAGCTAAGCATAAAGCTATTTATAAAACTTAAGTGCTTTATTTGACGTGTATCTCAGATCCCCTTTTCTCGTGAATAAAATTGTCTCTTGGTAGACTAGTGCTCAGTGATGTCTCTGTAGACATACTGCTCTCGGGTTCCTCTGTAAACTATCTATTGGGTTACTCTGTGAACTATCTGTCGGTGATAGTCTGATTTTGGTGTTTACTATGCTAATATGTTTTTGGTGACCATTGAACTTGTCTATTTAGGTGACCATTGCACTTGTCTATTTCGGTGACCATTACAATTGTCTGAATGCTATCACTCGGTGATCATGTTACCGACAATCCAAAAACTATTTCTTTGTATACTAATGACAAACGTATGATCCTTTAAGATTATTAATTTGATGAGTTGTAATTGATGTTTACTTTTTATAGGTATTGTGTGTATCTTAGCAAGGGGTTATGTAATTATTTGTGCATTAGGGAAGTCTTAATTGGCCAACCTAATTACTTATTGTAAATCTGTATAAAATAAAGTTGTTTACTTTTATGGAAAGAGTAGTAATAGCAAAGTGTGGAAGTTGCGAGCTTGTTTGTGTGAAGTCTGCTGGATGTAGAGAAGAGGTTGTAATTTAGAGACTTCATTGGAATTGGTCAAGCAAAGATATTTGCTATCAGATATTTCATTGGATTGTATATTTCATATACACTTGTATTTCAAACAGTAAGTCCTGAAGGTGGATTTAACCTTCTTTAGGCAGTGAGGCTACTGTTACTCTTGACTCGTAACAGGGTATGTCCTTTAACAGGGACTATGTATTGTAATGCATTAATAAGCTCCTAATAGGGCTATATCTTTTAACAGGGATACTATACTCTCACTACACTATTTATGGGTGTTAATTCCCATTGGGGTTTACCTTTAACTGGGTTTCCTCTACAACAAAGGATTGTGTTATGGTGTTGCAATTACTATTTTATCATTTAGATTAAAGTTTTGGTTTATAATATTTAATATTTAATAATATGTCTCGCAACTGACTCACCCCACCTCTCAGTTGTGTTGGTGGATTTTTATTCCTAACATTCTTAAGCTCTTGAAAAATCCTTATGCTAGTGTCGGCCACTAACATATCATCCACATAAAGTAGAAGTATGACAAATTCACCATTAGAAAACCATTTAAAATAGACATGTGGATTAGGTTTAGAGAATACAACCGTATGCTCTATCATAAATTGATCAAAGTCAAGATATCATTGTCTTGGGGCTTTCTTAAGCCCATACAAACTTTGCTTCAACCTGCAACAAAAAATTTCGTGCCCCTATCTGATAAACCCTTCAAGCTGCTCCATATACAATTCCTCATCAATATCTCCATGTAGAAAGGTGGTCTTTACATCCAACTATTTGAGCTCGAGTTCCCATGTTGCTACCAAGCCCAAAATAGCTCTAATTGTAGTCATTTTCACCACTAGCAAAAAATCTCATCAAAATCAATTCATTGCTATTGAGCATACCCCTTGAGAACCAATCTGGCACAATATCATTTTCAGCCTCCATCTTCGTCTTTCAATTTGTAAACCCACTTGCTCTTTAATGGTTTCCTATTACGTGGAAGAGATACCAAATCCCAAGTTTGGTTTTCCAATAAGAAATTAATCTCTTCACACATTGCATCATGTCATAAATTAAAATTAGCATCCCTCATAGCATCCTTGAAGTTTGTTGGCTTTGTTTGATCAAAGATCAATAATGTGGGCTCAACCTCTATAAAAAAATAATAACTCATAATCAAAAAATTTAGAAGGAATTCTTTTGTGTGTTGTGGATATTCGCAACTCATTAACATGACTGATTATTAACATTATGAGGGGGATTCTGTAGACTGCCCTGCACTAGTTGCAAAATATATCTGTTTTGCCTTGAATTGTCTAATTCGTCAACATCATCACTATTATTAGGGAGACAAACATTAAAATCAAACGAGTTCCCCTTACCATCATGGTTTCCAATCTTATTATGAAAACTAGAGCGAATGTCAAAGGTGACCCTGTAGTCTCTCTGCTCATCGTGAACACAGTTTTGTATTGAGGCATGATTGAAAACACTCATGTTTATACCTTGTGATTGCTGCGAAGGACATACTTTTGACCGAACTAGCTACAAATGCTAGTCACGTGAATAGTGGCCATGATTTTGGCCTCCAAATTGTCCACTATGACTAGATGTCGAGATGGTTGTGGAGGATGCAAGGTTTGCAAGTCAATTCCATGCACATTATCCACTTTGGCTCCTTGTTGCAGAGGTTGCGTATTATATGATGATTGTGACTGTTATGGAATACCCACACCCTCTAGATTACTTCCTCCAATACGCTGTGATAGGAACGCAAAAGGTCTTTGAAGATTGATGCGCAGATCAGTGTGATTAGAACCAAGGGACTGTGTATCATAATCCTCACCCGAGTTGGACGTTGGTGAAGTATGTTCATGTGAGGAATCAGAAATATCTTGTGCGACAACATCCCAAGTACTACCAATCTAAATAGTCTCAGACAAAGACTATGGAGAAACATGGGAAGATGTAAAATGAGTCACAGGAGGTACGAAAAATAGACTAATACATTCCTTTACCTTGTGCAGACTGAGAAGATGAAACTGATGTATGAGTAACACCATTATTAATAATATCTTTCAAAGGTATATATTCCTTTGTCATCCTATCTGATATATTCAAACTAGGAAATATCTTTTCATTGAAAACCACATCTCTGCTCTGTATGATTGTATTTGTAATCGGATCTCAAATTTTTAATCTAAATTGGTCCTCACCATAACCCACAAATATACATTTTTGCGATTTAGAATCCAGTTTTTTCCTCTTTTCTTTTGGAACATGTGCATAGGCTTAACATCCAAATACCCAGAGATGTGAGTAAGAAATCCTCTTTCCCATCCATTGCTATTCCGAAATACAAAAATCCAAGCACTATGGACTCTAGTTGATTAAATATACCATTGTATTACATGCCTCATCCCAAAATTGTTTACCCGATCTGACATTAGAGAGCATACACAGGTCTCTCAAGTATTGTTTGGTTTAACCTCTTAGGTGCTCCATTCTCTTGAGGAGTAAAAGGGACAATTTTAATCCTATGGATATAATTATTCACAAAAAAACTATCAAATTCCAAGGAGAAAAAATATCCTCCATTATCGATTTTTAAGCACTTAATCTTGTGCCCATTCTAATTTTCAACAAGAGCTTTGAATGTATTGAATTTAGAAAAAAACGTCTAATTTCTTTGAAAGCATGTAAATCCAAACTTTCCTTGTATAATCATCTAGAAAAGTGAAAAATTAATTAGCCCCTCCAATAGAGGTTGCCTCGGTGGATGCGAAGAGGTCAGAATGATCCATCTCCAATGGTGTGTTCTCATGACTGATATTCAAGAATTTTACCCACTTTTGTTTTCCATAAAGACAATGCTCACAAAATCATAAATCAACAGATTTCAGTCTTGGCATTTGTTCCCTTTTTAGCATAACATCGAGTCATTTTTGACTCATGTCTCTAATCCTTTGATGTCAAAGATATGAGTTGTTATCGATAGCTATCATAACAGCTCCAACTTCGCCATTACCTTCTAAAACATATAATATACCAACTCTATTTCATTTTGCAACCACCAACGCGCCCTTGGTTACTTTCTAAGCATCAGGATAAAAGAAAGTGTTGCAACGTAGAGTGTGGAGCTGATAGAAGGATATCAGATTTTATTTTAGTTTGGGAACCTGATGAAAATCCTTTAATAACCATGCTCCACCACCTTTTAATAAAAACAAAATGTCACATTTACCAATGATTTTGCAAGCTTTATTGTCACCAAAAAACACGCTTCCAAACTAACCTTCTTGATAGTTTGTGAAAGTCTTTGTGCAAGTAGACACATGGAAAGAGGCTCTGGAACCAAGCACCCATGACTCTGAAGTGGTTCCACTTGTTGATAATATTAAAATACTATCATCTTTGTCATAAGCGATATTGGCTTCGCTTTCCCGAACTCTTTCTTGTGCCTTTTTATAAGAGCGACAATTCTTCTTTGTGCGATCCAGTTTGCCACAAAACCAACAATCTCCATTTCTGCCCCTAGACTTTGATCTTTTTACAGATTTGAATCTCCTTTTAATGTTGTAACTTGTAGTTTCTGCCCCTATCATGGTTCCTTCCTTTATTTTTAGTGCTTACAAGAGTTAAGGAAACACTAGATAAAGGCTCTTCATTCTTTCTTCTCACATCTTTGCTGAGAAGAGTAGTTGCAACATCATTAAAAACCAACTTATTCTTGTCAGATACTGAAGTGCTAATCATTGTCACAACTCTATCCCAGTTGCTTGGTAAAGAACATAACAAGAGAATGGATTTTTTCTCATTGTCATACCCACAAAATTTTCTTGACTAATAAGGGTATTAAATTCATTGAGATGATTTTCCATGATCCCTCCTTCCTTCATCTTTAATTTATATAATGTTTTCATGATAAACACTTTGTTTGCAGTTGATGCCATTGCATACATGGTTGTAATTTTATCCCACAACTCCTTTTTTGTCTTCTCAGCTGTGACATTGAAAATAATATTACTAGACAATGAAATGAATATTGTTGCCCTTGCCTTCTTGTCCATGATTTTCCAATCTTTATCCTTCATTGAAGTTGGCTTCTTTGATTTCCTCTCTATAGAAAGTGAAAGATCCTGCTTGATTGAGTGTGATTCCATTTGTACTTCCCATAGCCCAAAATTTTGGACTGAGAATTTCTCTATCTTCAACTCCTCCATAATTTTTGAAATTCTTCACTGATTTCCAATCAGCTTCACCTGAGCTCTGATACCAATTGTAAATATGAAAGAGTGAATAAAAAAATACAAACAGAACAAAATAGAACATAAATTTATAGTGATTCATCAATTTCCTACATCCACTCTTGAAGCGGGGGAATTATCTTATTAATCAGAGATAAAAGTGAAGTCAATACACAATAGCTTTTAAACATAAATACAACTTTAAATGACCCTTGTATATCCCTCGAGGAAGTTGAATAGGCAGAAGTAATTGGAGAGAAACATAGTTTAACCATTGGGCTTCACATCCCAACAAGATCTACCCAAAAGCCATTCTCAGTAATCCTTTTGGATGAAATCATTTGAGTCAAAATTACAGTAGTATTTACAACTCAATATTTTTGCATTCAAGGCAACATTCCATGTTATACCATTGTTGATGTTGTAACAATCTCCTCCATAGATAGTGCTCACACTATCCATTTGCAGAATACACTAAAATAAATAATCATTGGATGCTATGTGTTGGCTAAATATTTTGCAATTCACTAAGAGTACAACTTGGTAAAATGTTTCTTTTAGGTAGCACTATGTAAGATTTCTCTCTCCTCTCATAAATAGGGGAGGCTCCCTTCTTACCGCAAGTGGCTTCTATAGTAATCCTTATTTCCGGAGGCACAAAGTCTTCAGAAAACTTGAATTAAAGTGTTCCAATGATATATGCAAAATAACTATTAATTTGAAGAAGCATCAACGAATGCAACATAAGAATACACCCATTAATTTTCAAAACCAACAACTCAAATTTTGTCAATCTTTATTCCTTTATTCAATTGCTCGACTCTTGCACAATGAAACAAAAAGTTTTAAAAAATCAAGAGATTTTCATATAGTTTTCTTGCTTACAACAAAAGATCTTTATTACAATAGGTCTCACGCCTTTATATAAGAAAAGGAGGAGAGAAAAGTGGAGAAGAAAGGGGAAACCCTCAACCACTTTGAGTTATTCAATCCTTATCTCTAACTAACTAACTTTGACTTATTCAATGTTGTAGGACCTGATGTTCTTGCAGCATGATTGCATGAGACTACTTTACATATTATCATGTAATCTGTCAAAAATTCTACCCTTTTACAAAAACTATGTATTCTATCAACACTTTAAAGAAAATTTATACAAGTCTCTAATTGACACAGAGACTTATGTATTACAGTTGCATCTGGTGCACCTGTATGTTGAGAAATGTTTGCATTCTTGCATGCCACACTTGCTACCTTTCTATCCACTAAGGTTCTTTTGTAGATGATTCAAGACAACTCTAAAACCAGCCAACTTGTCCATGGAGTTCCAACTGAAAGTTTCAGCTTCAAGTTCTTGATGGATGATTTGCACAAACCCTGACATAGCTTGTTTTTCTGTAACCAGTTCATCATCATCAGTCATCAGTTTGCATTTCAAGTCCTCGAAGGTTTTGACCATGATATCTTTGTGTTTCGTGCACACCTATATTGCATCATGAATCTTTGTCATCAAGTTCTTGAAAACTTCTTCTTTGTTTACCATTTGATCCAACAATTTTAAATACATATCTTTTGAAGAGATTAACTAGTATGCACATAGGATGTCAAGGTCAGTTTCTGACATCTTCTTCTACAAATCTAAGTCTTCATTTGGAGTCTTTAATTTTTTGATTGAAAGACATAACCAACTCTTGTAGTTGGGCGACAGTATTCTTGACATTTCTAAACATGCTATATGCATCCTTGATAACCAATACTCCTTGAGTTTCTAATTGATTGCCCCACTCTTCTCTCACTTTGACCCTTTTCTCAAGATGCACAATGTAATGTTGTGTCTCCTCCAAAAGAAAATTTACCTACTGAGAAGAACTTCTTTGTTCAAGGGCCTCATAGAGACGGGCATTCTCTACTTTGAGCTGCTGCTTTTTCTCCCAAAGTTTATCGAATCTCTTGTTAAGATGCTCCACTGTATCCTAAGCATCCACCTGACAACCCAATCGTGTCTGTTTACCAAGTTTGATCCTAGTACATTTTTAATTTGTGGTTTGAGATTCATTGGCTGGATTGTCGGAAGATGGTTCAACTACCTCAGCATATTTTATTTCTTGCTCATCAACCATGACCTTTGAGATCGCTTTTTCTTTTGTGTTCTGTAGAGCTCGGGATTTGTTCTTTGGTGTGAATCAAATTCCTTGGGAGGAACCTCCAACTTGTTCATTTTCTGAGTGACAACACCTAACTATGGAGGCAAGATGAAAGAAGAAGGCGAACTATCGGTTATAACCATAGTAGTCACCAGCTCTGTTTGAGAAGTAGCAGGAGCATTTATGATGAATGCCTCTGCTTGAATTTTTCTTGTTACAGGATCTTTTTGAGCATCTTTCTCCATGAACAACTCAATCTGTGTAGATGTCATATTTTTATTTTTCATAAGCGTATCCAACTTAGGCAAATCCTAAAGAAACCCATCAAAGATGTGTGATAAGTCATCCTTTTGTGTTGGAGCAGCAGAAGAGATAGGTGTGGCAGGCACAATTGTAGTTGAATGTACTGGTGACAAATGCATACTAAAGGAATAAACATCGGTGTCGAGTGGTGACATTGGAGCTTCCTCCGATTCTGGTGTTGATTCATGCATGACATGTATCTCATCCACTTTTTGTACTTGTGGTACCCCAAGGGTAACTGGATCCTGCAATTCTTCTGAACACTAGTCAAAAATTGGATCATTTTGGGACCCTTTTCTTTGGATTTTGCAATGGTTGTAGGAGCCTTAATCATGAGCTTTCCTCCCTTGATAACTAGTTGTTGGATACTTCTAACCTTTGATGTAGATGTTTCTCCTTTCCCTTTACCTTGAATCTCTTATTGCAAACCCATCAAAACACCAAGATCGAAATCTCTTCCAGGCTTGATTTTGATACTTTTCAAGCCTCTTCTCTTCAGCCAAATGTTAGTATTGGCTAGAATGCTCTGAAACTTATCCCAAATGGACATACCTTCTTTCACGGACTAGCATGGAGGTAAAACATGAAAATTCTTCATGCGATGATTCTTATACTTCGGATCTAGAATATCATCATCATCTTCAACTCCATCAAGAATTTGGGCAAGGTTGAATTCCACAATTTTTTAAACTGTAAGACGACAGTAATCCATCTTGGAAATATCTATCTCTGTGCGGGGATAAATCCAAATGTCTTCAAGATGATGGATGTGGATAAACTGCCTTCAAATCTTATCGTCCATGCCCCTCTAGTCAAAAGAGCTCCTGGCCATGAACTTCTTCAGATTGATTTCTTGGAGTTCAAAATCCATACACTTATCCTTTGGCACTGTATCCAATGAATATCCACTGATCCATAAAGGATTATGTGAAGAAATGTCAACTCTCGGTCGATGCAAAGTAGACTGATATGCCTACACAGCCATGAGCTATCGAGCCAATTCCATCAAAATGATTTTGTCTGTTGGATATATGGGCAAGGTGTATGGCTATTCTCTGAAGTATCCAACCCTTAGGTAGGTGAAGTTTGGAGACTGAAGGAAGAAACAACCATATTCATTTACCTTGTTCCGTGCTTCATCTGAAACTCTTCAGTTTAGGAGCTCTTTGTCAAAAAGGCACCTGAAATTCCCAAAAAATGCATCCTCCACTCTCTGATAATGGATACGACTTGATCTTAGAGACAGCTTATCAAAGTATACCCAAATAGGTACTTGTGACCTATCTCCTTTGGTAGAGTCCTAAAAAAATCCTAGGGAAGTAGTAAAATAGACCAAGTATGAATTCATGTAAAAGGTACCAGTTGTTGTAATGAGCGCTAGCTACTCACAAAGAGTATCACTTATGACCTCACCCTAGAAAATTCTTTGTCTTTACTTGATAATCAAAGAAAAGTACTTGCACATCCAAGGCTTGAAAATATATAATTTTTTAAGTTCTTTGATTCTACTCAATAGGGTTATAAGATCATGGATCTCTTCCTTGAACTCTGACCTATGCAT
>MU223547.1:1820124-1838694 GCA_018584345.1 Thuja plicata | reverse complement strand
AAGAGGGATTGAATGTAATGTTTTCAGTTATGGTTTATGGAGGAGTAAATAGATCTTTGATTCTTTTACTATGTATTGAGGAGGAAGGAGGAATATGTATCAGATCTTTGAGTTTGAATATATTTTTCTGATTGAGAGTGATCTGTGAGTCATTTCAGTCATCTTCTTATGCTCCCATATTTGTACTCATGAATGTTATTAAATCTGTGAGTTTATTCATTCATGTATCTGAAAACAAATATTAAATCTTTCTCATGCTCTTACAGTGGGAGGAATAAGTGAATGGTCTGTGTGCCATGCATTTAGTTTTCTTTTAAATTATTAAATCACAATCGCATTCACACCATGTTGATGGGTGAATGTTAGTATGCCTTTGTGTCTTCTGGTTAAAGACATAACCTATATTTTAATTCATAGTAAATCTTTCTAAGAGGGAGTTGTACCTCTCAATTCAGAGGAAAGTTATCAATCCAATGATAACTTCTCCAACTGTTAGTAGCGTTTGTACTTCTATTTGGGCATTTTGAGTCAGTTTGTGTTGGTATTTTTGAAGTGCAAATTTTTTTACTAATAGAAGTAAAATCAGAAGTAAATCAATGGATGACTGATTTCCACAAACAAACCTCTTTCAAAGCATTGAAAACCTTAGAGATAAATCCTACTAATTACAACAAAATTGCATAGGGTTGTTCAATTTTGTGAATGCAAAATTGAGGACAACAGTTGGCTCTGATTGGGGAACATTCCTCATTTATTCTTCAAGACAATGAGGAGTGCAGAATCCATAATATCCAAGTGTCTTTATCTACTCCATTGGGCTATAGAGTTAGGCAACCAAAGAAAAAGACTCAAAAACCTAAAAACTAAAAATGAAAACACTTGGACATTATGTACAATGGTGCTTATCTGGAAATTACTTGAAGTAATGCTTCAAATGTTGTGCATTATAAGGAAGTGTGAATGGGGTTTCATCATGATAAGCCAATAAGAAAGTGTTTTCTCCTGCAACCTGATGAATGGTGAATGGACCCCTCTAGAGAGAATTACATTTTCCATGCATTCCTTTTGATTCCTGACTTTTGTCCTAGAGTAGGACACAATTTCCAACTTGAAACTCTCTTTGTCTGGCTTTCTTATCAAAAAGTGTCTTAACTTGTTGCAGATGTGCGGCAAGCCAGTCTACCACTTGAGTTCTCTGCTTTCCAAATGATGAAGAAACATTATCATTTTATCTAGAGAGTCCTCAAAAGTATTATCTTCAATGGCCTTAGCCAACTTTAGAGCGGGAAGCTCCAGGGTTATGGGAATTTTCGCATTGACTCCATAAAGAACTTGGAATGGTGACATCCCGACAGCACTTTTTAGTGTGATTTTGTCTGTCCACAAACATCAAACAAAGCCTTGTGCCAAGATCGTTGATTTTCATCCACTAGTTTGCGAATGATAGTAACCAAGTTCTTATTTCTCGATTCAGCCTGACCATTTCCCTGGGAATAATAATCAGATGAATGAGAAAGAGTAATACCGTGTTCAAAACAAAACTATGTGAGCTCTATAGAAGAAAAAGTAGCAGCATTGTTTGTCACAATTTTGTTCGGCACACTGAAGCGATAAATTATATTCTCCTTCAAAAATGCACACACCACTGATGATGTTGCATTCTTCACAGGAATGGCTTCCACCCACTTGTTGAAATAATCGGTTGTACTGAGAACATAGGTATGTCCAGCACTGGAAGTTGGATTAATAGTACCACTGAAATCAAGACCCCACTGTTGAAAGTGTACTTCAATTATTACTAGATTTAGAGGTAATGTTGAAAGCTTCTATTTCCCAAAGAATTGTTAGCAATGCTCACACTTACGCACCCAACTGTAGGAATCTTGGAAAAGAGTTGGCTAGTAATATCTTTCTCACAAGATCTTGTGAGCTGTAACTGGTGCAGAGAAATGCCCATCACATGCTAAATCATGAAATGATTCCAGCAAACAAATTTTTTGAGCCTTGTAAACACAGTGTAAGAAATTACCATCAAGGGCAGGCTTGTACAAACCGATGTCCCATAGAATAAAATGAACAACCTGGAGCTTTAAATTCCTTTTCTCCTCATAAGTCAAATGCACAGGACACTCACCATAAGTTAGAAAATATGCAATATTAGAATACCATTCATCAGTCGTGCTAACAAACAGAACTTTAGGAAAATCCTTGGGAAGTTCTTTCTCTGGCTCATTGTCCGCCATGAGTTGACATAAGTCCTTACCACAAACTAACTTATTAGGATGAATCTCAATATTATATTCTTGGATTTTGGAAATCCAATTATCCCTCTTCGTTCCAAACTCTTGTTGAGGAAAAATAGATTTAATAGTAGTGTCTGGGACCAGAACAATAAGATGGGAATTCATAATGTAAAACCTGAAAGATTTCATAGCCTTGACTTGCATAAGAATTTTTTTCCATTAGAGAGTACTTCAATTCATGTGATTTCAACCAACAGCTCCTGAATGCAATGGGAGATTCAATATCTTCCTCATTCCTTTGTACCAAAATCGTGGACATTGTATGCTTGGAAGCATAACTGTACATGATAAAATCTTTGGTATAGTCTAGGAAGACTAATACTGGTGCATGTGCAATGGCTTCTTTAATCTCTTTAAAGGAAGCTTTCCCCTCTGGACTCCACCGAAAATTAGTCACTCCTTCCATCATATTGGAGATATGATGAGTCTTCTTAGAGAAATCAGGAAAAAATGTCTCAAAAAGTTAACCTTCCCAAAGAAAGAGTGGACAACAGTCTTACTAGTAGGAAGAGTAAGATTTTGAATAGATTTGACCCACTTTGGATCAATCTTGATACCCTCCTTGGACACGATGTGTCCTAGAAGCTTTCCCTCTGTAACTCCAAAAATGGACTTTTTAGGGTTTAAATAAATCTCGTGTCACTGACACCTCTCTAGCACTTGCCGAAGATGTGACAAATTATCTAAACGATGCTTGGGAAAAATTGTTATATCATCAAGATAAACTACGCTGAATTTATCTTTGATGTCCTAAAATGCCAAATCCATGGCAGGTTGGAAATTCGCACCAACATTATGAATCCGAAAGGCATTTTGTTGTAAGAAAAATTACCCCACAGAGTTGTAATTGTTGTTTTGTATTGACCCTCTTCCCTTACTTCAATCTAGTTATAACCAGAAAAACCATCCAGCATAGATAGCATTTGAGATCCAATCACAATTTGCAGAACATGATCCATTATGGGTAATGAATAGTTATCCTTCAGAAATACTTGGTTCAGATTGCAAAAATCCACAAAAATTTGAATCTTGTCATTCTTCTTGCGAACTGGAACAATATTAGCCACCCATGTCAAATTTTTAATAGGAAAGATGATCCTTGCATCGAGCATCTTTTGAATTTCTGACAAGATAGTGCCCAAGATTTTAAATTATATTGTTGTTGCTTCTGTCTAAAAGGAGCAACTCTAGTCTTCAAATGAATATCATGGTGTACTACCTTTGGCCGAAAAAGATTTCAAATCATCATGGGAATAAGCCAGTACATCCATGTGTTCGTATAAGAGGAGAATGAAATGATCTCTCTTCTGGTGTACAACATTTGCCAATATTGACAAACTTAGGATCAGTATCCGTATTAAGATTATATTTCTCATACTCCATGACAGAACTGGACCCAGCCTCTTGCTTATTTTTAACATAACGATCATGTTAATCAAATAGTCTTTCCAAAGAAACCAACCCTTTAGGAATTTTATTATCTTTAAGATAAATGACTTCTTCTCCTGTCTCAGGATTTTTCCTGGACGTATCCTCTCATGGGGAAGAACTACTTCCTTCGAAGAACAATTCATCGAATTTGTCCCTTGTGTCCAGAAAATTGATGATTTGGTGATCATCATTGAAAACTTGTCAATGATCTGAATTATCCAAAACACTAGGATGGTAAACTAATTGAATTGTATACCTATCTTGCTTGAACTCTTTATGAGGTATTAAACATGTTGTTGAAGCTGCAAGTGAATTAGCTTTATCATTGAATTCTCTAAGAACTGCAGAGCTATTGAAAGCATCAAACATTTCAATGTAATCCCATACTAGGTTCTTATAGTGCTTAATTCACTCATTCTTTGTTTTTTATCAATTTCTAACTTGACACACCACGAGCTCAGCATCACCTTTAGCATGTAAATTCTTAATTCCTTTGTTTTGCGCAACATCAATACCTAGAAGCAGTGCTTCATATTTAGCAGTATTGTTGGTATTGTTGAATTGTAACTTGTAAGAATAAGGAAATCTTTCTCCTTGTGGAGAAATCAATACAACCCCAACACCCAAACCAGTTGCAGTGCAACTCCCATCAAACTCTAGTATCCATACATCATTTGTAGTACAAATTTCATCAGGAGACTGAGATGAAGCTTCAGAAGATGCCACTTAAACTCAGGACATAGCTTTTTCAACCATTGTATAATAATTCCCTGGATCCTCCTCCAGAGTTTGTTCCTCTTTTGCATCTGCAAATTTATCTTCATCCATCAAGGATGATGACGCCTTGGACGGACAATCTTCAGCAAAATCTGAGATTTCACTATTGTGAAGATAATAGTTTATCATCCCAGCTAACTCAAAAAGGATTTGAGAACTAGGATCATCTAATTTAACCACTGTATACTTTGTCTCTTGTTCTCGAAGCAACTTCTACATGATCCCTTTAATAGGAATCTATGCTTCTGACATATCCATGTTCAGCTCACCTCCTACATCTTTACAAAAATTTTGGCCAACCAACATACCATAGGAAGTGGGAACATCAGCGACCAAAACGGTCATCTTGATCTTATTGGGAAGATTCTTCAAATCTAGGGCAGCAATAAAAGTTTGCGCAGGCTGAGATTTTTTGACAAAATTATTAAGCCTTTCCAGCTAATCTGGATACGCTTGAAGGTATTCTACCTCAGACATCTGGATCTTAGTCTTCTTGGCATGGTCTATAATATCAAAGGCTTGGAAAAAGCTTGCCAAGGATGAAGAAGAAATGTTTGCCTGGGTTTTAGGATTAGATGTACTAGGTTTAAGCACATTAGTAGAAATTGACAGAGAAAGAGCACTTACTTTACTATTTTTAGGAAGAGTAGGTAGAGGAGTTCCTCTTATTGTAATAGCAACAGGTACCTATGTATCTTTATTTGCTTTGTCTTCTTCTTCCTTTTGATGTGCTAACTTCGTTTGAGATTGCGTCATAACCGCATAGGCTTGAGAAAAATCTTCCTTCGGATTTGTGTCATCACAATGTACATACCCAATGCTAGAGTCGCCAGCTGCTTCATGATTTTCATCGTAAGGAGTAGAATTTTCCTCCACTTGATAATCATCTAGAAAAATACAAGCTTGATCATTTTCATAATAACCTGTGGCAGACCTACCTGACGGGGCTTCAAGAGCAAGCCTCTCTGGAGGAGGAGGAAGCTTCGCTTAATTCTTTGTTGCATAATTGTTCGCAGCATTAGGAAAAGTTCTTTGTGGAACATCTTTGTATGGAGCAACAAATGATCCTTGAGTAATTTGCTTCTCGAGTGCAAGCAATTCATTCGCCAGCTTTTGAACCATAGGATTTGTGCTACCAGAATTTGAAGCATCATTTTAGGAATTCTCGTTGGAGGAATTCCTTTTAATCTATCTTTTCAAATCTGTCTAGCCATGATAATATCATCCTCAATTTATGTTGCCAGAGTTTGAGCATTAGCAAGGCTTGTGGGAACTGCTCATCTTAATAGGAAACTGACTTCAAGTAACTGCACATTGATGAAGAAACACTTTAAATTTTTAGCAATAGGTCGTGAAGCAACAGGAGTCATATTTCCCAATTTGTTGAACTTAGTGATGAACTCATGCACTCCGTGTTCTACTACGAGCACACCACATGCAATATAAAAATGTTTAATATGTTCATCTGGGTGTTGCTTTCCATCTCCATATAACTTGGGAAAGTTCTTACGAGATCCTTGAGGGAGAGAATGCACAGGTGGAGTAAGATCAAGGGGACCAAAAGCCATACCCCATGGACCAGCAGCCATTGTGGCAAAGAGAGAGATAGAGGCAATTAGTGGTTTAAAGAAGAAAGGAGCTTCTTCACTTGGTATAGAACTCTTCTTCTTTGATGGTGGATAACTGGTAGGTTGGGCATGCGGAGATGTAGGAGCTAGGAGAGCAAGTCTGGCCTATTGAGCGCAACTCGGTGCAAATTTTGATGATTCACCCTTCCTCCATCAATAATATTGCTTGATTCCTTCTAGTGTAAAAAGTTTGATCAACCAGAAGTAATCCCTTGTAGAGTATTTTACATGGAACTTCATTTATTTCTCTCCTATAGAACAAACAATTAATCATTTTCTCTTTCTTTAGAAAAAGATTGCAATGTGAGAGTATGTATAAGACTTATAAAAATAGCAATGATATTAAAGAAGAAAAGTGTCCATGAAGGCACAAAGTCCTCTGTCACTTCTTCGGGACAATAAAATCAACTAGAATCTCAACGTCTTCTCAATCGAACTTCTTATCAACCTTGGATAAAAATGTGTTCAGATCCCCAGCGGAGTCGCCAAAACTATTGCCTAAATATGTCGCAAGTCACTAAGACTACAACTTGACAAAATGTTTCTTTTAGGCAACAGTATGCAATATTTATCTATCCTCTCAGCAATAGGGGAGGCTCCCTTCTTACTGCGGGTGGTTTCAATTAAAACTGAACTGTATAACAAACAGTTCTTCTTGCTACGGTAATATTGGTAGCTCAAAGTTTGACGTAAGAATAATCCTTTAAGACAGTGGTCTATTTTAACTAAAGATGAAATAGATATAAGAGCTCAAAGTCTCTTATCTTTACTTCAAATGAGTACTCTAACATTGGATGCACAAGAAAGCTCAAAGTCTTTCCTCGAAAACCCTCTACTTTGATTAACAAATCTACCATTGAAGCCCAAAGTCTTCAGTTTTGAATCGTTGCAGCCACTAATATCTATAGTAATCCTGATTTCTTGAAGCACAAAGTCTTCAGAAAACTTGAATTAAAGTGTTCCAAAGATATATGCAGAATAACTATTATATTGAAGAAGGATCAACAAATGCAACACAAGAATACACTCGTTAATTTTCAAAACCAACAACTCAAAGTTTGCCAATCTTTGTTGCTTTATTCAATTGCTCGACTCATGCACAATGAAGCAAAAAAATTTCAAAACTCAAGAGATTTGCCTATAGTTTTCTTGCTTACAAAAAAAAGATCCTTATTAAAATAGGTCTCACTCCTTTATATGAGAAAAGGAGGAGAGAAAAGTGGAGAAGAAAGGGGAAACCCTCAACCACTTTGACTTATTAAATCTTTATCTCTAACTAACTAACTTTGACTTATTCAATGTTGTAGGACCTAATGTTCTTGCAGCATGATTACATGAGACTAGTTTACATATTATCGTGTAATCTGTCAAAAAATTTACACTTTTACAAACACTAAGTGTTCTATCAACACTTTAAAGAAAATTATACAAGTCTCTAATTGGCACAGAGACTTATGTATTACAACTGCATGTGGTGCGCCTGTATGCTGAGAAATGCTTGCAGTCTTGCATGCCACACTTTCTACCTTTCTATCCACTAAGGTTCTTTTGTAGATGATTCAAGATAGCTCTAAAACCAGCCAACTTGTCCATGGAGTTCCAACTGAAAGTTTCTGCTCCAATTTCTTGATGGATGATTTGCACAAACCCTGACATAGCTTGCTCTTCTGTAGCCAGTTCACCATCATCAATCATCATTTTGCATGTCAAATCCTCAAAGGTTTTGACCATGATATCTTTGTGTTCCATGCACACCTGTATGGCATCATGAATCTTTGTCATCAAGTTCTTCAAAACTTGTTCTTTGTTCACCATCTGATCCAAGAATTTGAAATACATCTCTTTTGAAGAGATTATCTCGTATACACATGATGTCAAGGTCAGCTTCTGTCATCTTCTTCCACACATATAAGTCTTCACTTAGAGTCTTTGATTGCCGATTGAAAGACATAACCAGCTCTTGTAGTTGGACGACAGTCTTGACATTTCTAAACACACGATATGCATCCTTGATAACCAATACTCCTTGGGTTTCTAACTAGTTGCCCCACTCTTCTCTCATTTTGACCCTTTTCTCAAGACGCACAATGTGATGTTGTGTCTCCTATGAAAGCAAATTTACCTGCTGAGAATAAGAACTTTATTCAAGGGCCTCATGGAGACGGACATTCTCTGCTTTGAGCTGCTCCTTTTTCTCCCAAAGTTTATCGGATCTCTTGTTAAGTTGCTCCACCGCATCCTGAGCATCCAGCTGACACCCCAATTGTGTCTATTTACCAAGTTCAATCCTGGTAATTTTGTAATTCGTGGTCTGAGATTCATTGGCAAGCTTGTCAGAAGTTGGTTTAGCTACCTCAGCATATTTGATTTCTTTCTCATCAACCATGACCTTTCTGGTCACTTTTGTTTTTTTGTTCTTTAGAGCTCGGGATTTTTTCTTTGGTGTGAAGTCAAATTCCTCAGGAGAATCCTCCAGCTTCTTCCTTTTCTTAGTGACAACACCTAACTATGAAGGCAAGATGAAAGAAAAAGGGGAACCGTCAGTTGCAACTATAATAGTCATCGGCTCCGTTTGAGAAGTATCAGGAGCATTTATGATGGATGCCTCTATTTGAACTGTTCTTGTTACTGGATCTTTTCAAACATCTTTCTCCACGAACAACTCAATCTATGCAGATGTCATATTGTTATTTGTCGTAAGCATATCCAACTTAGGCAAATCGTCATGAAACTCATCAAAGATGTGTGATAAGTCATCCTTTTGTGCTAAAGCAGCAGAAGAGATAGGTGTGGCAAGCACAATTGTAGTTAAATATATTGTCGGCAAATGCATAGTGAAGGAATCAACATCAGTGTCGAGTGGTGACATAGGAGCTTCCTCTGATTCTGGTGTTGATTCATGCATGACCTGTATCTAATCTTCTTTTTGTACTTATGGCACCCCAAGGGAAACTAGATCCTGCAACTCTTCTTCACTATCCAAAAGTCGGATCATTTCGAGCCCCTTTTCTTTGGATGTTGCAATGGGTGTATGAGCCTTAACCATGAGCTTTCCTCCCTTGATAGCTAGTTTCTGGATACTTCTAACCTTCGATGCAGATGTTTCTCCTTTCCCTTTACCTCGAATCTCTGATTTCAAACCCATCGAACCAGCAAGATCAAAATCTCTTCTAGGCTTGATTTTAATACTTTTCAAGCCTCTTCTCTTTAGCCAAATGTTAGCATTGGCTAGAATGCTTTGAAACCTGTCCCAAATGGACATACTTTCTTTCACGGATCGGCATGAAGGTAAAACTGGCAAATTCTTTATGCGATGCTTCGTATACTGCGGATCTAGAATATCATCATCATCTTCAACTCCATCAAGAATTTTGGCAAGGTTGAAGTCCACAATTTGTTTAACTGTAAAACAATAATAATCCATCTTGGCAATATTTATCTCTGTGCGGAGATAGATCCAAATGTCTTCAAGACGATAGATGTGATAAGCTGCCTTCTAATCTTATCGTTCATGCCCCTCCAATCAAAAGAGCTCCTGGCCATGAACTTCTTCAGGTTGACTTCTTGGAGTTCAAACTCCATACACTTAGCCTTTGGCACTGTATCCAATGAATATCCACCGATTCGTAAAGGATTACATGAAGAAATGCCAACTCCCGGTTGATGCAAAGTAGACTGATATGCCTGCACAGCTATGAGTTGTCGAGCCAATTCCATCAAAATGATTTTTTCTGTCGGATATCTGGGCAAGGTGTATGGCTCTTCTTTGAAGTATCCAACCCTTAGGTAGGTGAAGTTTAAAAACTGAAGGAAGAAATAATCATATTCATTTACCTTGTTCCAAGCTTCATCTAAAACTCCTATGTTTAGGAGCTCTTTGTCAAAAAGGCACCTGAACTGTCCATAAAGGGCATCCTGCACTCTTTGATAATGGATACAACTTGATCTAATAGGCAGCTGATCAAAGTATACCCAAACAAGTACTTGTGACCTATGTCCTTTGGTAGAAAGCCTTGAAAAGGATCCTGGGGAAGCAGCAATATAGACCAAGTACGAATTCATGTAAAAGGTACTAGTTGTTGTAACTTGCGCTAGCTGCTCACAAAGAGTATCGCTTATGAGCTCACCCCATAAAAGTCTATGTCTTGACTTGATATTCAAGGAAAAGTACTTGTACATCCAAGGCTCAAAAAGATTTGATTCTTTAAGTCCTTTGATTCTTCTCAATAGGATTATAAGATCATGGATCTCTTCCTTGAACTCCGACCTATGCATCCCTTTAGGTCATCTCACAAAATTGGGCCTCTTTGTGACCAACCTATGCTCGTTGATGTACTTCATGCAAGCTAATTTCCCATTTTCCCAACTATTAAGAGCTTTCTCCACCGTCAAGTTCATGACAACCGAAGTTGGAGTAACTCTGAAAACCTGGTCAATTGTATCTGGATCCAGACTTATTACAACTTTCTCATCCTGATCTTTGATGATTCTTGAAGCAAGATCAAAGTTTTTAGCACATGTTATGATAAAATAAGGCTCCAAGGTTGTTGTAGGGAAAGTGGAAACGTGATGAATATAACTCTCTGATGCTAATCATATCATCCTTTGTTGATGTGTCCACCCTCTTCAGAAATTCATCTATGTTAGGATGTCCGATTTCAGTATCTCGGATCTCATCCACATATGATGTGATTTGAGATGAGTAGATTGAATTCTGGTATTTACCATACTGGTACTTAATCTTATTTTTACCCTTTCCTTTTGGGGATGTGGATCCTTCTGACATGACAAGGTTATCTGTAGCAGCAACTGTGACATGGAAATTCAAAAAGACAAGAACCTCATTACTAAGAGTAGAAAAATCCATCTAAGAAACAGAGTTGGAGAAATAGAGCAGCCCTTTATAAAGAGGAGAAATATAAACAAGTGGGCTTTTTGGAAGCATTTACACATTTTGGACAGCAAGTCTAAAAAGATGAAAAAAATATTCTCATTTTTATGCATGGTGGACTTTTTGCGAGCAGTTGCATATGAGGTCAAAAAGTTGGATTTTTGTACAACTTTGCATATTGGGAGTTTCATACTTGTCTTTTCAATATGGGAATATGAAAAGGTGGGCTTTTATTGCATATTGCATATGGAACAACACTTAGCATTTTTTATGCATTTGTGGGAAAGTCATTATCAAGAACAGGGTTTTTAATCTCGACTACATATGAAAATAAATAGCATTCTCATATGCAACTTAGAGGAAGAGAGGAGAAGAAGAAATAGAAGCAAGAAACAAGCATATACATCAACTAAAAACAAATGTACACATGCAACAAAGGAAAAGAAGAGAAAACTATACCTTTCCCTTGAAATGCAAAGAGAAAAACAATAAAACTCTCATACTTGCAAAATTCACAAAATTCTAGAAATGAAAGAAAATTTTGAATTTAGCTTGAGAAAAGAAAAGAAGTGATATATAGGCAATTAATTTGAACAACTCCTCGTACAAAATAAATGTAACTTCATCAGTCATGGATGTGAAGTGCCAAATGTCTTCTAAATTGCTTAAAAATAACAACCATGGTGGAAAACTTCAACAAAAACATGCCCTATCAATTTCAAACTCTTTTCCATAAAAGAATGCAAATGCATTTCGAATTTTAAAAGAAGAAGAAATCTTACCAAAATCCCAAGCAACTAGGAGTAAAAAACGCAAGGATTGATGGCGAAATTCTTGCACAAAACCGTTTTTCCCTTGTTTAAATGCCCTAGACGGGCTTCCCTTGCCAAAACACAGATATGCATGGAAGCAAAACTCACGCTTTTTATGCAAACTGCACAAGAAATCCCGTCATGACTCTTCAAATGAGAAAACCATTATCTTCTATGGAGAGAAAACAAGTTTGAATGAAACAATTTGCATGAGGATTGATATGCAAGTCGCCATAAAAACGCCACTTTTTATGACGGGTTTCAACAGCAAGATTGCATATTGAAAAGCCTTCGAAACACGTGGAATCCTTCATAAAAACGACGCTCAATAACTCCTAAATGAAACCGACGCCATGTAGCTTTGAAGAATGACAGGTTTTGGAAGACAGAGCATATGTTTTTACAAGCTTTCGAAATATGTCTTTTAAATAAAAAACGACACCTTCCAGTCTTCATAAAAGAAAAAGAAAAAACACATTTTTTGAAGACTTTTACATATGTATCACTCATTAAAAATGATATGCCCTCCTAAAATTCGACACCTATCCACTTAAGAGAGGAAAGAGAACTTTTAAAGTCTCTTGCATATCATTTTACCTCTCAAAAATAATATGCAATGTGCATAAAAAACTATGCCCTCCTTATAAACTCAAACCACGGGTTTATGTGGAAGGACTACGGGTTTTTCTAAAAGCATATCACACATGTTATGTGATGAATCGAAACATGCTTTCCAAGTTAAAAATGATGCCATGTTCTTTTAGTCATTAAGAAACGTACTTTTCGAAGACTTTTACATATGCTAGTCTTAAGAAAAATTGCCATCATGGGCTTTAGGAGTAAACATTTATTAAAAGTACGTTTGCATATTGAAATTAGAATAACATATATGCAATCCTTTAAAAAAACGCCACTATCAACTTAAGTTAAAACAAAGCAAACTTTTTTTAAAAAGATTTTACATAAGCAAACAAATCACATATGCTAAGTGACTTGAAACATAGATGTAATCTCTCCCAAAAAGCCCACCCTCTCACTTATGAGATAAATAGTAAGACTTTAAAATAACATATAGCATGTTTGAATATGCAGATATAAATAAAAAGTCCACCATTACAGAATATACATAATCCATTATATGCAAACTTATGTTTTTAATGACTTGATATACAGACGATTAAAAAGTCCAATGCCATTTAAAATAATAAGCAAAACTTCACAGAATGATGTGAAATTTTAAAATGGAAGTTTAAATCCACCTTACATATAAAAACAATTCTTAATCCGTGCAGTTGACGAGAAAAAGTCCACATTTTTAAGGCTTATAAAACGTGCAAGCTGTCTGAAAAACCCCACTAGCAGAACGCTTTAAACCTCAATAACTTGAGCTAAACAAACCCGATTGACCCCCATGATAGCTTGAAACGAGCAGAATTGCGAAGGACGCAATACTAAGACAAAAAAAAAAATTTTAAAAAAAAATGAAGAAAAGACAAGGAAGACAAAATGCTCTTAAGAAATAAATCAAGGGATGACTGATTTCCTCAAACAAACCTCTTTCAAAGCATTGAAAACCTTAGAGATAAATCCTACCAATTACAACAAAATTGCAAAGGGTTGTTCAATTTTGTAAATGCAAAATTGAGGACAACACTATGGTCCAATTTATGTGCTCATGTCAAATTGGGAGATGACCCATCAAACCTTAGCAGTTAGTATGGTCTTGGATGTGTTTTATCTTAAATCTGATCTTGAATTAGAAAAGGTTATATTTGTAACTGCAGTAGTCATCAGTCATCAGTCATCAGTCATCAGCAGTGCTTGATTAAATACTTTTGTTTACTCGTTATACTTGTAATGTCCTTAATTCCTAGTCTTCCTTTCTCATTCATAATCACTTCTTTGTCAATAGAGAGAACGCGAGATCATAGCAAATTGGTCAAGAAAATATCAGTAAGTCAAACCTCCAAAGAATGAAACACAATGTTTGGGCATGTAAATTACACGATGGCCTTATTTTCGATGTATTGATAAATCAAATACTATACAGAGTTCATATCTGTGCCATATTCTCAATAACTAAGAAATGTGCTAAAGATACAAGTGAAAAACTTAGTATATTATGGGCCAATATCCAGTCCTCCAGAAAAATTTGTAATATATTACATTTGACAAATCTTTACTGCAGATGAATCTAAGATAACTCCACATTTTTTGGTGGCAGGCTCAAGGCTAAAACTACTCTTTTTTGCATTATTTTAACAGAATTATTATTTTTGCGAACAACAGACAATAACCAGGAATCAATAGGACGAAAAGATAACATGATTAATCTCTTCAATTATTTTATCCTCAAAAGCATTGAATTCCACGCAGATCATCTTGTGGAAGTGAGGATGCGATTTTGTTGAGATCTTGCTCTTGACACAGCCGTTTCATACAGTTCTTCATACTGGGCAGCAGATGAATCCCAACTGAAATCCATAGTCATAGTCTTCTTTACAAGGTTAATCCACCAATTTGGCTTTTGTTTATAGTATGTAAATGAACGTTCCAATGCATGATTTATTCCCTGGTCAAATAGCCAGAAAACTAAATTAGAAAAGAACTAATCTGCATATTTTGATCAACTTATTTACAAGAGGAAACTAGGACTCTAGAAAGATAACACGGCAAACTGAAACTGCAAGCCTGAACATCCAGAAATTAAAAATAGCAGAATCCAAAGAGGTAGCAAGAACTATTACAGACAGCACCTGTTCATCAGCTTTCGTGAATGTAAATCCATTCCGGATTTGGAGAGGAATTGTCTCATCATCCACATCAAAAACACTGTATACAACAATTAATCAATGAAACTGGAAACGAGTAACATAGTTGAATGTAAACAAATTCAACTAAATAAGTACAAGCCTACCAACCTGTCATTTAGACCTCCTGTCCTCCTTACTATTGGTATGGAGCCATACCTCATAGCTATCATCTGTGGATAATCAGAAAAAAGTGAGATTGATAATCTTACAAAAGGATTTCCAGAAGATTCGCTATTCTTTCTATCTCAATATTAATAATGAAATTAACACCTTCGCCTGTTAAATGGACCTGAAATATATACCCAAAAATCCTCCATATTTCTGATTCTTACAATAATAAACAAGCTTCTGTTTTTTCTTACCTGTGTTAGTCCACATGGCTCAAATATAGACGGGATGATAAACAGATCTGATGCAGCATAGATGCGATGTGAAAGGCCTTCATCATACTTCAAAATAAGACGTATAGAGGGATGTTCACAAAATTGATTTGCAATGCCCTCGAATTCCCGCTGCACATAGATTCTTTTTTAACATCAGATTTGCAAGTAATTGGATTTTCATATAATTTTTCAAAGCTTAGACTAGTTACTATTTGAACAACCTAGGTATTCTATTTCAAGTAGCTAAATAGGAACTGCCAACACAGAGTTAGAAATAAACAGCATATAAAAAGCTAATAATTTCAGAACTTTCATTCAAGCAAATTCATGGCTGGTTGAGACAGGGTCACTCACAAAACCAAACTGAATTTTAACAGATGGAAATAATATAAAGCGGCCCAGGAGTGTGCATTTGCAACATAGTTGTACAATAAAACCAAAAATGGATATTGACATACATACAAAGAGATGGGAAACCAAATATTTCTGCAGAAGTATGAGTAGTATGTAAAGTTTCCAAGATAATCCAACAAACCCCTAAACCCATTTCAAATAGTTGTCATTCAACTTTTGAAATCGGACGGTTGATAGTCAGTCTCTGTCCAAGAGCTACACAGCTCAAGGTACCTTTTGAAACAAAATTCATTTTACAAAACTATAAAAACAAGGTATCTACAATACAGACAATATCCAAGGATCAAATAATTTGTAGAGTCCTTATAACCCTAGGCTTCAAACTTACACAAAAGAGAGACATCAGACTACTCCATCAATTAACACCTAACCCCATAATATTAAGGTTGGAGGGCCGAGAGTTGAGATATTGATTTCTGAAATTAGGTTTGAAGTAGGCTTTATTCTCAAGGTCAGTTTTGCAAAAGTTATTTCATGTAACTTCAAAATTTTCTCAATATTGATGTGTTTCCAGTTCTATGCTCCCTTGCATGGGCACCCTCCCAGTTGCTAATATTTTTGTTGATCTACCCATAATTTTAAGGGAAAACTTCAAAACCGTGAATTCAAGAATAGAACTTTAAGTTACCGAGCATTGATAACTATAAAACAGGCAATAATCCTTGGGATTTTAGTTCTACATAAACTTTCAAGCATACTTCAGTCATGATTGTTGTTGCCTCTCATATATTAAAAGATACAAAGATGCCTCTATAAATGGTTAATTTTATTCTTGATCTCTATATAAGCCGCCTAGATGCTAGCCTTTGATGTGTTGAGAAAATTAATCTGATTAGACCAAAGGAACTTTTCACCCACCTCACCCTTTCAGTAAACATTCATGTGCAGTGGCCTATTATTCATTCTATTTTCCTTCTTGTTTAACATTAGTTATATACATCATTTCTTTCTAACTTATAGCACGTCTCTTCCCAAAGGCTACTAAAGCCAGCAGCCGAGTGGTGGTTGAAATCCCCTCCCCAAATGTAAAAAATTTAACATTTTTCTATAACCAGTAAAGGATTTAGAATATTCTTGAAGTTTATTTGATAAGATATTGTACTGGAAAGCAAATAGAATATTTTGTTGATGTGATATGTTTATTACCTGAATATGTGGAACTGGGCTGGAGCCTAGAAGCACAAATTGCCCTCCACACTCCAAAGTTCGGTATATAGCATGACGAATAAGGTGAACACCTTTCTGTGGAACAAGTCGAGTGATACATCCAACCTGTCAAACAAGGAGCAAGCATATAAATTGAAATTCCCAAATATCAGATGTATGACAAACATTTACAATAAGTCAATGAAAATGACCATGATTACAGAAATTTATAACATTTATGAAGGCACCAGAGTTTTTTAAAAAGTTGGAAGAGGGGAATGATGAGACATCATACATATATATAGTGAAAGAATATCTGGGGTCCCGCATAAAATGAAACAAAATATTGATGTTTTGAACATGCAATAAATCATTAAGAAAAAGGCAGTGATGCAGAACAAAGTAGGCTCCTGAGATAACCCTAAACATTAACTGTTGAAACAACTACCTCCAATAAATTTGCTGCCCACCATTGAAACACAAACTAATGTATGAAACATGTGAAGGGTCCACCATATAACCACATATGCCGTTATACAAAATAATATGGGCTCCATGGAAATATAGAGATTATTCAATTGCTCAATTGCAATGGTACCTAACTAGTCAATAAATCAATTGATTTAATCGATCTCAATACCTGCTGATGAATAATTGAATAATCAAAAATTAAAGGTTAAATGGCTGACTGAAGGCCATTTGATTGAAAAATCCCTTATCTGACTTATGGCTAGAACTTCATATTTGTTCAGATTGTTCCAGTGAAAGGTGTAGACAAGTGACTTGTCTACTTTTGTTTCGTGTAGTTACTTTTGCACGAGATGACTTTCATACACTCTAAAAAATGTGATGATTAGTTAGCTCTAAATGCTCTGCCAATGCCTGAATGGTGGTTAAAGATTTTATAATGTCTGCACTATGTTTTTCTACTCTAGCTCTTGTTGTTTTTCTTTTCTCAGCAATGTAGACTGTCACAAAACCCACATTTAATAAGGCAGACCCTGCTTCTGAGTTTTGGTTCAATTTTATACTTATAAATGTGTTGATTAGTTCTCTCTAAATGCTCTGCCAATGCCCGAATGGTGGTTAAAGATTTTATAATGTCCGCACTATGTTTTTCCACTCTAGCTTTTGTTGTTTTTCTTTTCTCAGCAATGTAGACTGTCACAAAACCCACATTTAATGAGGCAGACCCTGCTTCTGAGTTTTGAGTAAGAAACTGCTTAATGGTCTGTGGCCCTTGCTATTTTGTGAGAGGTTCCTTAAGAATAAGGCAAGGAAACTCTATGTTGGTATTTCTTTTCTCTATGGAATTGTGTATTTCCCTTTTTTTCTACTTTCTTTAAGGACTTGTTTCTCCTTCTGTACCTATTGAATATAAAAGAAACCCCATACATGTTCCATTTCTTGGTCCACATCTGAAATCAGCTACTCCCAGCATTCTTGTGGCTACAGTTGTGAACACCTCCTCTAATTGTGACTAGTGGTGAAGACACTCAACACAAATATCTCCATGTGTTTGTTTCTTTCCTGTACACTTTTCTAGCAAGGGAAACACCCTCCTTACCAAAAGTAGATCCAAGAAAGGAAAGTTACCATCTCATTCCATTTTCATGATGAATTGAATGCTGGCACGTTAACCCTTCTAAGTGTCCCAAAAATTTCCTTAGCTCATCTTTCCTATGTTTCCAACCAGAGTAACGAGAATCGCCTCTGAATCACGTGAATCGCGTGAATTGCGATTCGATTCACCGCTTCCGATTTTTTTGGAGCCGGTGAATCAGATCGGCGGTTTTTTGGCATGAATCGCCAATTCAGGCGATTCATCCAAAAATCGCCTGAATTGCCATGTATGAACCGGCATGAATCGGCTGTCAAGTCAAAAAAATTTAAAAAATACTTGTTTTTTTTTATCTTTTTTTTGTGTCTTTCATCTTACATACATTTATGATTTGATGTCTTATGGAGCTGA
>MU223547.1:1776182-1786209 GCA_018584345.1 Thuja plicata | reverse complement strand
CACTTGTTTCATCACGAATCCTTTGGTTTTATCCCATATTCCTGAAAGATTTAGCACAACTCTCGCCCATGCTCCAGACAGATGTGACTTCTCAGCAGGCCAAAATTGCCCAAAACCAACTCTCAAACTTCACTCGTCGGACCAAGGGGCTTGAAAACTGTCGCCAACAAAGACTACCTAAGACCACTACTCCTACTGCTTGCAAAAAAGGGGGGTCCCCATTTGCAATGGGGCGATGGTGTGAAAACCTCACAACAGAATGCTCGTACAACCTAAAAACAAGAAGCGTCTCTTTACTCAGGGGGAACAATCAACCCCACTGACCACATCACCAAAACCACCTGCCAACTTTAATATGTCACTTGCGAGGTACTGCAACAAGCGAGGAAATAATAACAACCAGTACAACAACAATGGCCCAAAAAGTAGAATACAGTACAACACTAAAGAAAGACCAATGATTCAATGTCAAAAGTGCAACAAATGGGGCTAGTTTGCCCAAATGCCAAAGCAGTCAAAATAACATGCGAATGTTTTGTAAGTGATGTGGACTCACAAATCATAAGACACAGGTTGGCGAAAAAAGGGGTGCATACTGGTTGTGGAGGATCTGAATGAGGAAGTCCGAACGATTACCGAGCTACATATGAAGAAGGCAATGTACCCCAATCGTTGTATAGGGGAGAGATTTTGGGAAGCCAAAGCCAATGTGGAACAAGTAATGGCAAACGAGAAAAGAACCTCCAATGAAGCTACCAAAAATCCATTGTAGTCACAGTCTAAGAAGAATATACTATGCTAGGTGTTGCAAATGACAATACCTATAAAGGTAACAAACCTTCTATAAACCAAGCCATAATTAAAAATGGCAACCACAAATATAGTCAGTGACGACAAAGTCACCCAGAACCAATGTAACCCACAAGGGGAATCAACAGCAAAACCACCACCTGAAGGTAACCAGGCCATTAATCCAATGTTGACGATGAGCATTGAGAGGAAGTTGGTCATCGTCGACATGAAAATAATGGGGAAAAACTTGACAAACAACATCATCGACAAAGGCTCAAGAGTCAATGTGTTGTCAAAAGAAACTTGGAAATGCCTTGGAAGACCAACACTCTGGTCACTGACCTTCCACTTGGCAGGTGCCAACCAACATGGCGTAATGTCACAAAAAGTAACGATTGTGACACAACTACTTCTTTTGGACTTCGTCATCACACTGTTGCAAAGTAGTACGACACACTTCCCCACGAGGGGATGGCTCATTATTGTGAAGGCGGATCATAATTGGAAGCAGAACACGCTCTTGACCAAGAGTAAAGGGAGGAAGAACATCATCGATCTGAGAAATTAGGCAGTGAGAAAGGAGTTGGCACCCTCTAAATCAGAGTCGGGTATGGATGAAGGACGGAAAGGCATGGAACCAAACGCTAAAGGGGCGCTTGAGCTGGAAGATTGTTTTCAAGACAAGACAAATGCCCAGAATGGATTATTCCACTGACAAATGGAAGACTATGAAGTCTTCCACCACAAATGCAACATGCTACAAAATGGGGAGATTGATGGAGGCGATCAAGGTGCTGAGAGAAACACATTTCCTCATAATACAAGAATTACAAGGAGGGAGTAGCACGTGTGGATAATATGTAGGTCAATCTCTTTGAAAGGGACAAGGCAATAAAATATGAAGAGCCGATGTAAAGAAGATAAATTTGGGCAATGAAGACAATCAAAAGGTCATCTTGATCAGTGACGACTAGCAACTTGTACTGAAGGCGGCTACATTCAAAAAATTCATGGAATATAAGGACACTATTGTGAGGTTTTCACACCATCGCCCCATTGCAAGTGGGGACCCCCTCTTTTCGCTTGGCAGTAAGGTAGTTGTCTCAGGTAGCTTTGGTTTGGTCTCAATTTTGGAGTCTCCAAGCCAAGTAAGATGAGTTTGAGCAACTTTGAGGGCAAGTCGTGCCAAGTTAAGGGTTAAGTCAATTGAGAAGTCCACATTTGGCCAAGTTTTAGGAAAGATTGAGCCTTAGCCGAAATCTGATATGGAAGTGTCAAACTTGAATTGAAGCCCAAAAAGATGATCATCAAGAGAGATAGAAGTCTAATGGGGTGAATCAATGATGTCTCATGAGGATGAAGGAACAATCAAAAGTATGAGTGGAGGTTAGATTTGAATTTGAACATAGTGGCATAAAACTCACATCAACAAAAGTTGGTGCTAGGAGAGCACACACAAAGTTCATTCGTGGAACTATCAACAAAAACAAGCTTAAGTTACATTTGAGATATGAAAGATCTTTCTTGTGTTGAGAAAATTCAAAAACAAAAAGTGGAGAGCTTGAAAAATCCAAAAAAATTAGAAAAATTAGAAAATCCAAAGAAGGGCTTCTCAATGGATGGGTAACAATTTCATGGTCAAGGCATTCATCAAGTCAACAATTACATCCACAAAGTTTGTCTGAATTGGCATCACCTTGCGAGTGTAGGATTCATGGGACAACTGGGCATGATGAGCTAAATTGTTTGACATTTCTATCAAGGGTGGAGCTGATATTACAAAGAAAGATGTACTTTTGGGATATCCTTAAGCCAGTCCCATTTGTTGAATCCAATGATAAAGCTAACATGTTTTCAAATAATTTCAAAGAAATGATCAAGAAAGGATTAAGTGAGGAGGAATCATATATAGAAGGTATGTTGCTCTCTTGTTGGTGTAGACTACACAATATGGCACATTCAGAATTCGCTTGTCAACCATGTCGGGATATTATCAAGTCAAGCAAGAGATAGGATGGTCAGATCTTGAACAACCAAATACAGACAATATTTGGAGTGCATGCCTTGAACGAATGAGTTTGGCATCGAAGGGAGGTAACAAGGATAACATTCAACAATCAAATTGGGCACCAAAAGATGAGCATATTGTATCTTCATCCGACAAAGAAGAAAACTTGCAAGATGACGACATGGTCAAACTTAACGGCCAAGATAATCAAATGGAAAAACTTTCATGCATTAAATCACAAGAGGAAGGGGTTGAAAAGAAAATCAAGGTAGTGGGATACATTCAATGAAGAGAAGTAATAACATGTGAAGGTCAATCTTTGGAAATATTTGAGAATGAAGAACTACAGGTTGAAGAGAGTTTCCTTGGTGAATCGTCGTTTATGCTACATACAGAGATTCTTGAGAATAAATTGAGAGAAGTTTCAAGTATCCTTGGAGATGAAGACAATCAAGTTGACAGATTAAATGAAGAACTTCAAGTTATCATAGATAAATCCGAATATGAAGAACAATTTGACAAGACACTAAAAGTTGTCATTACCATAATGCTCTGCGGGGGGGTGCTAAAGGATTCATGGAGGAAGTGCAAATGGAGTCATTGCCAAAGATGTGTCAAGACAAATGAGTTGTTGCAAAGGGCATGATTCATCACCAACTTCGATCACCAAAGGTATTGCCCTTGAGAAGCTATTTAATGAGCAAATCGTGAAAATATTTGAAGATCCACCTACCAGTGAACCCTTACTTTTCCAAGACGCCATGCTTGATGAGTTTACAAATGAAGAAATGCAAGATGTGCCTAAAGAAGAGGCAATTGGCAATCTCGTTTCAGATGAGGAAACTTCAAGTAACTTTGGTGAGAATTCGTAGAATATGCAAGATAAGAAGCAAGAGGCTCCCGTGGAAGAAGAGAATGAAGGACATTTCAGGGGGGGTGCTACACTTTGATATTGCATTTGAAGAGAAACTTGAAGAAATATCTGAAGATCACCTCATCAAGGAATCCTTGATTTTTGAAGATATGCTTACAAAATGGCACGAGGATGCATGGTTTGTGCTACACAAGGACAAAATAGTAGAACAGCTATCCTAGGAACCAAACTTCACAATTGATCCTGCCTTGATCGCTCATGAATTCGATGTCGATGCCAATGGGAGGATACACCATCAACTTCGACCTCCTAAAGTTGTCGATGATCAATAAGAATCTGAGCTAGAGTTTCCACTCGAAGCACGCCAGGTTGTCTCTTTCCTTGCTCTTAATTGTGAAAGTTATTATTTTAATTATGGAGATTTAGGAAAGACAACTTGCATTTGGATTGATCATGGACCATATGAATTGCCTCAACTGTTAATTTTACATGATAGATTTCCTGAATTTGAGTTTGAGGTAATAAAAAAATTCTTGGAGTACAAGGATGAATTTGCCAGATTAAGAACCATCGCCCAACCCTTGTTGCTCTTGAACATCCGGAGAAACCATGTTAGATCAAGTATGTATATTGGTCTTTTGAGTGTTGTCCCTTTAAGCATTCTAAATATGGTTAGAGTAGGTCTATCTTGAATCATTTGGTTCAAGAAGGTTAGAGTAGGTTTCCGTTTTGTCAGTTAGTTTAGTTATCTCAGGAGCCAAGAGATTAATTTGCCTTGAGTCAGTTGACTTGAGATTTGTTTAGAAGGCTTAGTTAGTTGTTTTAGATTAGTTTGCTTTAGAGAGTCAGTTTGGAGATCTGCATTGAGTCATTTGACCCAAGTAGTTTAGTGGTTTAGTTGCTTTGTTGCTTTAGTTTAGATGTTCATGCTTTGGGTAGTTTAGTTTAGAGGGATCCCAATTTGTGAGAAAGGTGATGCATTATAAATCATACTTTGGTGTTCTCCAGATAGATTTGTTTGGTTTATTTCTTGGATATCTCTCTGTGAGGTTCTCGTGAATTAGAGATCATTCCTCTTATCCTTATCATTTGACAAGGATTTGTCCTAAATTTGGAGTGGATTCATTCATTGTGTTCTGAGTACCTAAGTCTTTCGGTTACAACATTTTACTCACACTTAATTGCTCTGAGCCATTGGAGTCTTCGAGGAGAAGTTGGAGTTAGTGAAAAGATATTACACTTGCTTCAGTGTCAATGTGCTTTCTCCAAACCAATTATAAGCTTCACTACTTATGGGCGAAAATGAAATATGAAAAAGAAAAAAAAAAGCAGTACCAAAAGAGAGAAAAAATTCATGATAGGAAAGTGAGTTGGTTTGGGCAGTGCGTATGCTCCCCATTGATCTTGAATACGGCTCTCAGACCTTGATATTTAAAAGTTGAGAAAGTGAAGAAAAGAAAATTCAAGGCACTTTTGCTTTGGGTGTGCGGACATCTCTACATGTACTATTCAATGCAAATTCGCTAGAAGTAGAGCAATCTCCATGGTGAAATCACAGCGATAACCTCGTCATGGCTATGGACACCTGACTAGCAGCGAGGCTCTATCCAGGATCCTTTTGGAGTATAGATGTCCTATGTAGCTAACAACAATGAATCTTAGGGACTTTCAATGTCCTTGCTGAGCGGAGACTAAAAACACTAGCGCACACGTGAGTAATCGAGGATGAAGGTTCTTAGCTCGATTCGTAGTTTCTTCTATTTTGAGTGCATTTCCTAGTTGTTGGATAGATGAAAGGGAATAAATCAAGTTCTAAGTTCCAATCTGGTTATATCCTTGAAATGTTCATGAACATTTCTTTGGGTGGGTGCTAGATGTTGTGAGGTTTTCACACCATTGCCCCATTGCGAATGGGGACCCACTCTTTCGCTTGCAAGTAAGGTAGTTGTCTCAAGTAGCTTTGGTTTAATCTCAATTTCGGAGTTTCCAAGCCAAGTAAGATGAGTTTGAGCAACTTTGAGGGCAAGTCATGCCAAGTTAAGGGTCAAGTCAATTGAGAAGTCCACATTTAGCCAAGTTTTACAAAAGATTGAGCCTAAGCCAAAATCTGATACGAAAACGACAAACTTGAATTGAAGCCCAGTAAGATGATCATCAAGAGAGATAGAAGTCTGATGGGGTGAACCAATGATGTCTCATGAGGATGATGGAACAATCCAAAGTATGAGTGGAGGTTAGATTGGAATTTGAACATAGTGGCATAAATCTCACATCAATAAACACCTTCACCTAGGCATACAAGGATCTGCAAGGCATACCACCAAAATCTTTTTGTACACAAAATTAGCCTCGTACTTAATGTGCAACTAGTACAAAAGAGACCTTACAAAATGAATAAGATTATGCTGCCAAGGTACATGAGGAAATTGAGAAAATGTAAGACGTGGGCATAATTTTCAAAGTAGAAACAAACAAGTGGGTCTCACCAATTGTAATTTCCCTCGAGGGGGCAAACCAAATCAGCATGTGTAGACTTCAAGTGCCTAAATGCAATCACCATCAGAGATACATTCACAATCTTGTTTCCCGTCACCATACTAGAGGAAGTTGTCGGCCACAAGATATACTCATTTATGGATGGATTCTCAGGATACAACGAGATAAGTATCTTCAAAAAGGATAAACTAAAGACTACCTTCGTAGTAGATGGAGTGTACGCATACAAGAAGATGCCATTCAACTTATGCAATATCCGGGCAACCTTACAACAAATTATCCTACATATTTTTTACAAGATGTTGGTAGGGAATTTCAAACCCTTCTTGGATGACTAGTCAATATATAGTGGACACGACATTCACCAAACAACACTCATAAAATGCATGGAGAGATGTTGAAGGGCAAGGTTAGCGTTGAATCCAAAAAATGCAAATTTATGGTACCCCAAGGCAAGATATTTGGCCATAAAGCCTACAAGGCAAGATTGAAGACCGACCCAAACAAGGTAGGGTTCATCATACAGATAGAGGCACCCAAGAATGTCACAGGGGTAAAATCCTTCCTTGGGCATGTTGGCTACTACAAAAGGTTCATAAAGAACTTTACCCAAATCTCCTACCCCCTAGATATGCTAACAAGGAAAAGGCAAACATTCACATGGGGGGACGAGTAAGAAAAAGCATTTACTGAACTCAAGTCAAGATTAGTCAGCGCACCCATCCTGGCATACCTAGACAAGAACAAAGAGTTCAATGTGATGTAGATACCTAAAATTATGCCATTGAGGCTACACTAGCATAAGTGGGATCACAAGCATTGGATCACCCAATGTTCTTCACGAGTCGGCTACTCTCAAAGGCAGAGAAGAACTGTAGTACAACTAAAAGGCAGGTTGGGAATGGTGTACTCTATGCAAAACTAGCAATGGCATTCACCTTCTATGTAGATCATCAAGCCATCATGCATCTAGTAAATACGTTAATCATTCAAGGATAGGTACATACGTGGCTACTCTTGTTGCAAGAGTTCATGTTCACAATCATTGTATGACTAGAAAAGAGCCATATCATTGCTAACCAATCATCACGAATCAAGTCGAGAGAGCCACCTGATGTTTTGAATGACTCATGGAAGCATTAAATGCCCCATTCCCGTCAAAGAGACCAAGCATGCCGCGAGACTGAAATGCCCATGTCATGCAGCCATTATAAAGGAGACATCCCACAACAACCAAATTAGGGGGTCACGAAGAGATTCCCAAACCACAAGAAAAGACTCCCAATGAATTCAAGAGCCAAAGACAAACTAAGGAACCGTCCCCATTAATTTCTGAAAACACCATTTGCACCAGCATTAGCCAAGCCATCTGCCTCCAAACTCGCTTCTTTGTAAACATGATTGACAGAGAAGTTATTGAATAAAGAAACAAGATCTGAAGCCATATCCAACAACACCTATAATATCGAATTCAAAACATGCCTAGTTCTAATTGCATTCAATAGAAGGGTGGAGTCCTCTGCAGTTTCACCATTCTCCACACCAAGTTTTTGATGCACCCTAAGACCACATATGAGTGCATGCAATTTTGCTTTGTTATTGGAACTTGTGGAAGAGGCTTTGATATTTTGCCAACTATTTGACCGTCCCAATTATTTAGAATGCCACCAACACCTGATGGGCTAGAGTTGCCCCTGGATGCCCCTTTGAAGTTTAGATTGTACCAGCCATGGATAGGAGGGATCCATTTTGCCCTTTCTCTCAAAGTCCAATTTGTTTGTCCACCATCCCCAACAATGGGTGGTATGCGAAGTCCAAACCAAGCCTTTCGCATTTTGGCATCCCAATCAATGAAATTAAAATGTTTGGGGCCTTGCCCTGCTACCCTACTCTTCAGTACTTCAATAATAGTTGCTTCCAAGTTTGTTCAAAAAAAATGGTAGAGACATCTCCTCCTCTTAAACAACTCTCCCATTCCTCTCCTTCCATAATTCCCACTAAATAATGGAGGGGCATATAATCCAAATACTCGAGAACATTGTCACCTTGTTGATTATTGAACATGCCTTAAAGAGACATTTATAAATCATCAACATTTAATATTTGAAATAGTTGACCTACTTGAGCTGCTTGGCATGCTTGATGTGTTGGTGCTTGACATGCTTGGGCGTTTGAGCAACCTGCAACCCTGTTGTTGGCGGGTCAAACACTCACCTCTATAATTTTCAATCCTACTGATAGATTTAATTATTATTACAATACCTCCTTATGCCCTGTCATCATCTACGACCCTCCCAAAGAGGTATGATAACCCATACCCAAACTTGTGATAATAAACCTTTAAGCACAATGGCGACTCATGGATGAAATCCCTCAAATAGAATTCCAAGGATTTTATCCCAAAATCTCAAATCTTTAGCACCTATCAATCCTAGACTGGAAGCGTACTACCTTTCGGGTTTTCTTCCATTGTGAAACCATTGGGGTTTTCATCCCACCAATGAAAAAATTGGCCACAAGCACAAATCTACAAAAGAGAAAAACCATATCTAGAAAGTATCTTTTTTTCTTATCAGCCTCCTATTAACCTTCCATGAAGCCATCAAGAAAAATAATTCTAAAATCACTTGTTTTAAATATTACTTTCTTTTGCTCATAAAGTGACTTTATAATATTTATTTTACTTTTATTTTTATTTTGGCACTAGGCAAATTCAACTAAAAAAAGTATTAAACTTGCAAATATAATTAATTAAATACAAGTCGGCCAAAAACATTAATTTAGAATTTTAGACAACTTAATTAATTATTAATTTTCTCCCCCAGCAATTGGACCGAAAATGGGGGCATTAAAGTCCCTCCATCCCAAAGACTGCTTGTCCTCAACCAATTTGAATCTATATGACCATACCAAGATCCCAAATGAATCTTATGAATGCTCTACCACGAACCCGCTGCTCCACTCTAATATAACTGAAATCAGCAAATTTATCATTCTGCCTTACCTTGTGAAGCAATCCAATAATCATACAAATTTTTGGATCCCAAACCTTTGTATCATCATATATCCATGGCGGCCTAATTGAATTCCACTACTAAAAACTTCGGCATGTAAAATCTGAAAGCAGTATATACTAACTTCAACAATGGTGATAGGCTGGAAATTCTTCCACCATGAGTCTGAAAATCCTTCTATGGCTGCAAAGAAGATGTGGAAGGAGCTGGAATTATGCGAGACAATAAGAACCATCTTGTGATGCTTGTAGAGTCTAACCCCTTCACCTATCAAATCACACCTATCTTGCCAATCCACCTGTATGCATGCAATTCAACTCAAGTGATGGATGATTTGCACGATCACATCAGCACTAAGACTAAAACTATGATCTAGAATCCTCCAAGGAACATGTAATGACCCTGCCTAGCTCTAACCCTCAATTCAACTGCAAAGAAATCTGATTCTAGAATTCGATCCTTTTATTTTTAAACTTTGCAATAAATACATAAATTTTGACTTTTCCCAAACAATTGAAAGGCATTACAGAGGAAAGTAATTTAATTCAAACATCTATCTTACTTCACATTACCAATCTAAATCTGAGATGCACCCTTTCAAAATGGATTATCCATCACAAGTAATAAGAAATGTAATAATCACAAGAAGAAAATTGTTTGTAATTGGAACCTGTATTATACTTCTCAATTTTGATACTACTCGCAGCCCTTCCAACATGCATGAAACCTGTATTATACATCCACAGATACTGCTGCTAGCAATCCCCACGTCACTTAGCTGCTGGTACGATACACACGCCAAAGATGATTTGTTGGCTATTTGCTATCATGGCGTCACACAAC
>MU223547.1:1762243-1776132 GCA_018584345.1 Thuja plicata | reverse complement strand
TCCTTTCTAACAATCTTCAGCGCAGACTCCATTAAGACTTCACACAATTCACCAGCCTCCAGCTGATTCAAAGTGCAGAATTTAACAAAGAATTTACCATTCTTTGCAAACGAACTTCTTCTCCCAATCCCTTGTTTCGTAACCACCAAGACATGAATAAAAACAATACCATGAATTCAATTTCCTCTTCACCAGCGTATATAACAAAAATCGAACCCCTAACTTCTCTAATACACTTTGCATAACTTAGTCCATAGTAAGTTTTTAAAAGTGCAAAGCATAGCTTCGAATAATAATATAAAATTATTATTACTCCTTACATTTGGCACCCCATTAAATAATCATTTAATATCCCAACAATAATTAATAAGCTCTTTAATTATTAATTATGTATAACATAATTAATAATCATCAATTATCAAATAGCTTATTAAATCTCCCTGACGAATAACTTGCAACACAAATATTCATTGTCTGAGCCAGACACCATAATGCCCTGCCATCAATAGACACTGCCAGAAATAGACTTACTATAAATAGTAAATCCCTCAAACTGGAAACTCTACAAATGAATCCACAACTCCACTAACACCAATGCACAAGCGCACTGCTAAAAATAGCAATCATGACTATCACCCAAAATAAACACTTACTATAAATAGTAAGTCTGTCAATCTAACCCAAACGAAGAGCAGTCCTGGCATTACAGACTTGCAGAGTGGAAACTGACCACTAGCTCTGCCACACAATCCCCTCCAACATCCCGATTACCCTACGAGGGTCACAGAAACAAGCCAATCCCATGTGCCTAAAAATGGGGCCATTACAGTCCTCCCTCCTTGAAATTGCTTGTCCCCAAGCAATCTCAGAAAACAAAACACAGAAGTCCACCCGGATCCTAAGGATAGAATGGAGTAATGTCCTTGTGATCACCTGCAAACTTCTGTGGAGAAATCATCATCCACTAAGCAAACCCGAACAAAATATCGCCATGCCACCCATCGCGACCCACACAATCCGCAGTGCCAAACCTGCCACTACTCGGATTCCAGTAGAGATGATACTCACCGTCATCCATAACAAGGAATAATGGATATCCAATAGCATCAAAAAGATCACAGCTCCCTGTACACCCTACCAGTCTGTCCTGAGTACTCCCGTAATCCAGATATCCATCCACTGTAAAACCATCCTGGATGTACTAACCCTGCAAGTCACCTCCTGCTAACTTGCAGTAACGAACCCCATCAACTGCAGATGGAGAAAACCCATCCCAATAAGGATGATCTCTGGAGCCAACCCACACTTACACGCAAACAAGTCCTCGACCAGGTGGGCCAAAAGAGAAGTGATGAGCGCTCCTCACTGTGTAATCATGGTGAAATGCTCCAATCCCTGTCAGAGGCTCATCAAAAACCAACTGAGAATCAAGAGAGGGCTCCGGTCTCTGACTCCCAACAACTGGTTGGGCAGGGTCCTGAGTAACCCACTCAGCAAACCCAACCACAAAATCCCGATGAGGAAGCGTATCTACAATCTTCCCCACTAACAACTGAATACTGCGAGAACCCCTGATAAGTGTACTCTCAGAAGTCCTGAAGGGTCCCTCCCGCAAAACTGGACTCTCAAGCAAGTACTCCATAAATGACTCTGTACAGTAGAAATTATAAGAAGCGGCATCAACCTACTCCCCTGCAATCCACAACTGATCCCTCAGAAACTGTGGCACTACCAACTGCTTATCATGATCAGTTGGATGAGACTTAGGAATAGATTTGCTTCCGATAGAAAGAAACAAATCATCATGAGAACTAGTCCCCAAACTAGATGATACACTATCCCTATCCTGTGAATCAAAGGGAGTAGTGTCAAAAACTAGCACACAACCTTCTAACGAATCCACTCCTGCTACCTCAAGACTCTCAATAACCTGCTCTGTATCATCTGACATCGTGCTAACAACTGGGGAACCTGATACCACAAAACTCTTTATGTTGTTCTCCACTGATGCACTACCTCCTCTGCATCTACTGCATCTGTTTTAAGGATGGATGTAACTGTGTCCCCAACACATCCATCACTACCAACTGTGGAAGTTGACTCACCACCAACCACTACTATATGCAACTGAACTGGATCTATGGCTGGCATAGACTGAATCCGCTCCAACTCTACAGTCACCTCTCCTAACTGCAACTGCAACTCCTGAAGAGCCAAATGTGTGCCCTCTAAAGCCTCAAAAGTCGTTGTGAGCTCCTGAGTAAGCTCGCTCACCTCCTTCTCTCTGTCCATCAGAGCCTCATATGTCGTACTCCCCCACTCAACTAGGTGATCTCGGTCGGCTACCAACTGTAGATAATCCTGTCTCAAAATCCTGACAGCCTCAACAAGGAATGAATCTATGTTAGGGAAAGGTAACCACCGTGCTCATCTGTCATAGGAGCACCCCAACCATAAACAGCCAACAGCTGATGAGCGGCATCGAAATGCTCGAGAGTAGAAGTAATGTCTCTCTCGTTGACTCTCAACTAGCTAGCCACATGATGACTCTGCACAACAGGTCTCCTATGCACAATCTCAACTGCACTGTCCACACTATGGAAGGAAGTTGTATCCAACAAACTCCCCTCAAGATCATCGTATCTCGGTGTACTATCATCCGAGCACACATCTACAAACTGAGTAGTGACATCAAACTCATCCTCATCTACCCCCAAGGAAGCTACTGTCGAATCCAACTCATCACAATCCTCGGCTACCTCATCCTCTGTAACCACATGACCATCCAGATCTTGGGACCCATCACCACCGAATGACAATGCTGATTCAATACCCAAAGTCAGATATAGAAAACCAAACACACTGTAGCCCACATCATCCTCACGCTCAACAACCAAGATATCCACAATGCTACTATCAACATTGTCTATCTGAGACCCCTCTGCTATCTCTGGCTGCATACATGACTCTTGGTCATCACGTGAATCCTCTACACTGTGACATGAACCTATGTCACCTGAATCATCTGAACCACTCCACTCCTGAGTGTCATCACTGGGTGACTCCATGCTCGCATCCTCAGTACAGGAAAAGACTGTAGTCTCTTGTACTGACTCCACACTGCGACAATTGTCATAAACATCCGAGTTGTCAGAGCTCAAATACTCCTCGCAATCCTCAAAAATAACACCATCATCCATGGCGTCACAATCCCTAGTGGTATCTACAATGGGCTCAAATAAAAGTCTGTTGTCCGGAAAATCAGACTCTGTACCGCTGATACTGCTACCAATTGATGCGAGACTGCCATCAATGGCAGGAGACATGTCACCAGCCTGATCCATGTCACCAACTCTGGTAGGCTCAGGATGCTGAAACTCAGTACCACTATATGCCAACAAGTCAGACACATCCACATGTCCCAGTAACGAATCTCCACCCTTTGGTATGCAAACAGGACTAGTAATTGGTCCACTAAGTACAGGAACATCTCCCCCAAAATTAGCAGCTACTGAAAACTCATCATGGAGATCTCTGGATGTCTCACCTGTATATTACTCACGTCTCTCCTCATATCTTCTCTGTGAAGAGGACCTACTAAACAAAGAAACCAAATAATTTGTTGCCCTATCAACAGTTGTCGGATTTAAAAGTGGCACATTTAATCTTTCCAATGTTTGCCTTTGTTTCTCCATATCCTCAACTAAGGCATTTGTTTGTTTTCTTAATTCAGACAAACTGTGTAACTGGTTTCTACAAGTACTAGATTTCCTGTATCTGTCCATGACTACAAAAAACAACCAAAGTGTTGATCACTCAAGTCAAACAATCAAGCCCAGTAAATATCACCCCCACAGGATGGAAGGAAAACTGCTCTGATACCACTGTAATGAGTCTGCCTGGCTCTAACCCTCAATTCGACTGCAAAGAAATCTGATTCTAGAATTTGATCCTTTTATTTTTAAACTTTGCAATAAATATATAAATTTTGACTTTTCCCAAACAATTGAAAGGCATTACAAATGAAAGTAATTTAATTCAAACATCTATCTTACTTCACATTACCAATCTAAATTTGAGATACACCCTTTCAAAATGGATTATCCATCACAAGTAATAAGAAATGTAATAATCACAGGAAGAAAATTGTTTGTAATTGGAACCTGTATTATACTTCTCAATTTTGATACTACTTGCAGCCCTTCCAACATGAATGAAACCTGTATTATACATCCACGAATATTGCTACTAGCAATCCCCACGTCACTTAGCTGTTGGTACAATGCTCACGCCAAAGATGATTTGTTGGCTATTTGCTATCATGGCGTCACACAACTTGCAGCAGATTCCTCCCTCTATGGCGTATTATATATATTTTCCTTTCTAACAATCTTCAACGCAGACTCCATTAAGACTTCACACACTTCACCAACCTCCAATTGATTCAAAGTGCAGAATTTAACAAAGAACTTACCATTCTTTGCAAACGAACTTCTTCTCCCAAACCCTTGTTTCGTAACCACCAAGACATGAATAAAAACAATAGCATGAATTTGATTTCCTCTTCACCAGCATATATAATAAAAATCAAACCCCTAACTTCTCCAATACACTTTGCGTAACTTAGTCCATAGTAAGTTTTTAAAAGTGCAAAGCATAACTTCGAATAATAATATATAATTATTATTCCTCCTTACATTTGGTGCCCCATTAAATAATCATTTAATATCCCAACAATAATTAATAAGCTCTTTAATTATTAATTAAGTATAACTTAATTAAAAATCATCAATTATCAAATAGCTTATTAAATCTCCCAGATGAATTGTTAAGGATAATAGATCTTAATAGAGAGAATTTAATAGTCTTTAGATCATACTGTTTACAGAATTTATATCAGAAGTAGATATTTATATTTCTTATATTGAATTATAATTGCAGAATTATATATTCAGTATGTTGTTGAGGAGGAGACATGCACACTGTAATTGATATCTTTCCTCAGCAGATACGACTGAGTTTATATACATAGTGTAGGGTCATGTCTATGTAGAGAGATGACCGTATGTGGCTTAAGCTACGTAGGGTCATGTCCTACATATCCATGCCCTTTCGAATTGTTGTTACGTATGTTATAAACCGCATTATACATCCCGTAACAACATAGTGTTACGTATAACTATCATACGATAATTATTGTAACACATCATATATTATATGTGTTACGATAACTATCGTATGATAGTTATCGTAACACTTCTATTACCATGAGCCGATATCGACTAAGTCGATTAACAGTTAAGTAAAACATACGGCCCAATTCAATATAGAATATATAATATGCAATCGACTGTCGAATATTGATAAACACAATATATATATATATATACAATCGACTAAGGTCGATAAATTCTAGCATATCGAATCTGATAAATAATTCATTCAAATATATATATATAATTCAATCAGATCGAAGCTATAACTTAATACTCCCTCTTAGCAAGAGAGGATTTATTAGAATCATGATCTCATGATGTGAGTGTTATCGAAATCCCCGACTCAATTCGAAACTGGATTTTAGTAATAACACTTAATCACTTCCTATCAGGGTAGTCGGCATGGTCCGGAACATTAGTACTGGATTAAACGATAACTTCCAAAGATTTAGTGTTAGGATAGTAACTTAATATAGTCACTCTTGACACACATGTTATCATAATCCCCGATTCAATTCGGAACTGGATTTAATGACAACTCCAATGATTTAGTGTCAAGATATCTGGCTTATTCCGGGATAGAAACTTAATATAGTCACTCTTGACACAAGTTCAAACTATTGTATAGGTCGTCACCTTACAATAGCGACCTGACACACATGAAAGACCGTCATCTTTCATAACACACACATGCAATATTGCAACTCTCTTGATATCCATCATGAACCAAGTCGGAGGGTGGATCCCCATAGCTGCTCTTGGAGGGTGCAACAAGAGCTTTCAACTTAAACTTCTCTCTAACAGAGGAGAGTGTATTACAAGAAATTTTAATTCAAACTTATCCCTCATCGAGAAGAAAATATCAACAAAGGACCGTATTTCAAAATTTTCCCTCTAAACAACGATCCTGGGAAGTCAGGTCCTCTAGCTGCTCCCTCAGAAGCTCATGTTATCGCTTCTTTGCTTTTTGTCCAAGAGTGCTCGTGATAGCCTGTCAGACTCCCTCTGAATCTGATATTAATCTTCTGGCCTCCACATCCAAGGAAGGATACTCTGCTCACATAGTCTCAAACATCGAACTTGCCCATAGTCTCAATCATCGAACTTGCCCATAGTCTCAATCATCGAACTTGCCCATAGTGGCCTTTAGTTGTTAGGAACTTCAATATTCTCAAGGTTAGATGATGGGGGTTCATGATCTTCTATAATATTCTCCCTCTGTTTCTCAATTGTGTAATCTTCATCTAATTCTGTGATTGGATCATCTTCTACATCTTTATAAGCAGTGTTTTCTTCACATTTTACATCAATAGATTCTTAGACGGCTTAGGTCTGGTTTATTCCCTGTAAATGCTTCTTCAGGTGTTATATTCTCTAAGATAGAAAGAGGAAATATTATTTTGAATGTACACAACTGCATTTGATGCTTCACCCCAGAAAGAAATATGTATGATTCATGGCTTTTCTGCTACTCCATTTTGTTGAGGATTATAAGGTACTGTACACTCCCTCTTGATCCCAACAGAAATGCAAAACTTTTTTTTTTATTTTCCACTAATGCTTTAAATTCTTTGAACTTCATTTGATTCTTTTAGGTAGGGAACTATGCCAAATGTCATTACAATTTGATACTTCATGACTTAGCGCATGTTTTTGATCATTACAAGGTTTGTATAAGCTACCATCTCTTGTTCCTATGGAAATAGCATTCTTAGTGTTGGAATTTCTAGGCCAAAGTAGAACTTTATCTTCATGAAAGATGACACGATATCCTTGATCAGCTAAACACAGGATAGGTGGAGTTGTCACCAATTGTGACCTCTTGAGTTGAGTGTTCTTCAAGGGTTTTGAATTGATCTCTAAACCCGGTTATGTGTCTTGATGCTTTGCTATCAATTATTATTATTTCCTTCCTTGAACTTCTTTTCTTTCTCTTGTTGCTTGAATTTGCATGTAGTACTTGAATTTCTCCCTCTTTGTTTGGACGAGATCCATTTTTAATTTAGTCAATGTTAATGAAGAATGATTTGTCATTATATCATGATGGAATTTGTCTTGATCTGTGATGGTTAACCTGATGCACCAAAGGTTTGTATAAAAGTATCAATCTGAAAATAGTCCACTTATTGGGAGGAAACAAGAGGCCTTTCAATGATTGCAGGAGTAAGTATCAAACCCATATTATAAAGATTATGTTATTCAACAACTATTAACCAATTCATTTTGATGGGGTCATCAATGAATTGCCTAGAAGCTCCTGGGAACTTGTATTGAGCTTCACTCCTTGAGGAAGCTTCCTATCAATCTTCTATCAGCACCAGTGTACCACGATGTAATGTCCGCAACTAGGGACTATTTCAAATTCCTTTTTGCTTACAATGATTCCCAATATCTGTTATGCCTAGTAGACTTATGGAACTGACCCTTCCAAACCGTTCTCTTCATAAAGACCAATTAGTCTCCAATTTTGATCGTTATCTAATTTGATCTTGGTTATTGAATTATGATAAATGGTGTTTGTTAATCTCCAGATTGGTGATGAATGGAGTTTGTTCCTAGATCAATTTTGCTAATTGTATTTAATCCCTTGGCATCCTTTGGCAACAATAGGACATCTCTCCTCATAATCGAACTCCTACTTAGCCATTAGTTTAGAAAGAATATCGATTATGTTTCATATTATATTCGCTGCACAAAATGATATTAAGTAACGCTGTCTTGCTACCATCGATCATCGCATCCCATAAGATAATTTCAATATTAAAGATGTCGGTTATATGACTTGATCGCTAATCCTTTTGTGGCCATTCGTTATCTTCAGAATTGAACGCTGCTTTTAATCATTGTTCGTACCTTCATATATATATAGTTCTCGCTAAGTAAGATACCCAACACAGGTATTCTTCGTAAGATACTTTATCAACGCTTTCATACATTAATAAGTTATTGATCCTTATTCGCTTATGATGGTAAAGCGATTCATCAACATGATTATACTTCCTTTGATTCTGACTGTAAATCTTATATTTTGATTTTTCTATATCCGCCTCGTTGTTAACATTATAAGTTTCATCCAATATTAGATAATAATCGCAGTCCCCAAATCACAGAATAGTATTTGCCAAATTCAAAACTGCCTGCATTCCCTTGGAGAAATAAGGATATCCCTTTAATATGTCACAAAGAGACTTGATTGTAGGAGATTGCAACTCAAAACCCAATCGCACCTTTTCATGTAATTAATCGATATTAGTTAGCTCCAGCATGTATTATACTTCCTCTTGAATTGGCGATTACTTAATTAATATATATATATATATATATTGCTTTTTTTTAATATAAATAGATCGCTGTCATTATAAGAAATCTCACGTATAATGATTATTGTCTCCAATGGTTTTCTGGATTTCAGCGTACTATAATTGGTATTCAAGTCTTCTATTCTGTGTTCCCCGTATACTACGTTGCATAACCAAACTGGCTGTCTGTGTATTTGAATGCTAATTTTTCCTCGTCCTTTAACAGCTGACTGTCTGATTCGAATTGCTTACTGGATTTATAAAGAGTGGTGACTGGATGATTATCGTCTATGAATCATATGGGATCACATTGAAAACTCACTCCCAAATACAATAACTTTTACCCACGATGTGATTGGATAGTCTTAGTTAACAGCGCTCCTAAATCGCTGAGATGAAACAGAAAAGCTGATCTTGATCTTCCTTTACTCTAATTGGATCTTCCTTCAAGCGGTTTAGGCTTTATAGAAGTAACCTGGCTCGGATACCATGTTAAGGATAATAGATCTTAATAGAGAGAATTTAATAGTCTTTAGATCGTATTGTTTACAGAATTTATATCAGAAGTAGATATTTATATTTCTTATATTGAATTATCATTGCAGAATTATATATTCGGCATGTTGCTGAGGAGACATGCACACTGTGAATGATATCTTTCCTCAGCACATACGACTGAGTTTATATACATAGTGTAGGGTCATGTCTATGTAGAGACGTGATCATGTCCTACATATCCATGCACTTTCGAATTGCTGTTACGTATGTTATAAACCGCATTATACATCACGTAACAACATAGTGTTATGTATAACTATCATACGATAGTTATCATAACACATCATATATTATATATATGTGTTACGATAACTATCGTATGATAGTTATCGTAACACTTCTATTACCATGAGCCGATATTGACTAAGTCGATTAACAGTTACGTAAAACATACGGCCCGATTCAATATAGAATATATATTATATGCAATCAACTATGTCGAATATTGATAAACACAATATATATATATATATATACAATCGACTAAGGTCGATACATTCTAGCATATCGAATTTGATAAATAATTCATTCGAATATATATATATAATTCAATCAGATTGAAGCTATAACTTAACACGAATAACTTGCAACACAAATATTCATTGTCCGAGCCAGACGACATAATGCCCCGCCATCAATAGACACTACCAGAAATAGACTTACTATAAATAGTAAATCCCTCAAATTGGAAACTCTGCAAATGAATCCACAACTCCACTGACACCAATGCACAAGCGCCATGCTAAAAATAGCAATCGTGACTATCACCAAAAATAAACACTTACTATAAATAGTAAATCTGTCAATCTGACCTAAACGAAGAGCAATCCTGGCATTATAGACTTCCAGAGTGGAAACTGACCACTGGCTCTGCCACACAACCCCCTCCAAATGAATCCACAACTCCACTGACACCAATGCACAAGCGCCATGCTAAAAATAGCAATCATGACTATCACCCAAAATAAACACTTACTATACATAGTAAGTCTATCAATCTGACCCAAACGAAGAGCAATCCTGGCATTACAGACTTCCAGAGTGGAAACTGACCACTAGCTCTGCCACACAACCCCCTGCAACATCCCGATTAGCCTACGAGGGTCACAGAAATAAGCCAATCCCATGTGCCTAAAAACGGGGACATTACAGAACACCACTACTCTCCAATATGTTTGGCCAGTGACCCCTTGCATAAATACTAAACAATGCATTAGCTATATTCAAAACATTGCATACATCGCACATTTCACCTAGATCCCATAATCTTATGAGCTGACGGCAAATCAACTAGAATGAAACTACCAAGAACACTCATCTCCATAGTTTCAGTTTGGAAGTCAACTGATGTATACTTGGCATTGAATTTTTATTTCCCAACATTTGAACTATCTTCGCTAAAGTGATGTAAGAATTCTTCACTATATGGAACTGTAATAACTTCATCATGCTCTTCTCATTTAAAAACATTTATGATATTAAGAATTTCATCATTTGCATACCTTTAGTTTGGATAATTCAGGAACTCCACCTCATAATCCTCTTGATTTGGAACGTTCTTTTCATGTTCTAAGCTATCATAAGAATGGTCCAGGTGAGCAACCTTTTCCTTAAATTTTTGCAGGTATTGTTTTGCTTGAGAAGCTATCATCTTAGCTTCCTTGGCCCTCGTTAACCATTCATCACACAATTTTGTAGTTCCTCACCACATCTTCTATATTTGCCTGTAATGTGATTAATCTCTTTCCTACCTCAAGGATCCTGTTAATGCTTGTGTATCTGTAAATGGATCATTAAGTGCCACAAATACAATGTGAGAGTCAACTAATATTGGATTCTTCTCAATGACCTGTTCTGACTTCTTTTTGGCCTTTCCTTCTGTGACTTTTGGTTCTTCCTCTAACAACTTCACTTCTTTATACTTGAATACTTACTTTCGGAAGAGATACCATGAAAGCACTATGCCTAAGCAGAGAATCATCAAACTCTTCATTATTTCAAACTGACAAATAAGGTTCCAGCATCTCTGGATGCTCTAACAGTGTTATATTCTATTGATATTCTTGAAAGACTTGCAAGATTTTTGTCATGAGTTCTCGACTTGTCTGCGTCTTTCTTTAACCACTGGATCCAAACATTATAACTCTGTTGATTACTAACTTGTAATACTGAAATCTCTGCAACAGAAGTAGAAACACCACAGAGTAGCAGGAAGCAAGCTCTGATACCACTATAAGAACCCCACCAAGATTATGCCCCAAAATTTTCTCAAAGCGTAATGTCCATTTTTGTTTGACCTTAGAATATAATTAAATGATTAAAGTTAAGTTTTCAAAAAATAAGAAAATTTAATGACAACTAATTTTAATTATTTAGATAGGTCATAAAAAATTTATTATTAATGAACAGTCTTAAGCTTTTTGGAATTATTTGTATTTATTGTTGAACCGTGGTTGTTTACTAAGTGACTTATTATATGTCAACAGAAAAGTATAAGAGGGTCATTTTATTGTTTCCCTTGGGCTAAAGTTAAATATTAAAAGAGTGGGAATTTGAAAGTTTTTCATAGAAGCTTCTGGGATTGTTATAAAAGAGCATTTTATGGCTCATTTGAGATATAATTGGTTTATTATTTTCTCTTAAAGAGTTCTGAGAGCTTCTAGCTTTCGGTTTAACAAGCCCTAGGACAGAAACCCTTGGGTTTTGGCGGATTGGACAAAAACCCAATTCAATCTTTTAGGTGGATCCATTTCAGGATTCACATTTACACTTCACTGTTCAGTTTGTTGGAGGTTTCGCCGAGAAATCTCATATAGGATTCTACAGATAAATATGTAGTAACCACCCCTCATTTTTTAAAGAAAAAAAGTATTTGTTTATAAGTTTGTATCCAGTGAAGAAAGTTTGTTGATATTTACTTGCAGATTGCATTCAAGATAAGAAACAAATATAAAAACATGATGCTAAACAACATAACATAGAAAATAATGTGTTGATTAGAACAAGTCTTCATTCAAACTTCATCAAACTCTTACATAGCATTATGAATCAGTTTTAAAACATAATCTGACCTGATATAGTCTTCAAATCAATAAAGGAATGCTCAAACTGATTCAAACATCCAAACATAAGCACCAATGAACAAGAACCTATAGTAAGATTGATTACAAAACCTCCAAACACCATTGAATCTGCTCCGGCATTGGGAAAACTTCACCAGCAATTACAAGTACCTAAGAATGATGACATGGAGCCACAAAAATGCAGATTTCAGACCTACTACAAGTCCCATGTGCCAAGGAAGAATGGTATGGACATCCTGGAAGGGGTGACCAGCCTCTAAAAATCAATACTTCACCAAAAATGCCAAGTGAATGCTCTATTTTGGGTGCCCAGCTATGACAGAAAAAATACCTAGAATTATTGCTATAAAACTCACGGAGATGTGAGCAGAAAGGTAGGTGATATCCAGAAACTCAGAAGCAGCACTCCAAAACTCAGAAATTTCGTGAGAGCTTCAATTTCTTGCGCAAGCCTCTTTTTTCTTTGGTGTGACCTTCCTAAGGCACGGGCTTCAGCTATTTGGATGTATGGTTTCCTATGCTACATCCCTGGTCGTGGCTGCATTATTGTGGATTAAATACTCTTCGGGAGCATTTTCAGATTATTGCTGAGCTGCTACTTGCTGTACATAAGGATTCTGGGGCTCTATCTCAGTTTCAATACTACTATTTCCTAGATGTGTCAATACCACCAAGGATGTGAGGTTTGAATGAAAAATATGTGTTGTATGAGGCTTGAGCATCATCCATGGACTTGCTAGTAACTTTTGTATGCTGTCATGCCACTTTCAGATTTATGTATACTGTAAGCTGATAGCTATGTATTTCTTTACTACAATAACATTTTCAGATGGGAATATGAATGTAAGGTCAGATATTGTGTAACTTTAATTGTGATTTCAATTGCAAATCTTTGTTGTTCAATCAAGTTGTGTTTGAAATTCATTTCTGAACAAGAAAACTGCTATAAATTTTATCAATACCATTTCCAAATTGAAACCCTTCATAAATCACAGCATGAAAACTGTTTGGTAAAATTAACTTGAGGAGAAAGGTTTAAAAATTGGGGAAATAACATCTTCAGATGGGAATATGAAATGAAAGGTCCGAATTTGTGTCTCTTTACTTGTGATTTCAATTGCAAATCTTTGTTGTTCAATCAGGTTGTGTTTGAAATTCACTTCTGAGCAAGAACTCTGCTATAACCTTTATCAATACCATTTCATTTATAAGTCACAGCATGCGAACTGTTTGTGTTAATGTTTGTAGCTTCAGTCGTATGATCATTAGAATATATATAATACATGTTGATTAATAATAATATATTATATATGTTATATTATTATTAATCATATGAAATTTAATATTTAATATTAAATTATTATATTATTCTTAATTAATAAGTGATTGATGAAACATTATAAGATTGATTAACTTATGATTAATAGGAAGAGGCATGTCCTTTCTTATAAATAATAATGAATAGACATGTCCCACGAAGGGACATGTCTCTCCTAGCCTCATTCCTAATATAAATGAAAGAGAGATTGTTGCATTTGGAAAACACATACAAAATAGAGTGCTATTACATTTGCAGCTATCCTAAAACTTAACATGGTATCAAAGTCAGACTGCAAATGTAAGAGAGTAGTTTGTTGATGGTGAATGTGTGACTGTCTCAGAAAATACAGTCTCGGTAAAAGGACCATATCTAACAAATGCACCGTTGGATTTTGCTAAATTTTGGATATGTT
>MU223547.1:1726563-1750648 GCA_018584345.1 Thuja plicata | reverse complement strand
GCCATAAAACATCTAGCATCAATCCCAAGCTTCCTTTAAAACACTCCACCATGATTAAATTTGACTTGCCACCATGAGCATAAGGCTGGGCGGAAAACATGACCACCATGGACAGCCTGTCCAAGGGGTGGGCGGAATCCGCCCAGTACTTGGACACCTATCCATTTTCACAATTTGCATGCCCTTCAAACATCAAAACATGTTGACTACCCGAATTTGAAGCCTTCCTAAGCCAAAATACCTTTCATCAAAAGCCAAGAAGAAAGGAGTTGGGCGGGGGAAGAAGGAGGAAGGCTGGTCACCCTAACTCATGGCGGAATTGTCCAAGGGGTTGGACATTCCCGCCCAGCATGGATACATCCCCAAACTTGGTCCTACTACCCTTTCCACCACAGAAGTGTCAACAAACACCTCAAACATCAATCCCAAACTTGCCCCTATCTCACTAGGTTGGGCGGTAATCAGAGGTACCTTGGACAGCCTGTCCAAGGGCTAGGCGGAATCCGCCCAGACCTTGGACACAATGATTTGCACTTTGTACTTAGCCATTTTTTAGTTCAGGGGCAGAGAATTTATACAAATATAACATTTAAGTATAAGAAATAATTTAATTTCTTATACTTTAAGTTATATTTGTATAAATACCTTCCAGGATGTTTGAGATAGGTTTCAGTTTCATAGGAGTTAAGGTGCAGATTCTAGATTTTGGGGGTTTTTAAAATATTTCAGGACTTAGCCAAATTTCAGGATTCAGCACGCCTTCAGCAGAGCTACCTCCCACAATCTACTTCGACTTTCTAAGATCAAATTGAAGCTGGAACAAAGATTCTCAGAGGGTTTACACTTGTTTCATCACGAATCCTTTGGTTTTTATCCCATATTCCTAAAAGATTTAGCACAACTCTTGCCCATGCTCCAGACAAACTTGACTTCTCAGCAGGCCAAAATTGCCCAAAACCAACTCCCAAACTTCACTCGCTAGACCAAGGGGCTTGAAAACTGTCGCCAACAAAGACTACCCAAGACCACGACTCCTACTGCTTGCAAAAGAGGGGGTCCCCATTTGCAATGGGGCGATGGTGTGAAAACCTCACAACAGTTACCACCCTCAAACTGATGGCCAGACTGAGATTGTTAATAAGTGGGTGGAAGGCTATCTTCATAATTATGTGTCAGCTCAGCAGCGAACTTGGGTGAAGTGGATTTATCTATGTGAGTATTGTTATAATTCCACTCATCACATGTCCATTCGGATGACTCCTTTCCGAGCTCTTTATGGATATGATCTTCCAAATTTTGTGGATTTTCTTTTCAGTGATTGCAGAGTTCCCAGTGCAGGTGATTTGTTGCAAGACAGTTAGGACATTGCGGGAGCACTGCGAGACAATATCCAGAGGGCTCAGAATAGGCAAAAACAGTATGCTAATCAAAGGAGGGTTGCTTGTTCTTTTTAGGTGGGAGATATAGTTTATTTGATGTTGCAACCCTATCGGCAGTCATCTATTCGGAAGGGTGGAGCTGAGAAGCTCAAACCTCGGTACTATAGACCTTTCCGCATTGTTCGGTGGGTGGGCGAGGTTGCGTATGAGCTGGATTTGCCTGAGGACAGAAGAGTGCATAATGTGTTTCATGTGTCGCACCTTAAGCAGGCGTTGGGCAAGCATGTTGTTCTGTCCTTTGTGTTACCCCCTTTAGATGATGAGGGTAAGTTGGAGTTGATTCCTGAGGTTATATTGGCAACTCGTGAGAGACAGCTACGTCGACGAGTCATCAAAGAGTTCTTGATTAAGTGGTCTGGTTTACCTATTGAGGATGCCACTTGGGAATCAGAGGACATTCTATAGCACCCCGGTTTGCGATTGCTTGAGGACAAGCAATCTTGGGGAGGGAGGACTATGATGTCCCCATTTTAGTAGTCTTCTAAAGGACTCTGTTATTAGCCCATCACTGCGACCTTCGTGGGCTAATGTCTTGTTTTGGGGGTCTCTTGGTAGTGAGTTTACTATTTTTAGTAAGTCTTCGTCTGTCAGTTCTATTCTTGGCAGGGTGTTGTTCAATTGGGCAGTGCAGAGTAGTTGTTTTGGTATAATGTTATTTGGGTTATAATTTCATTATTTGGTATTTAATGGTTAAGTCTATTAATTAAGATGACTTGGAGCATTTTATAAGTCACTTTATTAATGTTATATTATGCTTTGACTTGGGTGGCTTTTTAGTGGATGTGTTTAATATGGAGTTATAAGGATATATGGTTGACTTATTCGAAACTTTGGATATTGGCTTCATGTTTTAAGTTGTCAGAAGCGAATTTGAAGCCATGTCGTGGCTTCTTGTTGAAGACACAAGTTATAATAAAACTTCAAATTTCTTGAAGAGGGATTATCATTATACCTTTTACACTTTGCAATTTGGAAAGAGACTGCTTGGAATCGGTTTGAGGGTTTGTGAAATGCTAAAGACTGAGAACGTGACATTCTCATAATTTCTTTGCACTATGAACCAACGTCATTGTTGGTGAACTGTGCCATTTTGTTGCCTGCGTTTTTGTGCGCTGAATTCTTGAAAGGTGGAAACGTTGGTTTGTGGAAGCTTTCTTCTTTTCGTGGATGAAGACTTGTTCATCAAAACGTGGTGTGTGTTGTCCACGTGATCTGTGGTAGAAGTTAACGTTCTTTGTGTTAGAGCCGTCATCTTAGAGGCAGTCGTGACTTGCTTTGAAGGTGTGATATGACCAATCAGCTTCAAACAATTTGATTAGGAGAATTGGTTGGTATCCATTCTTTGTCTAAAGTGTTGTTGGAAAAGAAGATTCATATTTATATGTCAATTCAAATTTCAATCTTGTTAAATAGTTGAAGTTGTTGATTACATGTTTGGCGTTTATTTTTCAAAATTAAAAAATACAAAAAAATTGAATATTGGTTTGAGTGAAAAATAAAAAAAAAACAATTACTTTCCAAAGTCAGTACAGTTCTGCAGTTGAATTATTAAGAAACAGCCAGTCAGGCTCTTCACACTCACATTCATTACTTCGAATATGCTTCAATGCGAAAAACAAAAACTAAGATATCATAAACCCCGAAAGACAAAGAGTCCATCAAAGATAGTTGAAGCGACACCGCCAATGAAGAGACGTAACAATAAAATCAAGAGACTCTCATGAGAAGCGACGGTCTTCATATTTGAACGGAAGTCATAAAACATGAACCAAGGAAGAAATGTCACAACAATGCCAAGAAAAGATGACATGAAAGAATCACCGTCAACAACCAATGAAGCCACAAAGGAGAGACATGGTGAATAATAGTCAGCAAGAAGGAGAAGGTGCCCGATGCCAGGAAGCAAGAAATGTATGCGCAAGACTCCATAAAATATGAAAATCTTCCACACGACGAAATTAGGAACATGATAGGAGCAACAAATAACAAAGACATCACTGAATATATAAATCTGAGAAACTTGATGGAGATAATTAAAGGTATGAAATAACTCTTTCGCAGCTATATACTTCAACACTCCCTCTTAGCAAGAGAGAGTTCTTCAATTAGTCATCTCATGACTACTGTGTCTAGCTGCAACCAAAAGAGTGTCAACAAGATCTCATCATAGATTTTCTCAAAACAAAATTGTTATCTCAGCATAACAAAATTCACCATAGCTACTCGTAGAGGGTGAAAAGCAACACAAAACAAGTCATAGAGTCACACATATGACTTCCACCATGGCTACTCCCAAAGGGTGGATCCACCATAGCTACTCCCAAAGGGTGGATCAAGGGATTTCACCTCGAACTTCTCTCACAGAGAAGAACTCATTAACAAGGGATTTCACCTCGAACTTCTCTCGCAGAGAAGAACTCCTTAACAAGGGATTGCACCTTGAACTTCTCTCACAGAGAAGAACTCATTAAAATATATACCAAGAATCACTGAAGCGGAGACTCTTTCTCAGCAAGAGCAACATTCTCAACAATACCAAGCGTTTCTCTGAAATAACAAAACTTCACCCTTGGAAGTGGCTTGGTAAGAATGTCTGCAGTCTACTCCTCTGTAGAGATGTACTTAAGTTCAACTGCTTTCCTTTGAACCATGTCTCTCAAGTAATGATACTTAATTTCCACATGTTTTGATCTATCGTGAAAGACAGGATTTACTGAAAGCTTCACACAGCTTTGATTATCACAAAATATCACTGTAGGATCCAAAGGCTATCCAAACAACCCTGCAATCAATTTTCGAAGCCACGCAGCTTCTTTTGCAACCACACATGCTGCATATTCTACTTCAGTTGTACTTTGAGCCACACAAGATTGTTTCCTACTGCACCAAGAAACTACAGCTGAACCCAAGCCGAAACAACATCTGGAGTACTCTTTCTATCAAGTACACAACCTGCCCAATCTAAATCAGAGAAGCCTTATAAATTCAGCTCTACACATGAAGAGTATTTTAGACCAAAACCCATTGTACCACGAACATATCTCAATATATGTTTTGCTTCCACAAGATAAAGTTGTCTTGGTTCACACATGAACTGACTCAAGGTATTCACTGCATAACAAATACCAGGCCTTGTATTCACCAAATACATTAATGAGCCAATTAACTACCTATATAAAGAAGGATCAACTAAATCTGAAAGTGTTGCCTCCCCATGTAACTTTTTCAGATTTGCTTCCATAGGAGTAACCATTGACTTGCACTCTAACATGCCAAATATTTTCAATATATCAATTGCAAATTTTCCTTAACTTAGAATAATTTCATTTTCTCTTTGCCACACCTCAAGTCCAAGTAAATAATGAAGAAGACCAAGAACTTTCATTTCAAATTCAGAAGCTAACTCCTTGCATTTGACAATGAGCTCACTATCACCTGTAAGAAATAAATGATCCACATAGAGCACAAGAATCAGCACTTTTCCATCACATATCTTGAAGTATAAGTTTGGATCAACATCATTCTTTAGGAAACCCAAACTCAAAAGATAATTGTCAATTCTCTCATACCAAGCACGTGGTGCTTGTTTAAGACCATACAAGGCCTTTTTCAGCTTACACACATGAGAGTCTTTGTCATTAATTACAAATCCTTCTGACTGCTCTATATAAACTCCATCTTCAATAATGTCATTCAAGAATGTTGTTTTAACATCCATTTGATGAAGCCTCCAACCCTTAACTACTGCAACAACTATGATTGATCTAATAGAGGAATAACAAGCAACTAGAGAAAAGGTCTCATCATAATAAAATAACTTCCTTTTGTGAGAACCCTCTAGCCACAAATCTTGCCTTGTGTTGTTCTATACTTCCATCTGCTGCACACTTGATTTTGAACAGCCACTTAGAAGAAACCACAGATTTATTTTCAGGCCTAGGAACAATGTCCCATACATCATTCTTGATGATGGATTGGTACTCTTCCATCATGTCATCCTTTCACACTAGCTGATTTGAAGCTTCTTCAAAATTAGATGGTTTTGAAGCAATAATGTGACTCATCAAAGCCACATAATTGGCAAATTTGAGAGGCCTTTTACTCTCTCTCTAAAAGTGCCTCGAGGGGCTGCATATTTTTCAGCCTCTTCCATAGTGTTTCTAGCCCATAAAGGTTTTTTCTTACCAGCTGAAACATTACTTGGGACCTGCTGAATTATAAAAAGAATCAACTGGATCAATCGGATCAGCAAACTCTTCTAAATCTGTATGCTCCCTCTGAATCTCTGAAGGTGGATTTGTAACAGTCATGTCTATGTCTTGAGAAGGTTCAATATCTTCTCACTCAAGTTCCAAATTCGTTTCTTTAGATTTATTACAAGTTGTGTCTTCATCAAAAGTAACATCCCTGCTGATTTCAGTTTGCTTTTGACCTGAAACATAAATCCTGTATGCTTTTGAAGACTCGCTATATCCAACAAAAATGTCTTTCTTCCCTAAAGGCTAGCTTACATTTTTTCTCTTTACGAACATGAATATAGACAGGGCAACCAAAAATCTTAAAATGCCTGATGTCTGGTTTGATACCTGTAAAAGCTTCTTCTGGATTAATATTATCTAGAATATGATGAGGGCTACAATTCTGAATATACACAACTGTCCTGCAAGCTTCTGCCCATAAAAACATTTGAAGACTTTGATCATGAATCATAGCCTTCGCTGCCTCAACAATTGTCATGTTCTTTCTTTCAGTGGTTCCATTTTGTTGGGAATTATAAGGGACACAAAACTCCCTCTTAATCCCAACCTCAATGCAAAAGTTATGAAATATACCAGACACATACTCTCCTCCATTATCTGATCTTAGAACCTTAATTTTCTTATTAGATAAGTTTTCAACAAGAGCTTTGAATTCTTTAAATCTGGACAGCACTTCATCAGATTCTTTTGACTTAAGAAAAAATATCCAACACTTGCGAGAAAAGTCATCAATAAATGTAACATAATACCAACAACCACTAAGAGAAGCAACAGACATGGGACCACATAAAGCAGAATGAATTAATTCTAGGACTTCCTTAGCTCCACTTTCACTACTATGAAAAGTACTTTTAATATTCTTACCTAAAGCGCATCCCTTGCATACACCTTCATGGTTTTGATTCAGCTTGGGAATACCATCAACAACCTTCTCCATAGAAGACAAAGATCTGAAATTTAAGTGACCTAATCGCTTATGCCACAATTCACTTGAGTTTGAAGAATCATGAGCTAAAGCAAGAATAGGATGAGCTGAAAGTTTGTAGAGACTATCATGGCGAAAAATAACACAAGTTGATTGAAAGTTTGAATTCCTCTTTCAAGCAATAACTTTTCCATCAACAAACGCGACACGATATCCTTTGTCCTCTAAAGCTGAAAACGAAATCAGATTTCTTTTAATACCAAGAACAAAGAGAACATCACTTAGATGAAGAGGTACATCTGAATCCAACTGAAATAATGTAGAACCAGCACCCTTCACTGAATAACAAGCATCATCACCAATGATGACTTGAAGATGAGAATCTTTTTCCTTCAAGTTGAAGAGATGTTCACGATAACCAGTAATATAGCGAGAAGCTCCACTATCAATCAGCCATGTATCACTATTTGTAGGAATATTACTAGAGAGTGCAGAAATAAACAAGAACCCTTCAGAATTATCACTACTCCTTTTGAGGCTTTGGCCTAGAAGTACAATCACAAGAAAAGTGTCCAAACTTATCACATCTAAAACATTGAATCTTAAAAAAATCCTTCATTTTCTTAGCATCGCGAGCTGAATCAAAATTCCTCTCTATAGCTTTTGAAATTACCTCTTCTATCTTTGCCTTTGGAAGTATGGGCAGCAAGAACATGATCATCTTCATGATGATATTTGCGACCATTGCCTCTAGCCTCTAACCTGCATTCTTCTTGAATGCAATCAGCCCTCAATCTGTCGAACTTAGGAAGATCATCTCTTCCACAAACACCTTGAATGAATGATTCCCAAGAGTGGGGAAGACCATTCATAGCAAGCATCACCAAATCTTTATCAGCAAATGATTCACCAATAACACTTAGTTGATCTTTTAATTCAGTAATCTTCATAAAATATGAAACTGTTGATTCTCCTCTAGCCATTTTAACATGAAGAAGTTGATGTCGAAGGGCTAGAGCTCTACTAGTGTTGTTAAATTCATACAAGTCCTTCAATATCTTAACATATCTTTAGCTGAGTTCAACTTAGAGATAAGAGGAACAAGATGATCTTTAACTGAATCAATCAAAATCTTCTTGGCCATGATTTTGTTCTTTTTCCATGTAGCTTTCTCAGCTTCTACAGAAGGTTCAAGTACATCAGAGTTAACATAGTCAAGAAGATCATTTTCCTCAAGAGAGATCAGAATTCTAAACTTCCATGAAGAAAAGTTTGAAGAACCATCCAATCTATCTTCCACTTTCAAACCATTCACCATTGTTGCTAGCTGAATCAAACTCACATAAGGGAGCAAAACAAAAAAACAAATACATTTGGTTCTGGATCGATTTCTTAGACCCACTCTGATACCATGTTAAAATTAAGAACCAGAATATATATAAACAGCAATAACTCAACAGAATTATCCTGGCAAAAACCCTCCTCACCGAGGGAAACAACCCGGCCCACAAAAGATGATGACTTTATTTAAATCTCAACACAATTACAATCACTTCAAACTAATGATTGATAATACTGATCAATCAATAAATAGTCCTACTGCTAAGAAGCAGAATTCATAACATAATCTATGCTCATAGATACAAAATAGTCTTATACAATATTACCATAAACTAGGCAAGAAGTATTCGGATAGCTTACAATACGTAAGCAACCAGACAGCATACACACCATCCAAGCTACCACACAGCACCTGATAGACAAGCACCCACACAGCTCTCACATTCATTACTTCGAATATGCTTCAATGCAAATAACAAAAACTAAGATATTAACCCCCGAAAGACAAAGAGTCCATCGAAGATAGTTGAAGCGACACCACCAATGAAGAGACGTAACAATAAAATGAAGAGACTCCCGTGAGAAGCGATAGTCTTCATATTTGAACGGAAGTCATAAAACATGAACCAAGGAAGAAACTTCACAACGATGCCAAGAAACGATGACATGAATGAATCACCGTCAACAACCAATGAAGCCACAAAGGAGAGACGCAGTGAAGAACAATCAGCAAGAAGGAGAAGGTGCCCGATGCTAGGAAGCAAGAAACATACGTGCAAGACTCCATAAAATATGAAAATCTTCCATACGGCAAAATTGAGAACATAACAGGAGTAACACAGAATAGAGACATCGATGAATATATAAATCCGAGAAACTTAATGGAGATAATTAAAGGTATGAAATAACTCTTTCGCAGCTATATACTCCAACAATTTTGACACAATAACATTCCAAATATAACCGTAAATATTTCTTCTATTCACAACTGCTGAGTTTATATGCTCAAAATTCAAACACAGTAATAACAGCATTAATAATTAATAAATCATCAATATTTTATATTCCAAATGGTTGACCTGCTCAAAGTGCTTGAGCTACTTGCAAGCCTGGTGTTGATTAATCAAATATTCACCTCTACAATTTCCAATCCTGCTGATAAATCTAATTATTATTATCATACCTCATTATGTCTCCCCATCATGTATGGCCCTCTCTCAAAGAGCTACAACAACTCATACCAAAACCTGCGATAACAACCCTTCAACACAATAAGGATTTCTGGATGAAATCCCTCAAACAGCATCTTAGGGTTTTCGTCCCCAAATCCCAAAGCTTCAGCACACTTTCGATCCATGATTGGAACCACACTACTTCCGGGTTTTCGTCTGTCGGGAAATCATTGGTGTTTTTGTCCCTCCATGAGAAATTTGGTCATAGGCACAAATCTCCAAAAGAGAAATAAACAATATCAAAAATGAATCCTTTTTTCTCCTCATCCTCCTATAACCTTCCACAGGACTTCCCAGAAAATAATTATAAAATCACTTTTCAAAACATTAATTTTTTTTTGCTCATGAAGTGACTTATAATATTTATTTTATTTTTATTTTGGCACTAGGAAAAGTCAAATAAAATAAAGTATTAAACTTAAGAATATAATTGCTGCTAGTTGCCTAAAACATTAATTTAGAAACATGATTTAATTTATTTATTTATTTTCTCCCCAAATGCCTGGGCCGAAAATGGGGACATTACATTTCATCACCCTATCTTCATGGATCATTCATGAATCATAATTGTTGATATTCAGATACTAAAGAAAATCAATTAATATAGATTTTATTTAAAGAGTAACTCACTTCCCCAAGATAGACATCTTCTAGAGTGTGTAGATAGAATGCACATAAGACATGTTGATTATCCCCTAATTGTGCAGCTTCATTACCATCTCCAGGGGCTCAATGGTGATTTTCCCCACTAAGAGTGTGGTGTCTTTCAAAAACACTTTATCCTTTTCAATTTTCCCAGTTGGTCCCAAGGCAAAGTCATCCACAAAACATACTGCTTCCCACTTTTGGTCTAGTAATCTTTTACAAAGCTCTAGGGTCCAGATGAACGCACCCAAGAGTCCACATCTTGCTGCTCCAAAGAATACATAAAAGATTTTGTAATTCTCATAAAAATTACCCCAAGAGGAAAAGGAAAACTTGATAGTGGCAATCGATATCACCCCACATCATTTGAAAGAACAAATGTGTAAAGCCTTTAAACTCTGCCAAAGATAGACTCGGGGCAGTAGAAAGAGAGATGGAAATACTTGTCTCACTCTTGCTCAGTCTAGGTCATCAACTTTGCAACTTTAACAAAAATCACCCAAGAAAACAGGATGCAATTGTGACATATGTCACAATGTCACTGCCTCTAAGAATGAAGTTCACACAAGGCAACTATTGCCCAAAGGAAAGGTAGAACAAGGAAGTGCCATTCAGCACATCCTCACTAGATTGGAGAAAAGCTTAACAAAGAAAGCTGAAAAGCTCAACTAAAAACAACTCAGAGACAGCATGAAATGTGGTAACCACACATGCCATAATCTCCTAGAGTCAAAAAGAACAACAGCGACCTGTAAAATCCCTAATTAAATGATCTAAAGTTCAAATTCAGATAAGGTTTAAAAATTTTGAATACAGACATGCATTGCAAGGAATCCATAAATGAAGAAAGGCAAAACTGAAATCAAGTGAGAATAAAAGCAGCCAAATTACATTTAAGCAGAACACTATTTATGGGGAATGTAATGAAATCAAGGACATGCAAGAAACTTAAATGCAGACCTGAAACTTTTAAGAAGGAATAATGAAATCAAGGACATGCAAGAAAATTAAATGCAGACCTGAAACTTTTAAGAAGGAATAATTGAAGTTTAACAATTTTAAATTTCAATTCCATGAACCCTGATTTAATAAGAATTTTGGGCATGTTTATGACAACACTTCCATTTATTATCTTTCTTGCAGCACTCTAATAGTGGAATTTCTGAAGCTCCTCTACTAGTCCTTGACTCATGATAACCAATAATGTGTCCTAATAATCAGCATGAATAAGATTTAAATTACCAAGATTCTCCTGCTTTACAGGTTTTCATGAGCCCATCTCTACATGTCACTTTTTACTTGAATGCATCAAGTTGGCATTACATTTAAGCTGACAGACCAGTATAACGAAAGGTGACTCAAAAGAGAGGTCTTGGTTTAGACTTTGTCAACTCATAGAGACTTCTATTAAAAATGTTGGCTTAAATTTTGTCTACTCATAGAGACTTCTATTACCAATGAATTTTTAAACCTTTGTCACTATATGTCACAGATCCCTTCAGATAAAAATACTAACTATTTGTACATGTCTTCAAATTTCGTTGCCATGCAGCCAAACATGATTTTCCATTTCAAATGCATGATTCAAAAAATGAAAATCAAAAAAATTGTTCCAACCCACTACCAACAAAAGAAATATGAACAATTGGAGAACCTCTCCAAAGTGTACAATTTTGTACCATCCTTGAATTAAATTAGAAAATTTCACAGTTGTGCTAATTTGCCCATATTAGCATTCCCCACACCTGTATAATGATAAATATTTCAGCACACATAAAATGATGTTAACCTTCCCTACCTCTGAGCCTCGAACCTCTTCTGCATATGTTGGTGATACAGTTGTTACAATATTTGAGAAAACAATACCACCCTGAGAAACAAGCAATTCGCAAATCACATTGAAGGTTGAAAAAGTGTTCCACTTTAAATCAAATTTTATTAGAGGCAAAAGCTAGAAAGAAAGACCTTAACAGCATTTATTCTATCATGCTTGAAATTGTCCTGCATTCTATCCGGTCTGTTCAATTGTTGAACATCAAGCCCACAAGCTGCTAAACCTGCAGCAGACTCTGTTCCCTGATACTCAAAATTATGGCATGTAAATGCAATTCTTGCTGAATTAAGACCTTGGGGAGCATAGATGTCCCAATAGAGAGGTGCCTGTAAGATGGGATAATATTTTTAGTGCACATAATACAAACCTATTACAATTTAAAACAGAACATAGTTATTTGCAAACAAATCCACAGAATATAATTGAGTTTAAAAAGAAAAGAAAAAAAGATAAAATGGAATACATGGAACAAGAAATTATTTCAAGCAAAAGTGTAGTGGTTTATCTGCAGTCATACAACAAATGCGGTCTGCCAATCATGACAGTGAATTATTTCTGGTTTCTTTCCAGATTGAAGAATAAATTCCAATGCCGCTCGACAAAAGAATGTAAAACGTCTGAAATCATCACCCTCTCCATAGATTTGTCCTCGCCAGAAGAACTTTGCTGGGTGGAGAGGCTCAATGAAATACACAGGAAGGCCTATGGAAGCACACAAGATTTTATATAAACAATCAGATTTAAGATGAATCATACTTCTCTACCATGCATATGCTTCCAATTATCAATTTTTTCAACAATCATGAAATAGTATATGCATTTATATTGCCACCTTCAACAGTCCCTAACCAAATTTTGTTTTTGAACAAGTGGCCATCAAAATATGAATCAATCTGCACGTCAAGAACCTGTCAAAAAAATGATTCAATGTTAAGCAGCTCCCTAGTAACAATTTTTTTTTAGTGCATTTTTTGTTCATCAAGATATTTATAACATATAAATTTGACCCCATAAGAAGCAAAAGTAGCCAATTTTCTAGACTACTATACATCTCATATCATCCCCATATACTTCAAAGATAAGCAATAGGACATACAGTATGAAAAATTCCTCTTGTACCTTTAATTTACCAATCCGACTGTAATCCATGCAATCATACTTAGGCAGTATGATTTCCACAAGGTGTCCTTTTTTCTGTAATGCTTTTCCCAGGCCAGCTACAACATCTCCAAGTCCCCCAACCTTTCCAAAAAAACAATGAGAAATTCAAATTCTACATATAGAATCTTCTATTTAGAACAATTGATAAAAGACTTGTGTCCGGTTGCCCAAATTTATGATAAGAACATTATCAAAAGCATAATGAGCTTCATTTTGACAGAATGACATATACAACACTCCTGATATGCGATTGAGCTTATTGACAAATGTCACTTGATATTAAACATTTATATATATGTTAATTAATTCAGTTTATTGAAATCATCAAAATACTAGATAAATCATTGATGTTAGAACAAGAGCTAAACAATGGTGAGAGAGAAGATAGATTGTGGTTGTAATATTGCACATTATGTTTTATTTCTAATAATTGATCAAGGGATAGTAACTCCTGTGTAATGGGTGGATAGTGGATATCAACATCACACAACTTTTGCACTAGTGATCTGAAAAGATTTCACAATTCAGAAGCAAACACAACCTCCTTGGAATTCCACAGCTAGTGGATGAGGTACATATGACCTAAAAAGCAAGGAAACTATCCCAATTAGCTGCTTTGATGTGAAATATCAATGTCTGGTCTAAGGCTATTGTCCATTCATATGAACATAAAAGAGTTTTAATTACGTAGTTGTAGGGTTACTTCCATTTCTAACATGAGACTTGACTTATTTTTCTTTCTTTTACATTTGTTTTTCTCAATTATTTTTCTAATGCTAATCATTGTGACCAAATCATGACTCAGCAATCATCGTGTACAGATAACACCTTTTAATTGTGACCTGCTGATCAATGAATTCACTATTAATGCATCAACCACTTTATGGGTATTAGTTTCCCAAATTTTAGATGCATGCATTCACAGTTATAACCTCACTTGAGCTCCTTTTTGGACTATTCAAAGATTGTGGAGAACCTACCTACCTTCTTCCACTACCTCTACCTCAGATATCTGGCAATTTTTCTCTGTGAGACAATGACTTCTAGGCATCAAGAGCTACAAGACTCTCTAGATCTACCACAATAATTGCCTCATTTTTCCAACCCATCTCAGCTAGTAAGGGCATCAAATACCTATCTATGACCAATATAGAAATAGATAGCAGAAAAAGTGTCCAAAAAAATCTAGTACCATCAATCCAAGAAGTCAAAGTCATTTTACAAAGTTCTATACAATACAAATTCTGATAATACATCCTAATATGACTGATTCTTAACCTAGAATCCAAACCAAACATAAACGCATAAAAAATCAAAGATACTTTTCGAAAAACCTAGAACATTATAAGTAATGTTCTGCTATGGCTGATTTAGCAGTAAATATCTTTTATGAAGATCTTCAGACATTTCATATGTCTTCTTGGTTTAGTAATTGCCTAAACAGTGATGCTTGAATATCCTCGGTAATGTAAGCAGCATAGGATCTTTAAACTGCAAGCATCTATAACCTTCACCTTAATAGTGGCACTAGTGTTGCTGAGTATGTTGTTATTTCCTTCTAATATCTGTCTTCCAGCACATGCCACATGAAGATTAATCAGATGCTTCATCTGTTTAATGCTAATGTTGTTCGTCTCTCTTAACTTATGTCGAACTGTTATTGTCATTCTACAGTCTCCAAACATATCCCATGCCCTTTAAGAAGCTGCCATTAATTTCTTTCCTTGCTCACTCTTGCCGTCCTTAGTCAACTAGACCCATGGTAATTGTCCCATAAACCGCTACATGCTCAAAAATGTAAAATAAGGCATAGGAAACTCTATTTTGTCCTAATGCATTTCTTTCATGTGCAATGAGCATCATCATCTCCTTGCACATGTAAATGGTGAGTTTTGCGCTATTAGGGGACATCAGCTCCTTGTTGTAATTCATTTAAATAAACTTGTTAGGTACTTTGGTTGTAACCATGTAGTATTTACTTGTAAGTGGCTGTGATAGTTGTGTTTCTATTTGGAATCTGTTGCGCACTTTATATATCTTTCTCAGAGTCAGAGAAAGTAGTATAATTTTGATAATAGATATACACTCCCTAGTCCACATTTTGTACAAGCACTACCCTAAATGAATAAAGCAATCAATGATATTGATCCACAATCTCTTGGTATGTTATTTTCTATTTATATTGCAGTAAGTAGTGGTGTTATTTGGTACTAAACATTTAGTGTTGTTGACTTTAATGAAGCAGGGTCAGATTTAAATAAGGGTTAATGTTGGTCTGTAAAATCTTGGAAGATGGCCATATAAATGAGAGAGCTAGTTGATAAAATAGTGGAATATAATGAATAAAGAGAAAATAAGCACACAAATGATCTACTGCATCTATGGGATATATTCATACAAGAGTGTGTCTATGAGAAAGCCAAAAGGAAACAACTAACGCATGAAACAATTCGGAACAATTTATCGATGAGTGAAAAAGAGAAGACATTGCTTGATCATCTTCTTAGAATCCTCACAAGACAATTCGTAATATTACAAGATCTTCACGTAAAGTGCTTTGTGAGGCACAAAAGGAACAAATAAATCAAAGGTAAGAGGAGAGGATCCATTGTGAATATTATATTAATATTGCAATATTTAGCTTATAATGGTCATTTAAGTCGTTTAGTTTTTAGCAACTTTCTATTATGTATGTCGTTTAGCTAGTTTTTAGTATCTTCCTATTCTATCTTTAGTTCTCAATCATTTTCGTTATGGAAAGATAATATGTAATTGCTATAAGGAGTATTCCTCTCCTTTGTTTAATACAACATTCAATTAGCATTTTATGGTATTAGAGCTATGTTACCGTATCCCTCTGATATGCCTCGGATCCGGATCATGATTCTGCTCGGATTCTGCGCAGATTCCAGCAGGATTCCAGTCCGGAATCCGGGCAAAATCTAGAGGAATCCATGAGAATCCAAGCATGTGGGTGCCCAAAAATGGGCCACACATGCCAATTTTTTATTCTTTTTTAAAACTAAAAAGCCTCTAAATCCTAATTCGACCAGTAAAGCATACATTTGGTCATTTGATGGTCATTCATTCATCTCTCGAGCATTTTTCACCATTTTTGCTTTGTTCATCATGTAATAACATTTTGAAACTTTTGCAAAGTATGAATATGATATAATCATATATTGGCAATTATAGATTTATCATTTTATGAGAATCACGCTTCTAACTCATTATTATCATTATATGTTTGAAGTTTGAAGTTTTGAACTAATGATGAATGAGCATTGACATGTGACATGTATGGAATCTATGAATATATATATATATATATATATATATATATATATATATATATATTTTCTTTTTTTAAATGTCTATATATATACCCGCGGAATCAGGATCCGGCCCAAAAAAAATTTTGCCAAATCCCCGAATCCGAATCCGGATCCAAATCCGAACCAAAATCAGGATCGGCTACTTCGTATTAGAGTATAGGTTCTTTTTTGGCAAATCTTTCTAATAAAAAAATGGTCTTTACCTAGAAATTTCGAGGACATTTTAGAAGTTTTTTGCTTCAATTTTTCAAGGTTTCCGTATGGATTAGTACGAAGCTTTTTGGGGCAACTTTTTAAAAAATAAAAATCGTGGATCCTTTTGTTTTCAGGCCGCAAAGTCTCTGCAAATAGTGAGGGTTTCTATTTTTGACGTTTTTTTCCAACAAAAAAAATTGTGGTTTCTAGCACCGTGACCTTTCTACTTGGCTACACCTTAGGATTCAAGGACGAACAACGTTTCTGCAAAACTACTGAGTTTTTCCATGAATTTTTTTTACAAAATCGTGGGTATTGTTGTTTTTCTGAAAAGCAATGGAGGGTCTTTGACCTGGTTTTTGACGATTTTTCAGAAAATCGTGTTTTGTGCACCAAGGGTTTCTAGGGCACACAAGATTGTTTGCAAATTCTCTGATTCTTTTATCATACCTGGTTTGCTTCAGCAAGTGTTATTTGCACGAATTTTTTAAAAATTGTGTTTCAAGTTTTTTGCCAGATTTTTATCAATGAAAATTGGAAATTTTTGGAAGCTGATTTTTATCTCATTTTCCATGTCTCTGGATATAGGGAGGGATGGCTTCGTTACCCAACATCATCTTGGAAGGCAGCCAGAGATTCAACAGCAAGAAGCAAAACATTAAAGTTGGCATCAAAGATCATGGGTTGTATCGACTAGTTGTAAAATTTTGAGACAAATGTTGTAGTTAGCAGAATGACCATAAAGGGAGGGTATTAAAGTAATATTGTAATATTTAGCTTATAATGGTCATTTAAGTCGTTTATAATGGTCATTTAACTTGTTTAGTTAGTTTTTGGTCACTTTCTATTATGTAAATCGTCTAGTTAGTTTTTAGTATCTTTCTATTCTATCTTTAGTTCTTCATCAATTCTGAAAGATCTTTTGTAATTGCTTAAATTAGGAGTACTCTCATTTGTCTAATAGAACATTCAATTATCATTTCAGTGAAGAAGAGGACTAGAGTGTGGGTTAGCACCATACTTCATAAAAAAAATCCCCTTAGATCCCAACAAAGGTGGGAAGAGACCACAAAGTGGTCAAGGAGTGGAGCAAGAAATCAGACGATCTCTAAGGCTGTTGGAACAAAGAAAACAAAGCAGAAGATTGTAGGAAGCAGCCAAATAGAATCTATTGACACAATTCCAAAGCCGAAGTAAAAGTCCAGCTCGAAGAAAAAGTTAGAGTCAAAGTTGGAGTCATAGCCATAGCCGAGATCAAAGACATCAAAACATTCAATTGGCTGCAAACAACCATATAGAGGGAATGTGGATCAAGATCACTAGACATATGCTCTTGCTTGAAGAAGGATTGAAATTCCAATGACTAAGTGAAAGATGTGGGACAAAATGTGGAAATTTTCCAAAGAAAAAATTGGATTGCTCCAGGATGACAATGAAATTGTTGCAAAAATCTACAACACTAGACAAAGGAAAAATGATAACACATGAGCTTACAATTGTTGGCTCAGGGAATACTTAGTAAAAATGGAAAATGAACCAGCCAATGGGTTGAAAATAATATGCTTCATCAAAGGTTTCACTCATTCTTTGAGGAAGAAAATGAATGTAGTACCAACTTTATATATGCAAAAGCATACAACAGAGTGATAGGCATAGAAAGTGAGGACAAGATGTTTTCCCAATTCAAAAGAGAAACTGATGAAGATGGTGACTAAAATGCAAGGGGTGATAATGGTTCAAAGACAATACAAACGTTGAGGAGAGATATGCTCCATATGATGAAGGATTGAAAGTAAACAAAGAAACCAACAAAGAGCCTAAAGATTATAGTGTACAAGAGCTAAGGGCCACACCAAAAACAACTACCCTAACAAAATGCTAGGTGTTATTTTCCAAATAACCAGTCATTCATGCAAAGAATGCTTGTATAATTTGAAAAGTAAGAGTACACAAGTACTCTTTACACAACAGCAATCTTATCCACCTAGCACTCCATTGAAGCCACAAAATAACAAGAATCCATCCCTAGGTAGCAACTAGAATCAGAGGGGTGATAATAATAGATTCGATAACAATAGAGAGAGCGTTGGAGTTGGATAAAACAAGCTTCATAGGACAATATAGTCACCGGTAACACTTTGTAAAGGACTACCAAAAAATCTAGAGCAAAAAAAGATTATTACATAGAGTGTGAACCTAGAGAGGGTGATGACTTCAAATGTCTAAAGCACAAGGCAAGCATAAGATGATTGATGTAAAGATAAACAATGAAGTACTACTTGCCATTAGAGCCCAAGTCAAGAAGGTTGTGTGCCTGAACCCACTTATCAAAAGAGAAGGACTTGCTAAAGCATAAGCAAAAGTGAAGCATGCCACAACAAAGCAATGTCGTTGCTCCAACAAATATGCAATTATTTAACCAATAGGATGTAACTAAACAAAATTATTGCATAACAAGTATAACAAAGTTAAAAACTATTGTACCAATAAAGATGGCAGACTCATTATAAAGCATTCCAGAATTTAGGGTGAAATTGCCACCATGACAAGAGGAAGTGGCATAATTGAACTATCAATGCCCACGTATCATCTAGAGAAGAGAATAAAGATTTAATAGTGGAACCTCCAATATGTGATGACCGAGCGATTGATCCCATGTTATTGACAATTAACATGGAAAAGAAAATAATTGTCATGTACATGAAAATACTTGGAAAGAATCTAACTAATGCAATCATTGATGGCAGATTTGGCATAAATGTACTTGGAGAAGATACTTGGAGAAGTTTAACCAAGCTGATCATTTGGCCTCAAACTATTTAACTAGCTAGTGTAGATCAACAAGGGATCAAGATACTTGAATGGTTTGAAAGGTACTTAATGGAACTCGACATTTTTATTAAATTTCATAGCTATCTCAGTACATAAGATAGCTAAAAGCAACTAAAGATGGCGACAATTGGAAATAGAATACACTCTCCATCAAAAATAAAGGCAAAAAATACATAATTGATCTAAGAAAATAGGCAGCAAGGAAGCAACTTCTTCATATTCATGAAATTTGATCTCAATTAAGGGTGATTGAAGAGAGGTAAAGGTCGCATGGAGCCAAATGCTTAAGGAATCTTAGAGCCACAACAAAGGTATGAATACAAAATAAGTTCCTTTGATGGTTTGTTGCATTGGAAAATGGAAGGCTATGAAGTATTCCAACCCAGTTGTAATTTGATCTAAATATTGGATATTAATGAGGAAGATTAAGAAAAAAAGAGATGACAAGAAAGGAAGAACCATAATATTGGATCTCTTGTACAATCAACTTTGACATTTCCTGCTAGATTTATGGAATATTAGTTAGGGAATGCTAAGTTAGACAATAGACTAACTCGTCAAATTGAAGAAAAATAAGACATGGAATATCAATAACCCACCATAGTGAAGGTGAATCTCATTAACCAAGGAAATTTAAAGGTGATAATGGATGGGGATGATTGGAACTTTGTAGCAAAAGTAGTAGGGTTCAAGATATTCATAATTATAAGGTAACTTTTGGTTAGTTGTAGAAGGATTTGAAAGAACTACCATTAAAACTGTGTTATAGTATTCCCTTGGAACCAAGAGCCTAGCTAGTATGAAGAATATCACCATAAGTTTTGAACCGGAACTATGTAGTGAAAGTTCAAGAAGAAATCAATAAAATGATCAAAGTCATGATTATCTTCAAAGTTGCGATGTGTGATATCATCCATAGTCATTTCATCGAAGAAGTCAAAGCAAATAAGCATATGCGTGGACTTTCAAAGTCTAAAAGTGGTCACAATTAAAGACCTATTCCACACTCCAATAACAATATCCATCCTCAAAGAGGTACCAAGACATGAAATTTACTTGTTCATGGACAACTTTTCTAGCAAACACCAAATAAACATAGCTAAGTATGACAAGTTGAAAAATATTTTTATGGTGGAAGATGGAGTGTATGTTTCAACTAAATGCCATTCAGATTGTGTAATGTTCTAACTACATTCCCGTCATATCCCCTGTTTGAAACCCTAATCGCAGTAGTTAGAGTAAATAAAAAAGAGCAGCGATTAATATTTCCATTTAGGGCAGCAATCATAAGGACAGGAAACAACAGAGATTATTGTTATTATATATAGAACAATAGTCCATTAAAATAGCAAGGTCGGCTCACATTGAAGACTTAGCTAATTCAACCAAAAACAACTTTGAATAGCTGATTTTTGTATGGTTACAAGGCAGAGCTCAGGCAATTATTAACTTAGAACAGTTTTTGTATAATAAACAATTTATAGCCGACCCCCCTATTATAGCACCCATTTTGGTCTAAAATAATTAATAATATATTAATGCCCTTTATAGCTGGCCGACCAGCACTTGAAGCAAGGCAACCGTTGGGAGAAAGGGCACGTTGGATGATGTAAGAAAGAGGTCTTGAGGATCCTCAAGGGCATCAGAAAATAGAAAAAGAAAATAAATGAAGAGGAATCAGAGCAGATCAGACCCTGTGCAGAAATATATGGAAGAATCAGAAGTAAGATTTGAGAAGGATATAATCAAGTAAGAACACAGAAGAGGAAAGAAGGAAGTCAATTGAAGAAGACTGATTGAATTATCTGCAGCAACCAATATATAGAACACAATTACAGACCAAGGGAAGACCAGCATCGATGCATCATAGCAGTGATTCATATATGTAAATGATAACAGTGATCTATATAAGTAGATGCAAATAATCCTAATTGAAACCGTTGTCCTCCTTAATAACCACTAAACAAAAAGCAATAAAGATAGACAGTCATTAGTTAAGAACAGAACATAACCATGAAGAGTTGCAACCCTTGCACATATGACATCCATTTGGAGGGACTCGACACTCCGCCTACATTGAGGAGTATTTATGCAAGTAGATCAACCATTCCAAGGGCACGGAAGGAGAACAAGAATGTCAATTGATCAAGCAGAGATTTGATATAAAAATAATATTCCGGCATACAAGTGATTGGTGTGGTCAATAGGCAAGAGCGTGTATTCAATGAGGTTATGAACTATAAGTACACCTTATAAGCTCAAAATCTTGTCATATCCAAATTGGAAAAAAGAGCTCTACATACATGTAGATGCTTCCAACTTTGACTTTGGAGCTACATTGGCATAGGTAGGACATCAAGTACTAGATCATGTAGTGTCCTTTGCCAATAGATTATTGTCTAAATTAAATAAAAAATGTACTACAGAGAGATTCTCTTCAATACAAAATTAATGAAAATATTTTCCAAACCATTCACTTCCTACATAGACCATCAAACATTGACGTATGCAGAGAAGAAATCAATCATTCAAGGTCCAGTGCGTAGATTGTAATGAGCCTGCCTGGCTCTTACTTGTAATTTCAATTCAAATTCACTTCACAAGGTAATGCAAACTGTACTTCTCTTTGAAATCAAATAAGAATCTCTTTTTTTTACCAAAAAAAAAACTTTTTCAATATATAAATATCAAATAGCACTTTCACCAGAACAAAGTTTAACTCCTTTAAAGATCATTATTAAATACTATATCAAATTGCATGGCATTACAATCCATATAAAATAACCGGTGATCTTTAACTAGTGATGTTTTAAATGCTACCTCTTTGATGCTCCCACATATTCTCCTAAATGCTGCTGGCCGCATTGACAATATGCTAGCCGCGGCATTCATTTGCAGTTCACAGCCCAGCTATCTTCTACGCATTTAGTAATTACTGAAAAGAACATTCATTCCCAAGTGAAACGTTGATACACCAGGTAACACCACCCGCAAATTCCCAGGTTGACGGCAGATTGAAACGGCTACAGCAAGGAATCGATACGCCTGCAATTGTCTCATCACTCGCCTCCTCTCCACATGCAACCAGCCAATCCTTCAAACATATGGTAACAACACCATTTCACCAGCATTCAAATGCTGATCCAAGTGTACAGAATCTGAGCTAAATCGCTCTCAGCCAGCATATGACTTCCAACCCTTCGTACATCTCCAATAGACCAGACTTCACCAACACAACAAATATGATGATCAATAGATACAATCAATTCCAGAATAAATTCGCACCATCAGTGTGCAAAAACCAAGCTCCAGAAGAAGCACAGTAGAGGTATTGCAATTACAATTTGTTATACTTCAAGAACAAATTGCAAAACTAATTCAGTATCAAACCCTTATACCTCAGCAACGGATTTGATTTACAAATCAGAACTTCTCCTCAGAGAAAACAAACAAAATATAATATATTCAATCGATGCCAATCCCCATGAATGAGCCCATATTTATAATACCTTTTGAAGCCACAGTTTCCCAAAAGAGCATTAGTTAACCACTCTCTTTTTTAACATCTAAATTGTTATTATAATAATAAAGTATTATTATAATAACGTGGCTTTACTAATTAATAACTAGTATTAATTAATTAATAAATATGAACTCCTGCGATAAATTCCACATCTGTTGTTGGTGATGACTGACTGCCATAGCCACCCACTGCACTACCAAAAATGGCAACTGCCAAAAATACTTACCAAAAATAGTAAGTCCCCAGCCAAAGAACTACATACTCTGAGCACAGTCTGAAGGTCTGATCACTGTCAATACTGCCCTGTCAGAGATCAACACTGACCAACTGACTTACTAAAAATAGTAAGTCCAGACTTACTAAAAATAGCAAGTCCGCCAACTGGGACCCTTAAGACCAAGGGTCAACTCACGAGGGTCGCAATGATGAGCTGACAAAGCTACTGCCAAAACCTACTAGAATTGGGGTCATCACAGTCTGCCCTCCCAAAGATTGCTTGTCCCCAAGCAATCCCTAAGCAAACTGTATATCACAATCCACCTGGATCCCAAGGGTGAAACTGTGTAATAACACTGTCGCACACAACTGGCCCCTGTAGCACCAACACCCAAATAACTGACATCAAGGACAACATCATCCGAAGATTAACTGTAGGTGCCGATGGAAGAAACAACTCAGCGGAACTCAGCCCAACTGAAACACCAACTCTGATAATACCTGAGTCCCTACCACCGAACCCAACCTCTGATAAACTGTCCTGGGTCTATCAATACCGCAAGTGGTCCAACTTGCAACTACCAATTCCATCTGCGAAGGGTGGTACTAACCCATCCCACAATGGATGGTATGAAACTGGAGCCCACCCACATCGATGTAAAACCAAATCCTCTGCCTATGGGTCAACGAAACATGATGAGCACACCTCAGGTGTAATGTCCCCATTTTTCAGCAGGTCATTGAAATGATGGTGCCAGGTCATTATTGCGATCCTCGTGGTCTGGCGAGGGGTTTAGAGGGTCATTGGTGTGAACTTACTATTTATAGTAAGTCAAGGGATAGTTCTGATGAGCTCAGATGAGTTAGAGGAGTTGAATGATGCTCTCGGTTTTCATTTCTGGCTTCCGGTTTGGGCTCCAAGAATCTTGGAGGGCGTCTATTTTTAGTAAGTCACCCCGTCAAGTTCGTTCATCATCTTTTATCATCAGGATCACTCCAGTGCAAACAGATTTCGATGCTAATGCTTCTTCAGTGGTTTTCGCAAGACGGGTGAATTATTATTATTATTTGATTAAATTTGCTAAGGTTGCCATTATTGTTGGTATTATATGTTGGGCACCTTAGTGTTATAGCTCATCGGAACCGGG
>MU223547.1:1706422-1725606 GCA_018584345.1 Thuja plicata | reverse complement strand
ATTTCCTCAAAAGACCATTCATAGATTGCCTGCCAACTGTTTGACCAAATGCCAAATTTATGATTTGCACAAGAAATTGATGAGAATTAGAGGGTTTGAAGATGAGGCCAAGTTAGGCTCTTTACATCAGGGAAATGCCGATAGAAAGCCCCAATCTCTGTCAATGGCTCATCACTACCAAACTGGGAATCAGGAGATGGCTCCAATCTCTGACAGGAAGCATTGTAGCCAAGGTCTCTACAATACTCCCCACTAAGCGTCGTATAGCACAAAAGCCTCGAATTAGAGTACCCTCAGATACTCGGTACAAACTCCTCTGCAAGTCTGCACTCTCAAGAAGATACTCCATGAATGTCTCGGTGCAATAAAAATTATAAGTGGAAGCGTCAACCTGCTCCCCGCAACCCACAGCTGATCCTCCTGTAAATGTGGCACTGTCAACTGCCTACTACTACCAGCTGTATGAAATGTGGAAATAGATTCGCTTCCAATAGAAGGAAGAAAATCACCATGAGAGCTCGTCTCCACTAATGCTCTCACCTCCTCTATACGTGTTGCGCCCAAAACCTGGACGGGTGTGTCTGCCACATCATCTCGTCCCTCATCCCCAACCATAGAAGCCAACTATAACATTTTGATTTACAGTAGGACATGGGATAAACACTTGAAGCATTTGGAAGAAGTGTTTAGTATTCTTGAGAGAGAATCTTTGTTTGCAAAAGAATCAAAATGTGAATTTGGATTAACAAAACTTCTATATCTTGGTCATATAATTAGCTCTAAAGGTGTTGGTGTTGATCTTGAAAAAAAAAGCAATCATTGATTGGCCTCCACCTACAAATTTATCACAGCCTAAGGGCTTCTTTGGGTTATGTGGATTTTATGGAAGATTTGTGAAAGGATTTTCACAAGTTGCTGCCCCATTGACTGATTTGACAAAAAAGGGAGCTTTTGTATGGTTTGAAAAAGCGCAAAAATGTTTTGATCAGTTTAAGCAATTAATGAGTACATGTCCTATGTTGGCGATTCCTGATTTTTCTAAGCCTTTTGAGCTTGAATGTGATGCATCTCATGAGGGAATCAGTGATGTTTTAATGAAAAACAAACATCCTATTGCTTATGAAAGCAAGAAATTGAGAGGGGCAGAAAAAGTTTATTCAATTTATGACAAAGAAATGTTGGCAACAATGCATGCATTAGCCAAATATAGACCATATCTTGTGGGAGGTAAGTTCACAGTTAAAACTGATCATAACAGTCTGAAATATTTTCTGAATCAGCAAGATCTGAGTGAGAAAACAGAAGTGGGTAAGCAAGTTGCAAGCTTACGAGTTTGACATAGTTTATGTCAAAGGGAAAAAGAATGTAGTGGCTGATGCATTATCTAGAAGACCCCATTTATGTGTTTTGGTTGAAATTACAGCAAATTGGAAGGAGTCAATATCAGCTGAATATGCAAAAGATTCTTGGGCTTCTAGCATTATAGAAGGTACTAACCATGGTGATAGGTATACAGTTCAGAATGAACTCATCTTTTATAAAAGTAGAATATTTTTAGTGCCTAATACTAAGTTCAAAATGGTAGTCATAAGATCTTTTCATGGCACTCCTATGGCTGGTCATCCTAGTTTTTTTTTTAAATACAAGCGAATCAGGGAGAGGTTTAGTTGGAAAGGGCTCAAAAACGAAGTTCTAAAGTTTGTTCAAGGGTGTCCAACATACCAACAGAATAAACATGAAAACACATACTCTGCTGGTTTATTGCAGCCCTTGCCAATTCTGAATCAAAAATGGGCAAATATTTTGACGGATTTTATTACCGTGCTACCCAACATGCAAGGGAAGAATTGTATTTATGTTGTAGTTGACATGCTAACTAAATTTGCCCATTTCTTTGCAATTTCAGCAGTGTTTACAGCAGCTCAAATAGAAACAGTTAACAAGTGGTTGGAGGGCTATTTGAGAAACTACATTTCAGGGCAGCAGAAAGCGTGGGTGAAATAGTTACATTTGAGCGAGTATTGTTATACTCCACATACCATATGTCAATCAAAATGTCTCCATTTATGGCTCTTTATGGGTATGAAACTCTAAGTTTCATGGATTTATTATTTGGAGATAGTAGAGTACCAAAAGCTAAGGATTTGTTACTGTATGAAATCCTTGAAAGAAAATCTCGACCAAGCCCAAAATCAGCAAAAGCAATACGCAGACCACCATAGAACTGAAAGACATTTTGAGATTGGTGATTTGGTTTATTTGAGACTGCAGCCCTATAGGCAATCTTCACCTAAAAGGAGTGGTTTAGGGAAGCTCAAGCCCATATTTTATGGTCCTTTCCGGATTGCCAAGAGAGTTGGAGAAGTGGCATACGAGTTGGAATTACCAGCCAGCAGCAAAGTCCACAATGTTTTTCATGTCTCACGTTTGAAGAAAGCATTGGGTCACAATGTAATTCCTCCAACAGTGTTGCTACCATTGGGTGAAGAAGGGAAGTTAATCTTAATTCTGGAAGCCATCATTGAGACCAGGGAACGTACTCTTAGGAAGCAAGTGATTAAAGAGTACTTAGTGAAGTGGAAGGACCTACTGGTAGAAGATGCAACTTAGGAAAATGAGCAGATTTTGTTGCACCCGGGGTTGAAATTTCTTGAGGACAAGCGATTTTTGGGAGAGGACTGTAATGTCCCCTCCTAGCTCATGAAATTACAATATTCATTTTAATTAAATGCTAAGTACCCTCATTAGCATTTAATTAGATTAATTAATATTTCACTAATATTAATAGATTAAAAAAACAAAGGAGTGAAATATTTTTTTTGTCTTGTGTGAGGGAATTGGAATAAAAAAAAAAGAATTGAACTAGTGGGCAATTTCGTTGAGAAAAAGGTAAAAAGGAAGAGAATCATTCAAGATGACAGGGCCTGAAAAATTTAGAAATTCGACAGGAATATTGCAGAGAGACAGATTGTTACAAGCTTCTGGAGAACACATACCTTTTCCAGGGGAATGTTACCTTCAAAGTTGAGAGAGATTCTCAGGGTAACTCAAGTTTTTTACAAAATCTAAGGTTGTAATGCAAGTTGAAAAATATTGGGAAAAGCTTTCGAAAGAGGAATCTTCTGTGCCGCAGGTCTGAGGATTTAAGTGACGCATTAATTAAAAGTTAATTTAAAACTCTTGGGAGACAGACTTTGAGATGCTTAAATCTCTGTAGAATAATCAAACGATGGTGCTTCGTGCCTGAGCGAATGAGGAGTTGACAGTCATTTTCGGGTAAGCTAAGGATTGGGAGTGTTATTAAATGGGGGTTAATATGTATAGGGAAAGTAGATACAAAACACTGCTTCCAGATTATAATGTTATTTCATTGAAGAATCCTTCCTGAATGTGGGTTGGGAATAAAAAGCATTGTTCTAACATCTAAAGCTCGACAACCCCATTAACTAATCCTTGCGAGTTTGGGTGTAAGGTTTACTTACCGTAAGAGGGAGAGACGTCACCTGTGGACTAAGGGAAGAAGCTTCCTTGACATATCCGTGAACTTGAACTACCAGCATTAATTTCCTGGCAACTGTCGCAAGGAGTATGAAATATTCTTTACAGTTACTTGGAAAAGCTTTCAAAAGAGGAATCTTCTGTGCCGCAGGTCTGAGGATTTAAGTGAAGCATTAATTAAAAGTTAATTTAAAACTCTTGGGAGACAGACTTTTGAGATGCTTAAATCTGTGTAGAATAATCAAACGATGGTGCTTCGTGCCTGAGCGAATGAGGAGTTGACAGTCATTTTCGGGTAAGCTAAGGATTGGGAGTGTTATTCAATAGGGGTTAATATGTATAGGGAAAGGAGATACAAAACACTGCTTCCAGCTTATAATGTTATTTCATTGAAGAATCCTTCCTGAATGCGGGTTGGGAAAAAAAAGCATTGTTCTTAACATCTAAAGCTCGACAACTCCATTAACTAATCTGTGCGAGTTTGGGTTTAAGGTATACTTACCGTAAGAGGGAGAGACGTCACCTGTGGACTACGGGAAGAAGCTTCCTTGACATATCCATGAATTTGAACTACCAGCATTAATTTCCTGGCAACGGTCGCAAGGAGTATGAAATATTCTTTACAGTTATTTGGAGTGGTGGTTTAATTCGACAGCAAGAACGGGATGTGGAGGCTTGAGTTGTTGTATTCGAAAGTCATCATATTTGATTTAGCGGGTCTGTAATAGTGGTTGTTCAAGATAGCAAAGGAACTAAGAGCTAAATGAGCCCCTGAAGGCAACTCTAGGATGAATGCAGCACACACAGAGGGTGGCGGTTTAATGAAATTTAATTAATAGAGATCATTCAGTTTTTACAGTGAAGAAACAGGAACCTATGAGGATCTGGGAGAATAGAAAGAACCATGCAGAATAGAAGGGAACACATTATCCAACGTACATGATATAGATTTTTGTTTTTTCTTTGAGCATCTAGTTGTTTAAATAATTGATGGCAGTAGGAAAACTTCATCAGAATCCAAATTAGAAGACATTTCTCGGATCTATTGGATGAGGGGCAATGAGCTGCTTGTGGCCGTTATATTTCCAAAGTTGGGCTTGAAAACAGGTCAGAATATTATTCAATACATCTGTAATTCTGTAGCAGCAATTTGAATATAGAAGTTTACTGATGTTCTTAATATTCAGTATTCATTTGGTTAAATTTAATTTAAAGAGTTGTTCAACACAATCTTTCCCTAAACAAATACATTACTCTAGTATGTTTTTTTTTCATCATAAACAGAGAAAACAACAAAAACAAACCATAGCCCTATTAACAGATTGAAGAGGGAAAAAATTTGGAATCAAAGGGGTAGCATTTTACAGTTTAGCTCTTATGTTCTTTTTCCTTGTGGTGGTTTTTCTTTCTTTCTTTCTTTTTAATTTAAATGTGGTTTTTCTCTCTTTACTTCTTTTTTTAATATTTTTTGTCTTTTCTGTGCTACTTGTCTTTCTCCTCTTACTCCCCTCTCTCTCCTTCCACGTCTCTGCCTCTCTTTTTAGGTGGTTGACTATGCTACTCTTTTCATTTTCTCCTTATGCTCTCTATCATTCATCATGATGATGGATCATGGAGTGTGATCCAAAAAGTTGATGCAAAAATACTTACACAATCGAATCCAGAAGCAGCTTGCAATAAAGTAGAAATTGTTGACCTTGTCATTTAGACATCCACTTATTCAAAGCAAAAGTTCATCTTCACCAATGGTTCATGAACTCGTCAACATATTTGCAGCCTTAAATAAAGATTTTTTTTGAACAATGGGTAACAATGTTCATAACAATAATTGTCTACTTCCCCTTCCTGTCATGGGGATTAGATACTAATCCTTTGGCTCTTGCAAAATGCAATATTTTTCCAAGGCTCGAGAAAAAAGTTCCGAAGTTTCATGGTGACAACACTTAGCATCTTTATAAGCACATCATTGCCTTCACCGCAACATGCACTATTTTGGGAGTGACACTATGATATCCCCAAGAATTTGTAAATAAATAAAACAATTTTTATTAATAAATAATACTTGTTATTTAATACTTAAAAGTATACTATTAATAAGGGATTTTTTAATTAAATAATTAATTAATATATATATTTATATTCAATTAATACTATAAAATGATTAAATAAAATAGTATATATAAATAATTAATATATATATATATTTATATTCACTTAATAATACAAATGATTAAATAAAGTAATACATATAAATATACTTAACAAATATATTTATTTTCAATTAATAAAATATTATGCAAGACTCACGACAAAGGCATTTATCCTAATCATTGTATAGTCTGCAACCACTCACGGCAAATGAATAGTCGCGTCAACACCGGGAGGACTCACACTAGCACCCGCTGATGAGAGGTGGCCGATTCTGGCACATAGCAAACAAACCGATGTGAAAATGGAAAGACACGAGTTATATCCTTGGGACGCAACTCATCATTCAGAGTTGTAAGGTATAAGGAGGCGCTCAGATCGTTTCCAACCAGCACCATCGTGGAAGAAAGAACAATAAGGAAATAATAAAAACGTCAGGCTGAACTTGTCAGCAACCAAGCGTTTGTGCATATAAAAGACGTATATTGAGATTAAGACAGAACCAGCATTCGCAGCCTGCCAGGATTGGAACGTACTGTGTTCTCCAATCACACAGGGATATACCAGCATCACTAAGAGTCACCGTATCACTGATACAATTCATAAAGAACATATCTGCATCAGGTACGCTACTGCTGGGTGCTGAATTCCAAAAATACACATAATTGTATCATTCAATTAATAATAATAACATTATATGTAAATTATATATATACTCCCATCCCAATTTATCACCCATCAGACTGGAGGGGAAGGAATGTACGGATGTCTTTAAGGAGAGCTGGTGTAAATCCCACCAATAGTAGTGGACCGCTTAACCAAATATGCACACTTTATGGCTAGCCGCTATATCCACCGAATACAGAGCACCACAAGTAGCAGAAACTTTCCTCAAAGAAGTGTTTAGATTACATGGGTTACCCAGGAACATTGTCAGTGATAGAGATGGCAGATTCTGAGCATGTTTTGGCAAGAACTCTTTCGCTTAGCAGGCACGGAATTGACACCTAGTACAAGTTATCACCCCCAAACAGATGGACAGACAGAAATTGTTAATAAATGGATAGAAAGATATTTGAGGAATTACGTAACAGGACAACAAAATGCATGGATGAAATGGCTACACCTCGGCGAATATTGTTACAATATAACACACCATCTCTCCATTGGGATGAGCCCATTCAAAGCTTTATACAGTTACGAAGCGACTTCTTTTGGGAATATAATTCTTCCAGAAAGTAGAGTTTCGGGAGCTAGGGATTTCATACAACAAAATGCAGATATCATGAGAACTCTCAAAGACAACCTACACCATGCACAAAACCAACAACAGATTTATGTCGGCAGAAACAGAATAGAACGAACATTTGAAGCAGGAGACTTAGTTTTCTTGAGGTTACAACCTTATAAACAAGGATCTATTAAGACCAGCGGAGCAAAAAAGCTTAAGCTCCGATTCTATGGACCCTACAAGGTTTTAAGGAAAACTGGCGAAGTAGCCTACGAAGTAGAGTTGCCTAAGGACAGCAGAATTCACAACGTCTTTCATGTATCACGACTGAAGAAAGTCCTTGGACAACAGACTACCCCATGTGAAGTATTACCTCCAATAGATGACGAAGGCAAACTCATTCTAGAACCAGAAAGAGTCCTTAACATGAGAGAAAAGAAGTTAAGAAATAAAACCATTCCGGAATACCTGATTAAATGCAAAGACCTACCAAAGGAAGATGCAACCTGGGATGGAGCCGAGATTTTTGAGCATCCAAATCTTAAGTTGCTTGAGGACAAGCAAATTTAGGAGGGGTGGACTGTGATATCCCCAAGAATTTGTAAATAAATAAAACACTTTTTATTAATAAATAATACTTGTTATTTAATACTAAAAAGTATACTATTAATAAGTGATTTTTTAATTAAATAATTAATTAATATATATATATTTATATTCAAATAATAATATAAAATGATTAAATAAAATAATATATATAAATACTTAATATATATATATATATATATATATATATCTATATTTATATTCACTTAATAATACAAATGATTAAATAAAGTAATATATATAAATATACTTATACTTGACATATATATTTATTTTCAATTAATAAAATATTATGCAAGACTCACAACAAAGGCATTTATCCTAATCATCGTATAGTCTGCAACCACTCACGGCAAATGGATAGTCGCGTCAACACCGGGAGGACTCACACTAGCACCCGCTGATGAGAGGTGGCCGATTCTGGCACATAGCAAACAAACCGATGTGAAAATGAAAAGATATGAGTTATATCCTTGGGAAGCAACTCATCATTCGGAGTTGTAAGGTATAAGGAGGCGCTCAGATCATTTCCAACCAGCACCATCGTGGAAGAAAGAACAATAAGGAAATAATAAAAATGTCAGGCTGAACTTGTCAGCAACCAAGCGTCTGTGCATATAAAAGACGTATATTGAGATTAAGACAGAACCAGCATTCACAGCCTGCCAGGATTGGAACGTACTGTGTTCTCCAATCACACAGGGGTATACCACCATCACTAACAGTCACCGTATCACTGATACGAATCATACAGAACATATCTGCATCAAGTACGCTACTGCTGGGTGCTAAATTCCAAAAATACACATAATTGTATCATTCGATTAATAACATTATATGTAAATTATATATATACTCCCATCCCAATTTATCACCCATCAGACTGGAGGGGAAGGAATGTACAGATGTCTTAAGAAGAGCTGGTGTAAATCCCGCCAATAGCTTTCTGTCCCAAAATAGGGTGGGGGTCAGCGTCCCAATAGTTTGGGCTTGGACCTGTAAACCTTGAGGGAGCCTATTGGGAATGGTCTCCAAGCGCCTTAGTCACATCCCAACATCTCCCTACCCAATTTGATAGAGTGATACATTGGACAGGAGATCGTCAATATAGTTCTAGAGGAAATATAAATGTTATTTAAATTATCACTAGATCAATTTATATGAATTAATAGAATAATAGGTGGGATAGAGAGATCCAAGATTACAAACTAACAAGGGACATTACAGACACATCAAGATGTAGTACAACCTTTTGTTAAGACTTTGGTAGGAAGTGCAACAAAATGGTTCTAGAATCTCACCACCAATTTGATCACTATGCAGGAAAACATGCATGGGAAGTTCTTGTAACATTTTAAGTCTATTGAGAATAGTCGTTTTCTTTTTGCCCGATTGTCAAATGCTAACAAGGAAAGCAACAAGCTCGTGATAAATTTGTCACACAATTCAACCATGTAGTCAAAAAATCAATAGTACTTTAAGGCCTTCTCTAGAGATTCATCTACCTTGTTTTATCAATGTGCTTCCATCAAAAATTTCCTTAATGATCAAATCCCATAAGATAAATGAACTTAAGAAGATTAGTAGCAAGAAGTTAAGATTGAAGATGGCATAATTCCTATCAGCAAACTCAAAAAGGAATCTTTCACTGTCATGTCCCCTGTTTGAAACCCTAATTGTGATCTAGTGACTCAATTTTGTGAAGTCTCTGAAGAGACAAAATTGCAAAAAGTATATTAAAGTGTTTGTTAACAACAACAATGATATCAAAGTATTGTTCCGTACAAATCATAATAAAGACTACCTCAGCAAAGATAATAAAGGCTGACTATCCAGACAATGGAACATCAATAACAGGCAAAATTTGTAAACACTCATATAAAGATTGAAAGCCATACTTAGCAAACTCCAAATGAAATTTATCGCAAACTACCAAGCATCGTATATTAACATAGTAAGTGTCGCTAAACAATGGAAAACTATGATCAAACACAACCATAGGAGGAAAGCAAAAGTATATTCCGACAGAGGAATGAATAAAAACTATAAATGTCGGGTTGAGAACAGTATTGAACAACAATCCCTACCTTGTGAATTGCTATGATAGTATAATACTCAAACAAGCCACAAAGATATAATTAGAGATTTCGATATATTGAGGCGTCTAATTAATGACGTTGAAAGCAAGAAGCGATAAAACGCAGATTAAATATGATAACCAACTTATATAGTTGTTGAATGATGTACTACATCTACATCATGGATCGACCCTCCATGAGAGTATGTACATTAATATTAAATGAGGGAGCAATTCAAATAGGACAATGAGACCCAAAGAAGATATTGGATTGAAGGCTAGTCAGCATTTTATTAAGGAAGTCACCGTGATCCCATAAATCAACGTACAATAGATCGGTGGGTAAGAAAGACCATCCGAAGAGCAAAATACAATTCTCAGTATCGCTGTCTACATAAAGAATAATCAAAACGAAACAGAAAGAATATCAAGTCACTGGAAATAGGTAATTACTAATACTAAAAAGTGAGAATTAACAGCAAATAAAGCAGTCAACTATAATTGTCAAAGCAGCGTTTCATAGAAATGATTAATATGTAAACATCAATAAACAATAAGGTGACTTGTTTGTGAAGAGGTGTGTTCAATTAATGTATTTGGAGAGACATGTCTCCTCAAGCACAGCCCTTCCCACCGGGCCAAACATATATACGATGGACAAATGCATCTCAAAGAGACGTCATCAAAAGGGAAGGAAAATAAAATGGGATTGATAACAGATTACAGTTTAGACCTGCAATCTGGGTGAGAAACATTGTATGGTAATATCTTACATATGAATGCTGTTTATACTGAATTAAATATGTGGCGAGAATTGTGATGTTGAGTGATTTGTTTATACTCAAATGCTTATATAGACGTATAAATAGTCTGCATAAAACTGATTTTATATATATCTTGCTTTACTGTTTCAGGAGTATAATAGTAAAATGTGACAACTTAATGGTAGATATACGTACAGAGTTATATACATCTGCATGTCTGTGATTTAATATGCATTTCATCTGCTGACTCTTGAAGCTTGTAATATAGAGTTGTGTGTGAAATATCATGTAAGTCTTTTGTCTAGCCATGGTAGGGGGAAATGAGGTAATCGTAGTTGGGAAAATGGCGATGAGGTCGCCTTCTAAGCACGCCGCCTCATGGTTGTGACAGGGAGTCCCCGTGGAGCCAAAGAGGCAAGGTGGACTGCCTTTGGGCTTAGGAAGGATAGACTTTCAGGGCACCCTGTTGCGAATGCTCTTCACAATCCCTATCATGGTAAATGGATGTTCAATCATTGGAGGTAAGTTAAGAATGGCAAGGAGGAAAGCAGCGATAGGACCCCACACTGGGTACGCCACCTCATATGTATGGCACGGGCCACATGAGGCCAAGAGGGATGGTATATCTGCTCTTGGGCCTGGAGCACCTCATCAATTCACCCTACCTTAACACTTCTATGGTTGGGTCACCTTAATGTTAATTTTAGCAAACTAATGATTTGATCATATTTGTTGTTGAAGAAGTTTAGCTATGAATTATGATTATAAATAATAAACCCTAACTGTACTGTAGGGCTTCAATCAAAGTGAAAGGTATCTCTTAAACCCTAATTGATTGACAAAAATTGTGATTTAGGACAAAATTTGGATACTCTTAATTTGGGGACATTAAATTCACATCCATGATTTCAAGAGCCAACGATCACCTTTTGTAAAGGGTGGTGAGAACATGAGAAACATTAAGACAATTGTTATGAAAAAGTCCAATTTAACAATATCAACAATATTTTCAAAAGCTAAAAGGAATGGAAGACTTTGATTACCTCCTTCACCTAAAAGGATCACCTTGGAGGCACCCTTGAGGATAAACAATTTTTTCGCTTTCCACAAGACGAGACCACAATGGTCAACATTGTCTAGAAATGCATCACATGATGCCGTGAACATCTTCAAGATGAGCCCAATGACGACTCTATGTCAAGATTGTTTAATATGGACCTAGTTGTGTTAGAAAAGAATTGAAAAAGAGCCTATGGCTGAAAAGAAGAGTGTACCCAAAGAACATGCATGGAGTGTGCCACTGATGGCTTCTTGTTTACAAGAGCCTACCTTTGACTCTTATTGACAAGTCATGATGATATGCCATATTTCCCTTCTACGTCATAAGCCTTGCTTAAATTATATGGAGAAGAAAAACCTTCTAGTTGTATTTAAAAGGGACTGCATATTATCTATTTTATGAGGCAAACAATGTATCCCAGTGCTTGTCGAGGAAAGTGATGATTCAACTATTTCCAATAAGCAAAAGAACAATGACTACACCATGAATAAAGAAGCATTGAATGAATTCTTCTTTGCATACAAAAGATCGTTGGAAGGACCTGCACCAGACAAAACTAAAGAGGGAATTGTAACTTCAAGTTAAAGAGTTCCTGTGAGCATTCAAGACAATAGGCCTTAGTATTGGCTGCTACTTTCAGTGGAGATGCATGGTTTGCTGCCAAAGATTGATAGTTCTCTTTGAAAAGTCAATGAGGAAGCGCAATTGGATGAAGCACCGTCTTGTCTTCTGTTTGCATTATGATCTGCAAGAAGGGGTGTCCTACAATCTCGTCAAGACAAAAATGATACCTCCACAATATTATAGGCCTCAAAAAAATTCTTACAACCCAATGCTACTCTATAATTGAGTTTACACTTGAGGACAAGATAGACATATAATGGAGTATTGCAAAGAGCATAGAGCACTTCTTTGAAAATGTGCCTCACGTGACAATTTAAGGAATTATTGTGTAGCCTTGCATAAAAACTCCATTAGTGCATCAAAAAAGGATGAAGCTCAAAGTTGTCAAGTATAAAACATAGACGCCAATATTGACATTAGCACATCATTGTTGTCATTTAATAAAATACCATAAAGAGAGCCATGTGCTCTGATACCATTAGAAAGTTGTGTTAAAATTAACAAAAATATAAAACAACATTTGCAAGATGGATCAAATAAAAGCATACAAAGATGCAAAACAAATTTAGGTAGGAACCATTGTACCCTAATAAGTAGTGAGCTCAATCATAACCAACATAATGAGACATGATAAAGCTCAGCTCTTACCCAGTCGATTTATAATCCACAAATACATGATCAAATGCTAAAGATGCCTAATTTATATATATCAAAGGAATAAAGGGAAAATTCTAGGCAAACAAGCTTAATCAAGAAGATTTTGGAACCAAAAGTTGCCCACTAAAGATAATGACAAATAATTACACTAGTAATATTAACCTAAGAAAATATTACATCCCAACACAAAATCACTTACAATCAAAAACTTACGCACATGAATTGACCACTAAAATATGAGCATCCACCACAAATATATGTTATCTGTATATTGCAAACTCAACAAGTTGTCGAGTACTCGCGAGTTTTTTTTACCTCAAGTATTCGAAAGATAAACTCGTCAAGAATATTCGTCAAAAAACTCATAGTTTTTCAACGATTTTGTGTTGTTGACTCACTACAGCAAAGAATATGCATTGGGTGCAGAAAAGATGTGCTTTTTCACCTTTGAAATCCTCATCCGCCCACTTTCGACATACACCAAGAAAGCATTCTAGGGCGAATAGAGAAGATATTTTTAGAGGATTTGAAGAAAATTTCTGGAATTTTGCATTTGCGTCAGATCGGTTCATTTTTTTCCTTTTCCTTCAAGCATATGAATTCATAAATCATTTCTAATAATTTAAGCAAGTGAAATTTACGTATTTTATTGCATTAGATTGATTCAATTCATGTAAATTTGTTTGTTGATTAAAATTTAATTGATTTACATTGATTTGAGTTAAAAAAAAATTAATTGTTTTATATTTTCTGAATATAGGCTTTAAGTTTTAGGGTTAAAGATGTTTATTTTGTGAAATTCGATAAATCAACTACCATATTACTTTAATTTTTTCAAATGCATTCAAAAAAATTAAATTCATCTTCGAATTGCTATATTTTTTCAGAAAAAACTATTTTTTTGTTCTTATCAATATCACAACCTAATATATAATCATAATGGCATCCAGCTCTACATCAAGTTCAACTCAACAAGTGGAAGACGTCCAATTGGAGTTAGACCCCCTAGAAGCCATGACCCCACTTGGAAATATGTCATAATGGAACCAATCGCAAGGACTGTGATTTGTACTTGGTGCTCAAAGAATTCTAGTGGAGGCATTAATCACCTCAAATACCATCTTTTAGGCATTCTTAATCATGATTCCAAGCCTATCTAGCAGCCTCTTAAGATGAAACAAGATATGATGGCACTTCTTGCATTATTAGATAAAAAGAAATTGGAGACGACCAAGACACAAGTAACCATAAACTTAGTCATTGCTTCTAATTTGCCGACAGAATCCAATATAAATACAACAAGCATTGTGGGCTCTAGTTGCACTCCATGTATACAAAGTACATCCACCTCTTTCAACTCAAGCAAAACTCAATTGCAAGGATTTTTTGTGCCTAGAAACATATAAGGAGCACAATCTTCATTGAAAGCTACAATGCGAAACAAAGAGGCACACAAAGAAGTAGATAAGACATGCACAAAATATTGTTATTACAGCATTCCCTTCAATATGGCAACGAGTCAATTTTGAGAGTATTTGGTGACAACAATCACAATTGCAAGGAAAGAGTACAAACCATCCTCTCCAAGAGATTTGAGTGACGAAAGTTTAGATGCACAATTCTTTTGGATGGGTGGAGAGGTGGAAGGAACCACACCCTTGTCAATTTCTTGAGTTTTCAAATGGTGAGTTGATTTTTTTATGTCAACTGATGTCTTCAACAAAATAGAAAATGCAAAGATTGAGCTTGATGTTGGAGAAGATTGTTTTAAAGGTAGGCATACAAAATGTTGCGAAAATTATTACCAACAATGTAGTGGCATATGGCAGTTGGAAGATTGCCTCAAGAGAGGCATCCAACACTCTTTTGGACCCCTTGTATAGCCCATTGCCATAACCTTTTTTTCAAAGACATACACAAAATTGATTGGTTGAGACCAATTGTAAAAGATATATATATATAATCACTTGTAAATTCACAACTTGGTGAGAGATCACACCAAGAAAAAAGAGCTTGTGCAATCAAATGCCACAAGATTTGCAACTAATTTTCTCACGTTGCAAAGTATTTATGGTATATTAACTCCATTGAAGCAAATAATTATGAATCAACACACATCACTAGACTCAACATATTCAAAGAAGGATGATGGAGAACAAGGCAAAAATAATTTCTAATGATACCTTTGCCAAGAGAATTTTAAAGATTATCAAGGAGAGGTCAAACTTTAATTTAAGTTTCAAATTGAATCCTTTATTTTTAAACTTTAAAATTTTTAATTTCATTGTAAGTTGTAACTTTCATTTGTTTGTGGGTTGTAGACCTGGCTCAATTGCTGAGAGCTTCCTAAGGTAGGCACCAAATCACCGGGTCCAATTTTCCCACCCCACAATCCATGTGGTACTAGACTAGTCATGTTAAAAAGTTTAACCAACACACTAAGGATTATAGTGGGCTACCCAACTCTTGCAATCTAAAAAAGAACTTTAATTTGTTTGTATTTTGTAGGTATGGAACCACTAATAAGGGTTTCGTGTTTGATAAGTGGGGAATGAAACCTAATGGGATACATTTATTAGGCCATGGATAGTGTTGATGGGCGTTTTACACACCAACAACATAGAATAGAATCTACTGAGTTGTATCCTACTCTCTCTTGAACAAGAAACTCTCAAATGCTACTGAGACCGATCAAGTGAGAGATCCCCAAGGTTCCAATTGCCAGGCCTTCACTAATTGTGGATAAGCTCAACGGTGAATGATCTCTTGTTGCTAACACAAAGGGACATACATAATTGTTCTCTGGCAGTGGACATACTCCTTTCTCTCTTCAAGACTTTCCTATTCTAACTTAACTCTTTCTGAAAATAAATGGAAAACAAGATAAAGGGTTAGAAGAGACTTCCTAAGTAATCCAAATGGAAGCTATGATGTTTAACTATTGCGATTCCAAACCAGGGTGTGCTTCGCCAAGCAACCTCAACTACGCATAGCCAATGTTATGTGAAGAGGATTTTCAAACCACTAAGCATTCATTGTACTCGTAAATATGCAAAAATAACAAACAATTTAACAATCGAACTAAATTTCACAAGTTCGTTCGGACCAACCATGCACTGTGACTTACGTCGACAAGCCACAAATGGTATGAACATAAGAACTATAACATATTCAAACAGAATAGCATTCATAAATTAACTAAAATTGAATTGAAATAACTTTTGAGAAGGCAGAACCATGCAACTCACAAATAAACACAGCTTTCACCAAATCAATGATAAGTCTACATTCATTTTGCCAGCATAACAGCAATTCTTGAATCCCTTCTTGCAAAATGGGGAGAGGCATAGCGCTTTTATAGTTTTTACATTTTAGATCAATGACCAAGATTAATCCTCCTCAATGGCCAAGATTTGTCCTCTAGAAGCTTTCTAGGATTGAAAACATGATCTAGCACCTCCTCCCACTAAAAGACAATATTTGCACCTACCTCCAAAATATTTGCACATACCTCCATTACAGGAGTAAATAACTACCTTATGACATTAGAATATTACATTATATTTGTCAAAAAATATTCTTTTTACAATGAATAATACTTTGATCCTAAAAAGTAACATTAGGCCTCTTGTCTCTTCCAGCAACTCTCTCTTTGTCAACATAATCTATGAATCTTTGCATTATTTGCTCCCATTTAGGATCCAAAATGTCATGAACAAAGCCAACTTTGTAAATGTAAGTGTCCAGCACCCTTTCATATTCATCATCATATTTCTCCTTTTTCCCCTTGTACTTTTGAATAATGGTGAATCTGGGAGTTTACAGTCTCAACATCTATTTCAAAACTGGGAGGCCGAATGTTATTGCAGCCATATTTTCCCACAGTGATTTTAATGATATTTCTTTCTCTTGTTGCTCAACCATCAACTAAGACCTCCACATACTTAAAATGCTTCTTCTAATATTCATCAACATATTCTCTATGCCCAATAATGTCTTCATTAAGTCCCCTGACAACGTCCCTCTTAAATAGCACAGTATGATACCATTCTTCCACCCTCTTCAGTTGTCCTAGTTCCAAGATATTATCTTGATTCAATTTTTCTTCTCCCATTTTTAGCAAGGCATGGAGATATTTCCGTGTTTTTTTGTTGTAGCATCATACCTTTCACAATAGGCCTCTATCTTTGCTAACCTTTGCAACCTACAGGTGGTCTTCACATCTCAAGTATTTTTCTTGAATTATATCAACTATATTAGCCCCTTCTTTAACCAACTCATCAAACCATTCTATAGTAGCACAAGCTATTGACTTCATTATTTCTAATTCTTCCAAGGATTGCTAAGAAAGGACCACGGGAGGAGCAATGGTTCATCTTGTTCATTGGATTGGCTCTAAGAGGTGCTTTAGATATGCTACTACTCCTTCTGCTTGAGCCTTATATTTCTTCTTAGCTTCTTCCTCCTATTCTAGCCTTTTGGTCATAGCTTTTGTATTATCCCTAAACTCCTCGATGTCATGTTTCTTAGTGGCGGGCCCCAAGTTGATTGTTGTTATTTCATAATCTACAGCGGTAGCCTCTTCTTTCAATTTCTCAGTTCTCAAAACAGCCACCAAAACTATTTGATTATGGTCAGGTCCCTGGTAATCTTCAAGGATGTCTTCGCCTTCTCCTCACTGTGGTGACTAGTCTGGGTGAACAGTGCTTCCAAACTTAATGGTGGAGGTCGTGTTAATCTCCAACAACCTTCTCAATATCCTTCCTCATCTTCTTATTGGTGTTCCTCTTTCTCAGGTTGATTCTCAATTACCAACACCTCTTCCTCATCAAAAGGAGCTTTTGTAAGCTACTCTTCTCCATCCCCTTGTTCCAATTGTTGCTCTTCCTTTCCTTCAGCATGGACCTCCATTAAGAGATTGTCTTGAGTGATCTCGAGCAATTTATTTACTTCTTCTTTATTACCACTCGCTCCTCCCAAAACATCTTCCATTATCTACAAGAGACCGTCAAGTTGCACAAACGGTACATCATCTTGAAGAGGAGGCTCCTCAAATGTTACAACTTTGAGAGGCTAGCCCTCCTTTTCCAATGATTCCTCAAATATCTTGATCACTTCACCCTTGTCAAGCATTGCAGAAGAGGTGGTAGCAATGGAAATGATAGGCTTAGATAGTGGAGTGAGCATGGGGATATGCTTGGATACGGCAAGTAAGGTAGGTGCACTGGCTATGAGTGGAAGCATGGTGGAAGTGGAGGCAAGTGAAGTTGGAGGGAGGTGAAGCATGTCCTGAATAGGGGCAGTATGAGCTTCTTCATGAGTTGTGGAGGACCTAGTACTTCGAGACTCTGTAGGCTTCCTTGGTTCCCCTGTAGGATGCCTCTTAGCAATTGCCTTCATTATTTCTTGTTCCTTCTCTCTTACTGCCTTTGCCTTCTTCGATCCTTTTGACATCATGTTCTGGCTTCACATCCGAATGTGACTCCAACTCTCCCATGAAATCATAGGTGAACTTGACACTATCTGTTTATAATCTATGCTCTTCCCTCTCCAACCACCTCCTTTTTGTATACTCTTTTTTTTTTTGATCAATAAAAGGCCGAGGCCCTATAAAAAATTTTATTAATATATTAAAAATTTTAATACATGTGATCCTGCTCACTGCAGGCACTGGTAGGAAAGAGCGGGGTGGAGAAAACCTCCAACCTTGCCCGGGACCGGAGGTCCTGTACTTATCCAGCTTTACGTGGGCATACCCACGACTCGACCATAGTCGAGATTTTATACAACATAATCCTCGTGGGCATACCCACTATTTTACAAGAGGAGTCCTATGTCTATTCAAATTACAGCCTTTCAGTGGGCATACCCACTGCTCAATACTATCGAGTATTTAAGATACTACTATTACATTTCTGCTCTTAAGTGCCACATTTTATTGTTACATCATTTAGTATGTGATTTTGAATACATCCATGTTGAAAATATTTGTTCTGGTGCTCTAAGACAATTCTTGATCGCCTCCTCTTGAAAAAACACAGCAGAACTCTACCATACCTACTGATAAAGGGTTAATATAAATAAACGATTATGTAAAGAAAACAAAAATACTATTACCTTCTTTTATTTTGTCTCTGAGATGTCTGCTGCACTGAGAAAGTTAATACATATATAAGCCTGACTTATCAATACTTAAAACTGGCATTCCAATAAATCAAAGATGGACAGAAAGGATCTTCCCATTCTTATTTACCAATTCCTTTGAAATGCATTTAGTCTTTGATTAATTTTGTAACTACTGTCAGTATAACATTAGCTTCAACTACTGAGTCAGTTTGATTCTCCTATCACCAGAGATGTAATCAAATATTATTTAGCATTTCAGGTATTGCCCATGCTTAATAATATTTGAGCTTATCTTTAATGCATTATACATTATATAAATATATATAAGTATATATATATATATATATATATATATATATATATATATATATATATATATATATATATATATAT
>MU223547.1:1650611-1695333 GCA_018584345.1 Thuja plicata | reverse complement strand
ATGGATACATCTTGAGGCATCTTATCTTTGTTGTATATAAGTAATAAAATATAAAAGGATATGATAAGGATGTTTTCATAATATGTGATTTAATTTCAATATTATTGATGGTTACAATTGAAGGTTGTTTACTTGTTTTACAAAATAAAAAATAATGTTTATCTTGGAGATTTGGCATTGATCAATGATCAAGCATCATAGATTCATACTATGAAATGATTTAGTTTTAGAATTATACATATTTCTCTTATTTATATATATATATATATATATATACACACACACATTCACGAACCCTTACGAATCCAAATGGCAAAAAAAAAATTTCACGAATCCACGAACCGGATTCGCGAGCCCGAATCCGTCCCCGAACCCGAATCGGCAACTTAGAGTAAAACAAAACAAGTATCAGCTCAGAACACTTGAGTAGTTAAACTTGATGGCCAGATACATGAAGCCAAATTTAGTCAGTTAAAGAACAGCACTAAAGGTAACAGTTAAATTCAAATTGGCAAGAATAGCATTCATATTTCCCAAATAGATTACCAGCCACATTACCAGTTGCTGCAGACAGAGAGGCATATTATCATGTCACTGACTGGTTTCTGCTCACAGGCAACAGTTAGATATTATCATTATTAGGACAGATTGTATTTCCTTCACAAACAACAAAATATAAAGTCAAGACAGATTGCAATTAAAAAATGTGCTCACTTTTCTGTTTACTTAGAAGGAATCTACACTTAAGGAAAGAATCTGAATCTATGAAAATTAATTAGTGTAATCTTTCATGTACAGGTCTCAAGACCTTATCTCTCCTGGAAAATTTATTCTCATTTTCTATCAAATATGGAACTCAAACATTATATATGGAAGACCGACATTTTAACAAATCAGGAAGCATATTTATACATTATTCGACAAAAACATTTCATCATTGATAGATTTTGAAACTTTTTGTAGAATATGGTTCTGACAAATTAAGCTAAAATGGCATGCAAAAAAAAATCTGACATGTGATTTGGCAGCTTTGAAGTCGTGATTTTAAGAATGCATTGTGGAACTTTAATTTGATTTCTCCAAAGTAGCCTTCTGAAATTCCAAAAAGGAAATTCCTAGTAATTTGAAAAAATAAAAGCAGCCAACCAAGCATCAGTCGATACGGATAACAAAGGAACCTCGAGACAGTACCAAAGTTTGTGTGTCCGCCCTTTCCACTATATTTGACTGTTCTGGTACAATGGCACCTGTAAATGATCCTGCACTACGATTAGATGCAACCAACTCTGTATCATTAGTGATCTCATTTGGTAAAGCACTTAGAAGTTCAATCTTGTTCTTGGCCAGAGATCGCATGTCTTCCCTTTCCTCCATATTTGACTGCTCTGTAACAATGGGACCTGTGGACAGTTCTACACTACCATTTAATGCAACTAACTCTGGATCATCAGTCGTCTCATTTGTTGAAGCACTAGGAAGCTCATTGTTTTTCTTGTCCAGGTGCTTTGCATTGTTCACTGATCGCCTATCTAAGCCAACGGTTGGACGCTTCTGAGAAAGCTTCCTACTGTCCATTCAAAATAAAAGACTGGTGTTATAAAATACTAAATTGCCATTTTCAAGTGACAAAAAACTTGAAAGAATATACATATTCAAAGTCTATGTAGTTATCTATTTGTAAAATGTGAGTGTGTGCATGTGTTAACAGTAATAAATAAAGAATAGAAGCAATGATACTGGACAAACTTAAAAATTCATACTGAAGTCTTCCATCCTTTAAAAAGTATTGTGTCCCAGAAAATTGCATGGATTCCACATAATAGTACCCGAGTTCGCCATCTTGTATATCACATGATATTTATAATAATCCATTATAATCATAAATTCTTTTCAAAGATCAATAATATATCATGGAATTCTTAGGTCTGTAATCTAAATGTGATTTTGCACTCATGGATTTTCATCTGCCTATTTTCCTCCTCCCTTTTTTTCCTTATTGCTTGCGTAAGAGTTTTTAATGTTATTTTCCTGTAACTTGATTGCTAAATCAAAACTAAATACGGAAAGAGACATTTTGAAAAACAAAATCAATGATTCTGAAGGCCATTTTTTAAGTGATGTTTAAGCTTGCCAAATGTGGAAAACTTAAACACCTCTCCTTTCAAATTGCCTAATTATGTGACTTGATTCTGAGAAATTTGCATATTCACTCTACAATTGGATTTAATAAGCCAGTAGCCAAACATTTGACTAAACCTGGGTTGATGCTGACACTGAATACTGAAGTTCTTTTATTTTTCTAGATCATCTCATTGCTTGAAATATTATTATTGCAGAAAACCTCTGTCCTTCCCTTTACCCAGTTATATTTCAGTTAACATGGAAGCATATTCATCCATTACAACATCAAGCACCTTTCTTTCTAGTTCACTGTCTCAAACAACACTTTGTAGTATGTACCACATTAGCAATACTAATTGATCTTCAACATGCACAGTTTTCAAATTTATTTTAGCCTCCATACCTTCGTTGAATCTAATATTGAATGTTGCAATTATTTCTTTTGCTAGATCAGCATATCTTGCACAGAAAATCCATGCCGCTTCCTTCCCCCAGTTTTATTCAACTTAGCATGGAAACATATGCATCCATTTCAACATCTGGAGACTGTCTTTCTACTTCGTTGTGTTAACCCACACTTTGCAGTATGTACCATATTGGAGCTAATTTTTAGTTTTAACATGCAGAGCTTCCAAATTTTTCATTACCTCTTTCATAGTTCTAGTTGAAGTCCTTCTGCACTTTTCCAGGATTCCTTTTATGGAAGTCATTATTTCTCCAACTCAGTTGTTCATGCCCAAACTTTTCCAAGACTCTGTCCAACAACAACTGGCTACAAAATCCTAATGGAAAAGCAGTTGTTTTTAGCAATCTTCCAAAAAATTGAAGACTTTATTAAAATGAAAATGATAAGAAAACTGAAGGATTAAAGTGAAAATGATAAGAAAACTGAAGGATTAAAATGAAAATGATGAGAAAACTAACCAGAAACGAAACAAGGTGAAGAAATCTATCTGGAGATTCTACATTATCAAAGATGAAGACAGAAAGAACTTGCTTTGGAAACATAAACATGCATTTAAGAAACTCTGGGCTTGTACAAACAAATGAAAGAAGGAAGGTCTGCCCAAACAAATTGAAAGAACAGAATCTTCTGAGGCAGAGATCTTCATTGGATGAATAGCACTTCACGCAACCAACAAAGGAATCTCTGAAGAGGTTGCAAATTTTAAATGACACCTAGAAAGAAGCTAGATTCCACTAGATGATGAACTGGGTTAAAAACAAAATCACCCAAAAGTATAAACTATAAATTCTGTAGAGATCTTAGACTTACTAATATGTTTCAAATAATTAATCCCATGGTACCCTGATCCATAAGGATCCAGAAAACAAATCCCTTCATCAAACAATCAAGAGTTTGATCAGAAACAAAGCTGAAACAGAGAGTATTTTCCGCAATGAAAAAATTGCCAAGTAGAACATGGTAGTGGTTATGTTGTTGTCAAGCTAGTTTTGCATATGCCAGTGGAGGTTGCAGATGTGCATGTGCATGGTGTTTTGCATATATTGCGGTGATTTGCATTTGTCATGCTGATCATACTGTGGTGATTTTGCATTTGTCATGCTGGTCACATATATGGGATGTCAGTTTACTCTTGATACCAATGGAAGATTTGCATGTTCCAAACAAAGAAGCAGAGTAACAAAAGGAGATATGACTTTTCAGGTTCCTTGAAGCTAGGAATTCCTTTGGCGCCTGAAAGGACACTTCCACTGTACCATATCAGGAAGTAACATAAACGCATGAAGACAATAGCAAGTGAGATTAAACTTGGAAAGTTCACATTGTTGGAGCAAGAATAGTTGATACAAAGAGTAGCTGAGTGAATGTCAAAGTAGGGTGGTCATTGCATATGCTCTATCTCAGTTCTTTATAATTACTTTTGGCCAGAGGAAGGAGAGAAAGCTGGGAAATTGCCATTTCAAGCTAGTTTTCCCCAACTAAGGTTAGCAACTGAAAATCTGTGTCAGGTTTGTTGTAGTTGTTTTTCTTCATTGTTTTTATGGTTGATTGTCTATTTTTCATGCAACTATAGTACTGATTCATTTCCAGCAACTTAAGAACACCGCTTCTAGCACTATTTTTACAGAGTAACAAAAGGAGATATGACTTTTCAGGTTCCTTGAAGCTAGGAATTCCTTTAGCGCCTGAAAGGACACTTCCACTGTACTATATCAGGAAGTAACATAAACGCATGAAGACAATAGCAAGTGAGATTAAACTTGGAAAGTTCACATTGTTGGAGCAAGAATAGTTGATACAAAGAGTAGCTGAGTGAATGTCAAAGTAGGGTGGTCATTGCATATGCTCTATCTCAGTTCTTTATAATTACTTTTGGCCAGAGGAAGGAGAGAAAGCTGGGAAATTGCCATTTCAAGCTAGTTTTCCCCAACTAAGGTTAGCAACTGAAAATCTGTGTCAGGTTTGTTGTAGTTGTTTTTCTTCATTGTTTTTATGGTTGATTGTCTATTTTTCATGCAACTGTAGTACTGATTCATTTCTAGCAACTTAAGAACACCGCTTCTAGCACTATTTTTACTTTACTTTCTGGCACTTTTGAAGCATAATTCAAGAACATAAACATCTGTGGTTTTCTACCAAGCATAATTTGAAATATTACACATGACAGTGGAGTCAGATAAATACAATCTTTGAATATCGTGTATAGTTTTTAGTGATAACTTTTACAGCAATAATAATTCATTAATGGAATCTCCATATTCATCTGCCCTCCCTTTAGAAGGGGACATATGAGATGGAGTCTACCACAGGTTGGAATGTTCAGGATAAATTTTGATTGTGCCTTAGGGGCAAACCCAGGCCCTTAGGAGCTAGGTGTGTGACTAGTGATTCGAAAGGAGAATTGATAAAGGCTTCATCCAGAAAGCTCACAACAGGGACCAACAAAGAAGCTGAAGCTGAATCTCCTTGGTCTCTATTTAGTTCAATCACGCAAAACCAATTTGTTAATTAGTGAAGAGAATTTGATGGCAATCATTGTCAGAAATAGACAATCACCGTACAGGATAATCAACAATATACTAAATGAGGCTTGGACAATCCTTGATATCCTACAGCAATTTTCTAACCCACATTGCTACCCTGAAGGCAATTAAGTGGTTGGCAATTTATCAAATCAGGGCATACATTGTGGGGATAAAACAATCATCGACAGCAGCATGAGTTGTTGGCAAGGACTTGCCAATGTCTTGCATGTTATTATCACACTGTTAATGTTTTAAGAAATGGAATAGATGTGTGGTAGAACTATTCTTCCAATTAAAAGGGGAAGCTCCCTAAAAAACAAAAGAAACCCTACTATGAACAATATGTACTTGTTATTCACAATCTCTACAACAGTGTTCTAGGATAGTTCACATTCATACTGAATAAAATTAAAAGTGCCTCTTTGGATTTACCTAAAACCCAGCTATCACATCAATCCTTCGGTGAAAGCTAGCACACATTTTTAGGGCTCAAACCATCTGAAATTTGGCCTAGTCAAAGGCAAAAGTCACAATTCTGTAAATGGTTTGCACCTAGACATAAAAAGGTCATAAGTGTGGTGCACTTTTTATGGTTCAAACCATAAAAAGTTCTGCCCAAAAAGTGTCAAACTTGTTAGCGATTTCCATCAAACCTTATAAGACATGGAAAACGAATTGGCGCATACTTTTATGATCTCTTAGCCACCTAATTTCTCCTCCAATGCACATTAGGCTAGCTTAAGCCATAAACTTCCCCACCACACATCAAAAAATCATGGTATTCACTTAAGTGATGTGTTCCTGACCTACTTCAACCATGGAAAAGACTCCTAAGGCTGCACCAAGATGAGCTTTGCCACTTAAAACCTCCACCCATTCAGTCTTAGGATTAAAAAAGCCTTAATGATTTCCACCATGGCTTTGAATCAAAAAAAGGAAAAAAATAGAGGTAAAAGCATGACAGGAAGAGCTCACTATGATCCTTATTGTAATCAAGGCTTTGGACACATGCTTTTGTAAGTCATCATTTGAGCTCTTAAGAACAATCACACATGCTCGGAAAATGGTGGTTAGCTTGAGTAGAACTAGTAAATATATGATGCGTGATTTGGTGTAAAGAAACCACAATTTTCATTGTATTGTGCTTGCTCAAAGGACATTGCCCCCTCAATGAGACGTGATATGTAATGCAACTTTGAGTTCTTAATGCAATACAATTACTTTCTTTTGGTTTCTACATGCATCATTTTCTCTATATTTCATATTGGGTTAATCTTCTGCAGGAAGGTATATAACATCTAGTAAGAAAGCTCCTTCTAAGGCCGTCTTCTACTATAGTCATACTCATTTAGTACCACCTGCAACTGCCCTCCTTATACCCTCACCTTGCCTTCACAAATCTAGGTGATTAGAAAGTGGAAATAGAAGTGGACGCACTAGGTCATTTGCCCCAAATCAGCCATTGGTATCTTCGTTTTTATTTTCTTGCATATTATACCATTCTGCCAGAGATTTAAAACACAAAAAGTTGTCATTCTAGGCCAAGCAGTTATCAAGTACCCATAATTGACACCTCCCTCGATGCATGGGAAAATAATCTACAACCTAGTGTGGTTATTCCCCTCTTTAAGAGTGGTGACATCAATAATCCATCTAACTACCGCACTATTATGGTTAACCCTCTTTTTGGCAAACTTTTTTGGGAGCATGATAGAACGCAGAATCAGCAGTTGGGCAGAAAGAGAAGGGAAAAGGCAAGAGGGCAAGCGGGTTTCAGACCGAGGCATTCCACCATTGCATCACTCTTCGGCATTTAATAGAGAAAATATGGGACAATCCGAGAGAAGAAGCTTATTGTTGCTTTGTAGACTTTAAGAAAGCCCTTGACACGGTGCCTAGAGACAAGCTATGGAACATAATGGAAGAATTGGGTATCCCTGACGAGTATAGAGCGGCAGTGCATAGATTATATGACAGAGTTAGAGCCAAAATCAGAACTAATGAAGGAATGTCCGAATGTTTTGGTAGTGACATTAGTGTTAAACAGGGATGTCCTTTATCCCCAACCTTGTTTGGGTTATAAATTGACAAATTAGAAGCTTGGTTAAACAAAATGGATGGGGAAGGTGTTCATTTGGCGGGGTGTATGGTGAAGCTTCTTTTGTACGCTGATGATCTTATTTTAATATCAAAAACAGCTCAAGGGTTAAGAGATCATTTAGGGGCCTTAGAGTACTTTTGTCAAGAGGTTGGGATGCAAGTGAACATTACCAAAACCAAAATCATGATTTTCTCTGTAAGGAGAAAAAAAAAGCATATTACGTTCCTTTTTTAAGGCAGCCCGCTGGAAATTGTGAAAGAATACAAGTATCTTGGGATTGACTTTCATTATAAGCTCAGTTGGGAGACATGTAGAGCAAAAAGGATACAGGGGGGCTGGAAAGCCTTGTATTTACTCCAGGAATAGATGCAGAATGGTTGAACTCTGGGATTGGAAAACCAAGAAGACTCTTTTCGGTTTGCTGGTCACACCGGTGGTTCTTTATGGCTGCAAGGTTTGGGGTGGCAGTATGTCAAACTGTGGATGGAGACAGTTAGAGAGAATTCAGAAGCACCTAATCACAAGCAATCTCAAAGTTAAAACCTTTGTACCTTATGATATTCTTTAGCGGAAGCTGGGACGTTTCCGTTGGAGGCATCAGCGATAACTCAGTTACTTAGCTACTTAAAGAAGGTTGAAAACAAGCATGACCAACGCTGGCTGAAAATTGTGAAGGAAGAGGATCTTAACTGTAGAAAGAAAACCTTGATGAAGCAAAATAAAAAGGGATTGAATATATGGAACATTAAGCTACATGAGTGTCCTAAAACTAATGTGGACATAAAAAAGTTTGTCATAGAGAAGTTTCAAAGTGTCATGTGGACTAATAACATTGGCCGAAAAAAATGCTTACTACATTCAATAGTTTAACCCCACCAGGGAGCATGGTGAGAAAGTGTATTAAGGGGCTGCTATTAAAGGGAAAGCAAGGCTATTAATGGCACAGTTGAGGATGGGATCACATCATCTCAGGTGCTAGACAGGTAGATGGTAGAGACCCAAAGAGGGTTGGGAGGAGAGAACTTGCATGTTTTGTAGGACGAGCACAATTGAAACTGAATGGCGCTTTCTAACAGAATGCACAGCTTATGACGATATTTGGGCTCAATAAAAAATCATCTTGAAAGTTGACAACATGCACAGTTTATTTGAAGAGGATAAGATCAACCAAACTGCTGGTTTTCTGGTTAAGATCCATTAAAGATCGGAAATGGAAAGGAATATGGAAATTGCTGAAGGCTGTGGGCTTTTCGGTCCCTTATACTGTTTGGTCTTGTGGATGTCATTAAAATCGTTCATTCATTCATTCATTCATGAAAATCTCCACATGGCCTAGAAGACTCTTCCATATGGAAAATTCAATATAAATCTAGGGACAAACCAATCCAACAGATTGTGGAGTAATGAAATTGGGGACGATGGTACAAGTGTAATTGGAGTTCAGACTCTTCCATTGCAATAAATTCTCCAACTCTCCCAAGTCGTGGTGTAATGGTAATAGGGACACTGGTAAGAGTGATTAGAGTTTGGAATCTTTCCATTGCAATAAATTCTTCAATAACTCTCCCGGTTCACATGCTCCCATCATAATAAGGCAGCCCATAACTCAAATCCTGTTATCGCAATGAGTCAGCCCATAACTCCAAGAAACAATCGATAAGGTTGTAGGGAAATGATTATAAGGGTACATTTTGAGCTTGATCCATGTATACAAAGGAAAGAAGAACGAGACAAACTTCAACCATATATATACCTATCATTAGATGGGTATTCTTGTTTGCAATTCTTAAAGATGTTTGAAACTGATCGTGTGCAGAAAAACAGTCCGCCTATATTTGGATAGCTCTGCTGATCTCTTCTGCTAAAATAAACTCCTAAACATAATCAAAATGCAATATTTTATTTCAGGGTTATGAAAATAAGAAAACATATAAATTTTGCTCATAAAGTTCCGAAACTTTCCCATGTGTCTTTAAAAACCTGAAATTATCATTAAAAAAATTCATTGGCAATAATTTAATTAAAAGAGAAATAAAATTATCAAAAATTTAATGAGAATAAATTGCATTTAAGAATATGCAGACCTTCATAATCTTTCATAGATGTCTTACAAAACCTGAAATTATCATAACTGTAACGAGAGTGAATTGGATTTAAAAAAATGCAGACCTTAATAATCTTCCCTACGTGTCTTAAAACAACCTGGAATTATCATAAATTCAATGCGAATGAGTTGGGTTTAAGCATAGCAGACCTTGATTTATTGGAGCGCATTCTGCAATAAGGAGAGAATGAACGCAAATGACCAACAGCATAAGATGGAGAGGAGAAACGAATCCTAAAGCTGGTCAGCCTATTACTTGGGCCATCCGCCAGCATGGATGCCATGCCAGCAGCACCCAGCCCTGTTACTGCCATGTATTACAACCCCGATTCCTCTTTCGCTCCAGATTTCTCACACATTTCATTAGGAGTAAGAGGAGTGCTAGTGCCCTCTACACTTTACTGGTTATTTTTGGGGGTCAATACGATGGAACAGATTTCCCCATGCACATAATATCCAGAGAAATATTATTTGATTGGGTTTGCGAATTAAAATGTTCTCTCTCCCACAAAGTAAGGCCTCAAATGGTTTGGCATTAATATCTGTTGGGGGTCTTTCTGTATGCATATGCTCAGCGTAATGCTTTCATTTTCAATCTACCACAAAGAAAATATGGTTCATATTCAAAAGACATAAGGAGGCATTGGAGAGTAATTGGATTTTTCATGGATATTCGATGGGCTTTAATAAAATTTCAATCAATTTTGATAAATGAATTTTTTTAAATGAGATTTAGAGAACAAGTGTTTTAAGAAATCAAAAGATTATAAAATTAATATAATTTTAAATTTTCTTTGCTTTTTTATTATAGATTTTAATCAAGCAATATTTTTTTGAAGTCTTTTTTCTTCAAATAATTTATTGGGACCTTTGCTCTAAAAATTGTAGGTTCTTTCTTCTGAATTCTCCTTGGAAACTCTTCATCTACTTATTTCACAGCTAAGATGATAAGAATTTGTGCCATTAAAACTTAATTGATATTTTATATTATAAGATTTTATTTTTTTTAGGAGGTATAATAATATTCACGTAGTATGAATTTTCTAAAGTTCATAACTTAGAATATTAATTTTTGGTTTAAACTTATATATTTTTTAATATTTTCAATCAAATTTAAGAGTCTTTTATCAAGAGGTATGATGATGGTGTGTATTTTTACTTTAGTTTTTAGGTGTGAGATTTTTTTAAACATGTTTAAGATTTAATTTCTTACGGGAGAGTTTATAAGGAAAATTCTATCATTTTATAAAGTTGTAAATGGTTGTTCTTATTTATTTTAAATAAAATAAATCATATATAAAATTGTATGTCATAGTATGTACTTTATATTTTGATTGATTGTAATGTATTTTTGTTTAATGGTTAAAAATATTTATCTTACACTTTAATCATTAGTTTTATGTCACTTTGTGTTAATGTTTTGGATATTTTATTTAGAGTGGGATTTATATTTATTTAGTATGGCATTTTTGTCCAAATTCTTAGATAACCATCAAAGTCTAAATCAAATCCACTCTTACGCATTTATCAACTTCCAAATTACATTTATTCTTCCTAGTTCATTTGTGTGTTAGCAAATTTGACCTAGGTCAATTCTTCATTAATGTGTCTGACTTACATATTTCTATTTTTTAATATTTTATGGACCCTATCAACCCCTCTCTAACCAGTCTTTATGCAATAAATGGTTAAAACTTTTAGTCTTCTATGACTATAAAAAGGCATAACTCCTTCCCTCAAGCATCATCAACTACTTTTGTCTATCAACTCTCTATATTTTAACATGATCTTAGCTATCACTATAATCTTATAGAGGGATTCATATCAAAATTTAGTTGTTTTCTAAATCATTCTTGTTTCCATTGCCTCCACACACTTAGAAACCTTAGTTGCATGTTAGTTTTATCTTTTAAATCATCATTTATATTAAATTACAAATTTATAGATTCCATGTTACCTCATTTAGTAGTCCTCATATTCATTTCATGTCATCTACTTTTAATTCTCTCAAATAATTAACTTGATATTCTAAGAGCTTGTCACACATTTTATTGTCGTGGGTCTAGACATCCAAGAATGTACATATACTTGTAAGTACAAATGAATCTTTATTAATATAATTTAAATTATTTACAAATAAATATGAATTCAACCTAACAAATTTTTGAAAATTATCATATTCAAATTTCATTATTTTATTTCTAATACATCTAAAAAATAATTCCTTCTAAATTATAATAAAAATTATTTTTATTTTTTAATAATAGTTTTTTCACTAATTTAAAAACTATATTATGAAAAATATATATTTATTTACTATTAAAAATATTTTTAATATTTAAATTCTCTTATATAATGTAACATGATTTTAAATTAAATTATTTTTTAACTAAATAAGGTTTAGTTAATAAATTTACATTTAGTTTTTTAAATGTAACAATTTGATAAATATCTCTTTCACATGTAAAGTTAACCGATGATATGAAAGTACTACTTTATCTCCATTACTTGCTAGATTCTTTTCGAAGAAGTACTCTTAGTGAAATTCTTCCACCATAATTCATAAAGTATGACACATTGTTTACTTTAAAGTACAAAATAGACATATTCTTCATTTTATTCTTTGTGATAATGTGGACTGTTGTATTCATTCAAGTTATGTGTATTTTTTTAAGGGTTAAATTGAATGAACATGTACTTAGTAGCATTTTGGAAAAATTAATAATATTTTTTTAATTTAGTTGTTAAGTGTTTTTAGTGGAATTGTAAGTTTTAAAAATATTTTTTTAAGTGTTATTTTATGTTAGTAAAATAATTTTTAAGTTATTTATAAATAAGTTAATTGTAAAACAAGTTTGTTTCTTATTATTTAAAGAAGTTATAAGGGTTTCTATTTTTATAAAAGACATTGTTTCAAGTAAAATTGTTTGATAAAGAGGCCACACGATATAGTTAAAAAAATAGATTAACAATGAAGCATTCAAAAAACTATTATAATAGCAACAAATCAACAACACAAAATATTAACACCAATTGTAAAATATCGAGCAATAGCTAATGGGAGGAGAGTAGTTGCTATTAAAATTAATTAATGTGTCTTCTAAAAATTAATGTGTCTTTAAATTTAGAGAATTAACATTATATACACTAACAATAATAGTTGTCTTCTTCATTGTGTTGATCCTATTCAACTACTCAAGAATTTCCTTACTTAGGTTTTGTATTTCAAGCATAATTTACTCAAATTCAAAACTTTAGTGATTGAACACTCTATTGGAAGTCAATTTAACAATATAAGTTTTTCTTAATTACCAACTCCTTTGTCCATTTAGGTCTTAATTTCTCTCATCATAGATAATTGATGTAAGAAGTGTTTCAATGGGGTATCTCTTTGTGAAACCATATGTTTATCGTAAGTTAGAAGTTTCCAAAATCTAAGTTTGGTTGTGTAATATATTTTTCTATTCAACTCATGTGAAACATCATAAAATCCAAATTTGCCTAAGTATTGTTCTCCTTCACACCCCATGCGCCTATTGTAAGTTGGAAGTTGCCAAAATCCATGAAAAAACTAAATTTAAAAAATATTCATCATCTTGATATTTAGTACTACATGCAATGATGGCTAGGGATTTTGAATGTGTAAAGCTAAAATAAGTTTCAAAATCTATGTGAATCACCTAGAACATGGTATAAATGCATCAAGTTTTGAAACCCTAGCAGACACATTAAATTAGCCATATTTTTAATTTTCTTTCTCCTCTTCAAATCCTCGCCTCCAACACAAAATCTTCATCATGGCAATTGATCAAATAAAGTTGGGTGATCAAATTGGTTGTCATTTTAGATTAATGAAGAATCCAAGGAATTTCCATCATTGCAAGTTGAACTATTAGGATTAAAGTAACATCTACCTTGTAAATCCTATTGGAGTTGATGAAAACTCAACCCTACAACTCCCAAGGATCACCTACATGCAAACACCTGTCATGGAAAGAGAGAAGAAAAAACTATGGAGGTCAGAAACAACAGATCTGTGAAAGAGGAAACATCCTCAATTGATTCAATAATTGAATACATAATACAATATGATTCAAAATCAATTAGAAGTGAATAACAAATACAAAGAGATCAAACCTTATAAAGGCTGATCAACCCCTAAAAAGGGGAGAAACCTAGGTTGCATGATAATAATTAATAAAGAATTAATTATTATATGTGTAAAGTTTAGCTCAAGTGAACTAGAGATAATAAGAGACTTTAATAATTAAATCAAAATTATTAAATTAATAAGTGAATTAACTTATTACTCTAACATACCCCCCCCCCTTAAGATAAACTTGGGGAGAAGCTAAAAACCTAGAAAAAACTACTGAAAGCGGGAAATGGATCCTAACAACATGGCATGATCATGTACCCTAGTATGAAAAATCTCTGTAAAGTGGAGAAAATGAGAAAACCCAGTGGGAAAAAACCCTCTCTGAAAAGATATGAAGACTAGGTAAGGACTGAAGAAGCCTTCAAACTAGAGAATGCCCTAGAAGATAGGAACAAAGGAAGAACATGAAGAACATCACTGAAACATGAAGCTGCAAACACTATCAAATAATAACTGTTGGAACCTCCACTATAATAGAACATGATCGGGTAGAAAATACTGTAAACAAAGTCTAAAGAGTTGATTAATCGAAGATGGAAGGATGTCTCTAAAACATGAATGAAAGAGTGTCCATATGGTAAATGATCCATCTCATCGAAATGCATAGGTACCTAGCCATTGCATCCACCTAGTACGTAGGAAAAAATATTGAATATATAGATCACTCCATCGAACCAAGGAAGCATTAGAACCAACATGAGATACCCCATAATACTGAGTAGGGAGAGGCATGACAGGTACACAGAACCAGACTGTCAAGAATCACTACATGATGAAAAATTGGGAACATAGAAAGTGCAGAAGAAAGTACAAGCACATATAAAAGATGGTACCCTGGAGGAAACACTCTCTTGACACACATTATGAGGCTAATGTCATGGAAGCAACTCTCACTTGACAAAGATAGATGGAAAATAAAGAAAACATCAACCCCCCCTCCCCCCCTCTCATGACACTTTATAATGTAGTGTGAGTACAAATAGGCACAAAAATGTCCAAGATCCCAAGCATGCATCAGATGGCACTTTATCCCATTACGTTTGCAAAAAAGAAAATGCTACAAAAATCGATGACTACAATGCTCAGGAATTACAGAAAGTTGTAGGTACATAAGTAACAGCTAAAAAGGAGTCATCCCATGCAAGGAAAATAATCCCAAGACCTTAAACATCCAAGATATTCACTAGATTGCAAAAAAATAAAAACATGAATAAAATGTACCTAGAGCAGATTCTATAAATGAGACCCATACAAGAAGAAAGAGCACAAAACCAACTTTCCAACAATGTGCAGAAGTCAAAAATCGGATCCTAAATGAGAAAGATATGCCTCCCAAAGTGCAAAAAGGAACCCTGAATTTGATTGGAAAAAACCATGCAAGACGGCAAAATAAAAAAAAACCAAACTTGCAAGATTAGGTTGGGCTCGGAACTAGCTTTCCAACAATATCTCATTTGGCGAAAAACGTCTCCGTTTTCTCAAGATATGAGAAAAAAACCAAAGAGGGCTCCAAAACAAGAAGAACTCCAAGAAACCTCTGCTAAATTTGGCGGAGCTCCACTAAATCTGGCGACGCCTCCAAATCTAGTGAGACTGCTAAATTTTCGGCCAAATTTGGCAGATTTACCAAGAAAAATTTATATATATATATTCAAAACCAAGGCAAAAATCAATTAAATCTTTATTTTTTTATTTTTTCTCAAAAGATGTGTCAAGGTTGTACACACAAAAAAAGAGGGCTCAGATTTCAAATGTGTCCAAATTGGACAAGCCTTATATGAAAATAGGGGGTTTTGAGCCTTCCGGATGCATTTGTGAGGTCTGTTTATGCCCAAAGTGCTCTGAAAAATAACTACCCTCAAATCCACAAAAATCTAAAACTAAAAACCTCTTGAAACACAGATCTGAAGAACAAGGCCAAATATCTCATGAAGATAACAGGGGCATGAAGATCTGGAGCTCTGATACCATATTGGAGTTGATGAAAACTCAACCCTACAACTCCCAAGAATCACCTGCATGCAAACACTTGTCACAGAAAGAGAGAAGAAAAAGCTATGGCGGCCAGAAACAACAGATCTGTGAAAGAGGAAACATTCTCAATTGATTCAATAATTGAATACATAATACAATATGATTCAAGATCAATCAGAATTAAATAACTAATACAAAGAGATCAAACCTTATAAAAGGTGATCAAAACCCTAAAAAGGGGAGAAACCTAAGTTGCATGATAATAATTAATAAATAATTAATTATTATATGTGTAAATTTTAGCTTAAGTGAACTAGACATAATAAGTGACTTTAATAACTAAATCAGAATGATTTAATTAATAAGTGAATTAACTTATTACTCTAACAAATCCTATATTAGATTGCATGGTTCCAATGTCCTTCTAAATTATCCCTAGACAATTAGGTTGCATTGGGGGAAAAAATTATAATATTTGATAATCATCGTTGTTTGTAATACATTCATAAGGGATGAAGGATTTCACTAATGGTGGTAAAGGTGACTTGTGCAAATAAATATTTAATATTTTTTTTCTCAGAGAAGTAGCTTGTGAGCAATTCATTAGTGATAAAAAAATTCATTGAATCTAAGGTATTTTGTCATTCCATTTTTAGGGTCACAAGTAATAACCTTAAGAAGGAACCCATGACATTGAATCCTAAGCCACAATAAACAACCCAAATGGAAAGAGAAGTTACAAAAAGAGTAAATGGGAGAATGAGAAAAATGACTCTTGAATGGGAAGATAAATAGTAAACAACTGTGGCATACTTCTTTTGGAAGGCTAAATATATATTTCTTCGGTTATTACATTTGATAGCTTGATAAGAAGACAAGGCATAGAGTTTAATGGAAACCCTGAACAAGTAAAGGATTTATACATTGGGTATGCATTTGATGACAAGCATAATATGTGTTCCATCTAGTCTATCTATTTCACAACTAAGGAGCATTCTATGTTACAAGATAAAAATGATTTATATTTCCAATTGATGATAATAAGACCATCAAATATTATAGTAGTTCAAGCGGCTAAATTAATAGTACATACTAGACCCAACTTGCAAAGAGTTTAGATGTCAAACAAGAAATAGAAAATTAAGCCTTGATTGAGAAACTTAGAAGACTTTAAGAACAAAGAGTTCAACTAGAATATTTTATGCTTTCATCTCTTAAAGGGCTATCAATAGAGGATTCCTTCAAAATGAAGCAGGGCCTAGTTGATCCTAGGTAAAGAGCACAAAAAAAGAAAATAAAATTTTAGAATTTTCTAAAGCAAATCGGAAGTTTACAGAATAAGGCTATCTCTGATCTAATATACTCTTTGGTAGGAAGTAAGCTTGAGGCTATTATATATCATATTTCACTTCAAAGGTTTATGGCATGCTCAGTGTCATTTTTAAGGAGATGGATTAATGACATCAAATTCTTCTTTGCTAGGGATTATCTTGATGTTGAAAGATAGAAAATAATTGATGATATATGCATCAAGCCAAATCTATGAATACTTTTTCAATCCACATAAGGTCTAGACAAGAATAATAAAGTAAAAGCTCGCCACTTTCCAAAGTTACACAAGCTACCATATGCCCTCCTTGTTGGATGATAAGAGAAATTTGAGGACAAATATGGAATGGAGAGGAGATATAAGGAGTATCATAGGGGCAATTCTTGTTGATATTCATTTAGAAGAATATAAGATGCTAGATAAACTGGGTGTATACCTAGATGTATTATCCAAGTTTGGATCGGGATAACCAAAATGGAGCTTGCCAAGATTTTAATTTTTTATGAAGAATATAGAGGCATCTCATACATGTGCACAAGTTCAAGAGTGAGGTTGGTAATGCTCTCCGATGTAGACATTTTCAATTTTGACAACTCCTAGTCTCTCTAAGCCAATTTCCAAATTTTTGAACCAAGAATTAGTCGTTGCCTTTCCCTCGAGTTTTGAAATTTTGAAAATTTTTCTCTTTTGGCTTAGTAGCGAATTGGAGAAAAATATAATTTCATTTATAAGGTGATTTTCTATCATGACAAATATTTTCAGGGACCTACAACAAGGATTTAAGTAGTAATGTAAGATTTTTTTGAAGAAAGTAACAACTCAAATTATTAGAATATTGGGATTGTGTCATTGAAGAAATTTGTTGTTGCAAAGAAGACACAGTTTGAGATAGGTTATTAATGGTAGAATCAGTAGAAATGGTGTTAGGAGGAGAAACATGAGAAATGTTTGGAACGTTGTTGGAAATTGTTGGAATGGTTGAATATGAAAAATTGACACTAGGGTAAGTGGGCATAGATGAACAAATAATGGTCATGCTAGTGAAAGAATGGAAATGGCAGAGGAGCGGAGGCAACGGTCGGGAAGAGAAACCTTTAAAAAACATGAAGGTTTTGACTATGGCGGCCGAACCGGGTGGAGATGGCCTCTAAGACGTGACTCTGATCGATACTCTACAACTTTAAATGGGCAATGGAGAGATTAGAATGCTAGTAAGCAGGGAAACCTCTCTAATGGGAATGGGAATGGGAATGGAAGGGGTTGGGAGAACAGAAGGTTGAAGCCTTATATTAATTCCTTCCCATCCCAAAATGTGGTCGTATTTAATCAAATAGAAAAAAAGTTCTAGCGACTGAAGCCCCCTCTTGCTGTGGCCTGTGATTCTCTTCGGGTAAGTGACAACGTTAAATGCGTTACTGCTTTTTTTTTTTTGGTCGATAACCCGCATTGGGCTGAGTTTGTTGGCTCTTTTTTTGAGTCTGCCTTTGTCTTGAAGTGGATGGGTCCTTGGCCCTCCTTAAATTTGGTTAAAGCTTGGTGTGTAGTGCAATGGAATTCCTTTTGCTCCATTAAACCCTTAACAAATGGATTTTACATGGTTACCTTCTCCTCGAAGCAGGACAAGCTCTAGATCCTTGCTAATGGCCCTTACCTAATTAATGGTCAAGGTGTTTTTATCAAGGATTGGCATCCAAACTTTAATCCCCTTGAGGAAAAGGTTAAATAAATTCCTCTATGGTTTAAACTTTTCATTCTCCCTCACGAATATTGGCGATCAGATACTCTTAAAGCTATTGGGGAAAGCCTTGGGACTTTTGTTAGAGAAGAGGAAGTCATTAATCACCCAGATCTTTCTATTTTCCCTAGGGTTTTAGTTTGGAGACAAGAATGTTATAAATGCCCAGTTTTCATTGTCTTAGGCTTTGGTAATGGAGAATGGAAATAACCATTAATAGTGGAAAATAGGGAGGTTGGAGATGGCTTAAATGAAAAGTCCAAATATGATAACAAGGGTAAGGAGAAAGGCTTGGAGGCAGGCAGACTCATCGATGATATTGTTAGAAGATCAGAAAAGGAGGAAGGCGAAGATGAATTTTTATATATGGAAAGTACGAAGGATATCAACCTCTATGCTCATACCCACGAGGGTGTTTTAAATTTATGGACTAAAAATAGAAAATGGGCCATGCATATGCTCTTTATGGGAGAGGAGGTTACTGAGGGGAGAGTTGACTCAGAATGTTACTCAACTCAAGTAGTGTGGGAGAACCCTCTTAATGAAGCCCAAGTCAATCTAGGTGTTGTTTCTGGTCTTAGGGTATTGACGGAAGAGGTGGGGTCAAAATAATCTATAGACAAAGATATGTCTCACTCAATACTAGGACAGAGGATGATTCCCAAAATTACTGATCTGTGCAAAGGAGATAGTCAAGAATGGCCCAATGAGATGGTTGTTGTAATCCCTGACTCCATTCAGGAAGAAAAGTCTCATGATAATGACAGTCTTGATTTGGAGGGGTTGGAAAGGTGACAGTAACCTCTGGAGGATTCTTAATATCTTTCTGGGTATGTCAGACCTCTTTTACCGGACCAAATAAGGAGTAGCAATGCAGAGGATCTTGTCTTCAAAGATATTGAAATATCTCTGATTAGGAATCTTGATAGCTCATTTGAATCTGTTAGAGAAAGTGGTGGGGATTTAGTTGCTTCGGGCTCAGAATATAAATCCCAGGAAGAGGATGAAATGTGTGATGAGTTGGGTTTGTCAGACTCTCCAGGTATAATGGACCAAAGAATGGTGGAACAAACATTGTTAGCTTTATCTAAACCCAAGCTTGGGGAGAAGAATAAGAGAGGACGAAAATCTAACAAGTTTATATTGGAACTTGTCAGGAATGCTTCGAATCAAGCAAAAATTTTAAGGTCGGGAAAAGGTTGTGCCTTTTCCTAGCAGCTATGAAGATCCTCTCATGGAATGTCAGGGGCTGCAATGACCCTGACAAGATTCGCTTGATCAAGCATTGTCTTGATCAGGTTAGACCAGATATTGTATTCTTATAGGAAACTAATATTAAAGATAGTGATTTTGGCTGGTTCTTGAAAAGTTTTTCTAGATAGAATGGGACCTTGAATGGAGCTGAAGGTGCTTCCGGGGGTCTTGGGGTTCTGTGGAATCCTAACACTGTTGATGTCAGAGTAGTAGATAAAGGGAGATTTTGGCAATATTGTGCTATTTATTCTAAACAACATTTGGCAAACTTCTGTGCTTTTAATATTTATGGGTCAAATAGTCCAACCCTTAAATTACAACTGTGGAGGGATGTATCAGGCCTTCTAAATGCTCATAATGGTGCACTCTTGATTTTGGGCATTGATTTCAATGTCATCCGATGCCTTTCAGAGAAAAAAGGTAGTAAGGGGTGGGATGGGCAGAGTCAAAAATATTTTGATGATTTTATTAATACAAATGGTATTTTAGAGGTTGACTCTAGTAATGGCAACTTTACATGGACAAACCGTAGAAGTGGCTTCTTAAACATTGCTGAGAAGTTGGACAGGTTTTTATTGGCTGGGTAATGGGATAGAGTAAACTAGATTTACAATGTTGAGATCATGTCATTGTCTGGCTCTGACCATTTTCCTATTTGTTTAAAGATTCAAGAGGATGCAACTCCCGTTTGTTCCCCCTTCAAGTTCAAAGCAATGTGGCTACAAGCTGAGAACTTTATGGATAAGGTGGAATTCTGGTGGAGAACAACACCTAAAAGAGGAGGTAATAAGGCTTTCATTTTCTTTAAAAAATTATAGCACCTTGAGGAACAACTAAAGATTTGGAATAGGGAGGAATTTAGGAATATCTTTGTGGATAAACTAGCAATTCAACCAAATTTAACAGATTTGAATTCTAAGGTGATAGTTGAAGGTATGAGGGAGGAGGACTACTTAGCAGAAGTAAGCCTCTCCAAAAAATATGCTGAAGTTTTAGCAAAGGAAGAAATTTTCTAGCGGTAGAAATCAAGGGAAACATGGCTTAAGGAAGGGGATCGTAACACTAAGTTTTTTCATAATGCAGCCAAAGTAAAAAGGTCTCAGAACATAATATTTTCAATTCAAGATAGTAATGAAATGGTCCTCACAAAGACAATAGACATTAATAGGGAGGCAGTAAACTTCATCTAGAATATATTTGTTGCTCCTACTCTCCCTTTGCATGATGATTCCAACATCCTAGATTTAATCCCGAGTTGTATCTCTGATGTGTAGAACTCGGCCCTTGTTAAGCATGTTTCTTTATCAGAGGTTAAGACCGCTCTCTTTAATTTGGAGGGGATAAATCCCCGGGCCCGGATGGTTTCTCTACCATCTTCTTCCAAAAGGCCTGGGAGATAGTTGGAAGGGAGATGTGGGAAGTTGTGGAAGAATCTCGGGTCGAAGCCTTCATATTGAAGGACTTCAATAATTCCTTCATTGCTTTAATTCCAAAAAAAGCTAAGAGAGTGTCCTTTGATGACTTCAGACCAATAGCTTTGTGTAATTCTATTTATAAGGTAATCTCTAAGGTCATGGCTAATCGCCTAAAAAAGGTGCTCCCCTCTGTTATCTCCCCTGAATAGAGTGACTTCATGCCTAATAGGTCTATTTTTGAAGGGGTTGTGGTCGCTCATGAAGCAATCCATATGGTCAGATTAGCAAGGGTAGAGAAGATAATTATCAAATTGGATATCAGAAAAGCCTATGATAATGTCCATAGAGGCTTTCTGATAAAAGTGCTGAAAAAATTTGGTTTTTGTGATGGCTGCCTAAAATGAGTGGGCAGTTGCATAAATACTCCTCGAATCTCAGTATTGGTGAATGGAAGCCCCCAAGGTTTTTTTGACACAAATAGGGGAATTCTCCAAGGGGATCCAATCTCCCCCTTTTTGTTTATTATAGTTGCAGAAGTTTTGGGAAGACTTATCTCTAATAAATGCAGATTAGGTCAATGGAAAGGAATCAAGGTGGTGGAAGGTCTTGACCCTATATCCCACTTACAATTTGTGGATGATACCTATTTAATGGGGGATGCTTCAGTAAGGGAAGCTAGGTTGACCAGATCGACTATTGACTACTACAATGTTATGTCCGGTCAGAATGTTAATTGGAACAAATATGAGATTTTGTTTTTTAATACAAGTCCGGCAAAACAGCGACAAGTATGTGGGATACTTGGCATGAGGATGGGGAAGCTCCCAGGTAAGTACCTCGTAATTCCCTTGTTTGGTGGAGCTTGTAAATCACATTTATGGAAAGATCTTACCGATAGTTGCTTAAAACGCATAGAAGGATGGAAGAGTAAATGTCTCTCTTCTGTCGGGCATATTCTAATGTTATAGTCTGTGGCTTCTGCTATACCATTTTCTCAATGAGTTGTCTAAAGCTGCCTAAAAAAATGATTGCCTTTCTAGAATAGAGTATGAGGAAATTCTTTTGGAATGGATCTAGTAATGATGATAAAATCTCACTTCTTGCCTGGGATCATATCTGCAAACTAAAGCTTCGGGGGGTGTTGGTATTAAGAACTGGCATTTAATGAATCTTTCTCTTGGTGCAAAGATATTTTGGAGTATGTATGAAAACCTGAATATGTTGTGGGCTAAAATTCTTAGAGCTAAATATTTAGACTCAGATGTTCCAAATAGAATTCTTACTATAAGGAACCCCCCAAAGGCTCGACAATCTGGAATTTTATATTAGATTGTTGACAGGTTATTACTAATCACTTGTGTTGGCAGGTTGGCAATGGGAGACTGACATATTTTTGGAAAGACTCTTGGAATGGATATCCAGTTTTGGGCGAAGATATGTCCCTCCAAGAGGTGATGAATATTTGCACTGCTGCTTGGGGTGATAAATTGGTGGACTATTTAGAGGATCGACCATCCCCTTTAGGACCTCAATGGGAGTGGAAAGATGGAATTCAATTAGGCCTTAGTTCCCATCAATCTGTTCTTCTAAAGACCATCTTTGATTCTAGGGAAGTTGTTATAACTAACAAATCTGACTCCTTGATTTGGTGTGCTGCAAAGAGTGGAAAATATTCAGTCAAACTTGGTTATAAAATTCTTGATAACCCCAATTTGCTTATAGAGTGGCCCACAAAATTGTGTTGGGGAAAAGATTGTCTCCCTAAAGTTGGATCCTTTGCTTGCTTGGTTGTAAGAGGATGAATTATAACAGGTGAACATAGGAAAAAATATGGATTTATTGGTCCTACCAAATGTGTCCTTTGTGGGAAAGCAAATGAGGATGTTGATCATTTGTTGGTTCAATGTAATTTTGCAAATGCATGTTGGGATATGGTGAAACAAAAGTTGGGGTGGTCGGGGCCTCTGCAGAATTCCATTAAGGACATTTTTTTAAGTTGGCCTTCAATAAAACACAAGTTTGTCCTCTCTAAGGTCTGGCAAATATGCCCTTCAATTGTGGTTTGGGAGATATGGAAGGAACGAAACCGCATGATCTTTGAGGATAAGATGGAGTCTTTGGAAAGGGTTATGATGAGAATCAATTCCTCTATTGAGGAGGTCTTGGGTCCTTCTCAAGTCTTTGCTTCACTTCAAAGGATAAGCGAATTCAAAAGGAATGGCCTGCAACAAGGATTCACTTCAGGAATGATGGTCTCTAGAATGGGAAACCTAAATCAGGAAGAGACAAGATCAAATGGGAAACCCCGGAGTGGGGATGGATTAAAGTTAATTTTGATGGTGCTACAAGAGGGAATCTTGGCCCCTCTGGTGCAGGAGTGGTATTAAGGGATTATCATGGCAATATAATGGCATATGCAGCCCAAAAACTATTAGATGGCACTAACAACTTGGCAGAGGTAAAAGTTGTTATTCTGGCACTGAAATTGTGTTTAAGTTTGGATTGTTGGAAAATCCATCTGGAAGGTGACTCTCACATAATAATTCAGTCTATTCATAAAGGTTTTACACAAGCTTGGCATCTACAAAGTTATATTTATTTTCTGCAGGATCTTCTTTCCAAATTTGAGGCCTTCAAAATAAGCCATGTTTGAAGGGAGGGGAATTGTGAAGCGGATATTTTATCCAAGTGGGCCGTTTCATTTGAAAACATTAATGAGATGATTTGGGAATATTTTAGTAATTTGCGGAAGGAGGATTTTGTTCACAATCTCTAAGCATAATGATTATTTGTGCACAACTTTTTGAAGCCATAAATGTGCTTTTAAAATCCTATCCTTTCACGAGCGTCCTACACAGGTGACAAGTTTGATGGCTTTTATGGGCTTGTGTGAAAGATGATGCCTGCCCACCCACGATAGACATCTCTTTAATGAATTAGTAAGGTCGGAGACTATAAATTAGCCTCTCATGTTCGGTCTTTTGTGTGCTTCAAGATTAGAAAGCTGGTTTTGTGAAAACAAAGGAGGTTTCTTAAGGGCTCTGGTTTCATATTTTGGTGGAACATGTTTTGGATAGAGGTAATTGTGTGAGGATGGAAGCCACATTTACAGTGGATACTTGGAAGCAGTAGAAAGCTTTCAAAGGACTAGTTAAGATGGAATGAATGTGGGGTTTGATCAAAATCAAGAATGACAAGGTCGTTCGGGCCGTGGGTGATGTTTTAGGGCCTTTCTTTGTTAATAGGAAGAATAAATTGAGGGTTAACCTTGATATTATCTCACTGGTGATGGTCTGGGGTTTAGAGATTGGAAAAGAGTTTGCAGAGGTGAAATTGATGGTCTCATGCCTGTTTGATAAAGACCTGCTCTTTGAAATGGATTCTATTCTAGAGTGGGCGGTTCCCAAAATCAGTTTTGATGTGATGGAGTGTTTTGAGGATGAAGATGAAGCTTGGGTGTATGGTTTTGTACCATTAATCTGCTGGTGGGGAAAATTGGATAAGGGAATTTTTAGAGACAAGCGATCTTTTGCATGGGAAAAGCTGAAGAAAATGGTGGAAAGTATGAAATGGAGAAGGGTTATGCACGGAGTCTGTTACCTGTTAAGGTTCCGAGTAGAAAGAGGTCGAGCCACGAACGGAAGCACCATTAAAGATCAGTGAAGGTTTGAAGATGTCGGCTGGAAATTTGGCTCTTTTGGCAATAGTGTTTTGTTCTCTCCCAGCATGCGATATGGAAGATAGGCGGCCTCCGACAATGAAAAATGTGTCCACAATATGGTTAAAATGTTTTTCTTCTCTGTTGCAAGAGGTTTTTTGAATTTGGTGACACATTGTTTGGTGAACTGTTTACTTCTCGGGGAAATGACAGCGACAAGATTACTTGGAAACATAGACCATTGTTGTTTGGCTCGCAATATTGCACATGTCAAGGTGGGCTCAGGTTTTGAGGCAACTCTGTTCAGAGGCCTAGCCACATTTTGATGTCCCTTCTATTTTGTAAGGGTTTGAGGAGGGTCATTAACGATTTTGGGGGATACTTATGACAGTTTGTATAGTTTTATTCCCAATGACTAATGTTTATAAGTTGTAAAGGTTGGTTAGATGGAAAGTGGATAGGAATTGTTATGATTTATCTGTAGATATTTTTGTTTTCTATTGTGAAGCATATCTTCTATACACTATATGTAATCTTTTGATGAATATTAATAAAATCACTGTTACCGATATAAAAAAAATTATATTAGAATATTAAATAGGTTTGCATGCTTATTAATTCATTTATAGTATGATACGTAAACTCAAGAAGATGAAAAATCACTAGATTATCAACACCATCTACCACCTATTATGATCAAAGGGCATGCTTATCTTTTGTGAGTTGCAACATAAAAGTATTTTGTCTTTTAGTGTGTCAGACAGTTACCTACTACAACTATTTATTGTAAATGGATTGAAGCTTGTTTTCTTCCTTGGTTGATAAAAGGGGATTCATGGCCATATATCTATGGTTCCTAAACTTAGATAGGTCCTAAGTCTGTAAGTTTGTATCTTGAAAAGTATATATACTCTATTTATAACTAGCATGTTTATGTGGCAAAGTCTTAGTTGCTAATAATGAATGTTGGTTGCAATATCAATTTTATTTGTGATCAATATATATGATTTCCAAGTTCTCCATCATTTGTACTTGAGAAATAAATGAAATCAATATCAAGAATACATTGATTTTGTATTTTCTATCATTTATTGCTTATGTGTGTTTGGATTTTTGCTTCATTTAAAGTAAAGGACTAAATTGCTTAAATCTAATCACAAGGGTTCTTAAAATACAAATATGATACTTAAGTAGAATGTGTAAATAAATTTCAAGAAGCTAACTAGTGCAAAGCATTAATATTAAAATAGTTATTACTTGTTATTTAGTATTGTATCTGTGTTTCTTTTATTTTTGGGTTTTGACTCCATAAGCCCTAAGAACAAGCATTAGATAGATTATTTTTTATATTAAGCAACAAAAAAACTAGGGTATCGATCCTTACAAAAATAATACTCAAGGGCATACAAAAAAACACACTACCAAAAAAATAACATAAAAGACAATCTAAAACAGGACTATTAAAGACAGTAACCATAGGTCATAGCCAGGCTACCTATAACCCTCAAAAATGTCACCATAGTATAGAGTAGTACTATTCATAGCAGAAAAACCAAAAATATTATTCTTACAATTAAAAACAAAGAGAAATAAACTAGATTCCAACAAGACCACTAGGCTAACAAAGAGAATATTCACAAAAACCCTACAAGGGTAAGGGGTCAGAGCCCATAACGACTAGTGATTAAGCATTGTGGGAGGGTCAGATATCACATCCTGACTGGTATAACACATGTCTAGTATTTTTTAGTGAATTTAAACAAATCCTTGTAATTACCTTTTATCCTACCCATCATCGCCAAGCATCTTGGGTTGAAGAAGGTTCACGAAAGTTGCAGATTTATGCATCACCCTAAGGCTAAACCTTGAGATGCTTCCCCATTTTTGTTTCGATTCATTCAACCTATTTTTCAGGTGGCATTCCTCACTCTGTAGGTTAGCCAAATCTGATGCAGGAGTCGTGTTGGAGTTATGTTGAATTGGGTTGTCCTCATTTGGTAGCACATCCAGAGTAGGGTCAATGGGCCCATCATTTACCCTATCAGACATGTAGGTTGAGTTGTTAGAGGTAGATTTATTTGAGCTACCAATAGCATCAACATCAATATCCTCATAGTTTATAGTCTTATCCTTTTTACTTTCTATTGACGGGGGTTTGTGACCGAGTCTGCCAACAAAGGTAAGTTGTCACCGGGTACCGAGGTACTGGCCAACTTCGCCTATAAAGGTTGTCCAGAGAAATTAGATTCTCCAGGCCTTCAAGCATGTGAGAGTTGGGTCTCGACGGTGCGGGAGCTAAGTTGGGCGTTGTGACTGTTTTGTTCGAGGGGATAGCTGGTTGTCTCGGCTCATCTTCTCTGAGGATTTAGGTAAGTGGGATCTCGTGCAAGCATTTCTTAGTTACCTACTAAACTTCAAAAGATACGCCAGGGTTAGAAGTATTCCATCTATCTATAGTCATGCAAATACATTCAAAACATCAACCAAGCTCTAACATGCTACACAAAAATACTAAATGCACGCACAACCATTAGTTCATATGTATTCAATAGGGAGGGAAAAGAAGGTCATTAATCTACTTAATACATTAGAGAAAGGGACATAAGAAACATACAACATGAAAAGTATTAAGTCAGAGATCGAGAGACCAACAACAACATTGCCAGAATCCTTCTTTCTTCATTAATGGTGTTCCAACATCACTGGTAAGTACATCAACAACTCCAAGGGAGCATCTATCTACTGAAGGCTTCTAAAGACTAAGGAGCATTGAGCTCTGCAACTATGAAAACTAAAAAATACTGAAATGCTATAGCTATGGACTGCAAAATCATCAATTTAGCCGACCCTTGGAATGAGGTCAAACTTGTTATTTATACACAGATTTTCCCTAAAACTAACCTAACTTGCCTTTACACTAAACCAATAAAATTCAATTTCTGGTGGCCGGTACTACCTACACCATGCTACAAAAACCTCGAGAGGCACAGAGGTCTGACATGTCAGAAGACTAAGACAAGAAAGGAGGTATGGAAGAACCGGCCTCGAGAAGAGAACCAAAGGGAGAATAAAAGAAATTTGATCCCCTGGGGATCGAGGCTACATGCCTCATCAATGGAAAAGTGGCTCACTATCTCTGATGTGCCAGGTGTTACGTTAGGGCGGTGCCTTGGGAAGAACGCCTGTCATAACCTTCTTGTTGAGCCGACATGCCTTGCTAAAATACCCACTTCCTAACATCCTTATTAACTGCTTGATGGTGACTGGTCAGCTCTGGGGAACCTGGACATGGGTCACCAAAAGAATACAAAACTGTAGATCTAGAATTCTAGGATCCGGGAGCTTAAGCTTAAAGAATAATGAATACAAAATCTGCTTGGCCAATAAAAATATCTAGACTCCGGAGAACCCTATGGCCCCTTACTATTTTTGAATGCTTCTAATACTTGGCTTACACCTTCTTCATCTATGCCCCTGCTGCTATCTCACCGGCCACAAAAAACCTCTAAATTCTCTTTGATTTCTTCGGCCCCGTTCCAGAATTCATCTACCATCTTCACGACATAATGTGCCAGGATCATCATCTTGGATAATCTTGATAACCTGCCCTGGTCAAAATCTCTGGCAACTGGATATAGGGATTCCATTCATTCATCAAATTTGCTGAGGATGTAGTCCTCTGGGGTGCATGTCCTGATGGTGAAGGGATCAAATTACGATACCCCAACCATAAATGCATGAAATAGGCCCATTGGATATCGGTCCACGGTCACCTTCTCTTTTAAGGCCTTAACCAGTTCCTTGCACACCTCAATTTTGAGGCCAAGTCTAGATTACTGGGCCCGGAGAGAAACATATGATTCATCTCCCAAAATTCCTGCCTCTGTGACGACTTCTTCTCCTACATTGAAAAATTCCTCCAAACCGACCTTCCATTTTTCATACTTCTCCAAATCCTGCTCCCTTACAATAGCGGAGCCATTCGCCTGACTGAGGAGAATGTTGATCTAGTAAAGATCTGGGAGGGACACTGCTAGAAATTGTCTTATGGCAGCTATCTACTTGGTGACCCACCCATACACAACCTGCGCCTTCTTCTTCATGGCCTGGAGAGAATCCACGTCGCCCTATGCAAGCGGCGATTCAGAGGCAAAATTTTATGGGTGGATCTCAGCTAGAGCCTATGTAATTTATGCCAGAAGTGCGAGGAGATTTGCATTAGTTTCTCTTTCCTCCTTCAACTTCTGGCCTTGTTTGATGTATCAGACCTCTACTACTTTGGTGGCCTTTCTCAGCAGGTCTAATTCACCCTGCTTATCTTTTCTCCCTAGTGCCACTTCTGTAACAGTGTAATCTTTGGGCCTTACGACTGCTGCATTTGCATTTGGAGGAGGTGTTGTGATTGTCACAATTGTGCTTCCTGTTGGACCAGTCTGGAGGGTATGGACTGTCCATGCCTTCTTGGGCTTCTGGGCCTCTATGCTTCGGGCCATCATCTCAGCCAAGGAGAGTGGAACACCTGTCGCTACTGCTGAGGCCTTTCTCTTTCTTGATTCTACCAGCCATTTGCGTGACTGGGGCAAATTTTCTATGAAGACTTGAGTATCTGGATTCTCTTCAAAATTCGGCGGTGTGTTCCTGGAATGTACAGTGTCATCAGGCTCTTCTCCTTTGTCTTGTTCCTGTTCTTTCTCCTTCTCTCTGGAGGCCTTAGTATTCACCATTGTGTTGGCATTTTCCTTTGTGATATCTGGGGTTCCTTCTCTGTCGACATTGACATCTCCTGTATCCTCAGGATTTTCCTAGTCCTTCTCAACATCAGTTGATTCAACATCAGTTGATTCAACATTCGTATCTTCGGGGACTTCCTCATCATTCTACTACTGTTGTTCTTCGGCCTCATCAGTTCCATCCGTCGGAACATCCTCTTCCACTGGAACATCTTGTGGAAGTGGGTGAGGTCTCTGGCTAAAATTTAACAATGTTGCTGCCTTTACCACCTCTCCAAACGTACTCTGGGGCAACTAGTCACCCAGAGTAACTAAAGGTGTTTGGAGCATGATAATTGGGAGTACGGTTGTTCCTGTGGGTCTGGTTTCCCCAACCATTGATTGCTCATCTATGCTTTTCCTTTGCATATCCTCAGTTTCTTGGACCAATATTTTCTCCCCCTTAGTCTCCCTTTGTGTCTCTTCTCAGACTTCTTGCTCTACAACAACTTCTTGTTCCAGGACCTTTTCTTCTGCGGGGATATCATCTTTTTCTTGGGTGACGATCTCCCCTGCCGCGTGATCTACATCCTCATGAAGGTTCATGAGCTCATCTACCTCAAAGACGTCATCAAACTCCCCGTGTGGGGAGAGGAGTCTGAAATATTTTCAAGTTTGGGAGAGTCCAAACTGACATCAATCGGGGGCATGTCTGACATGTCAGGGCTAGCGATTGCACTGGGAGTAGGAGTCACCTTTTGCTTCTTATTCCTAAGTAATGGGACTCCAGTATCTAAAATACTTGTAGACCCCACCTCAATGAAAGTCTACCTACTCATCATTGCGGCCAATGACAGGGATCCCGTCGGGTGAGTAGATGCAACTGGAGTTATGAGGAGGCTGGAGGACATTTGTGCACTTATTTATTAGGTTGCCAGCCTCACTGACTCCATCTATTTTTGTAGTTGCGCCATTATGGGGGTTGGGCCCTGGAGAGGAGCCTTAGCTAGGGTGTCTTCTTTTTCTTTCCCCTTGCTTATGCTGGGTTCGACGGCGACAGCGGGGGTTGGAGCGGTCCTTCAAACAATTGCCCCCTTCTGGGTGCTCCTGGGACATACCCGGGCAAAATAACTGTGACTGGCCTCCAAAATAGGGTGGCATACTCCCTCAATTGTTAAATTCTTTGGGGTGGCCCAATCCATCGGAGGGAGGTCCAACTTGTCCAATCTTTGCTCTTTATATGCCGGGTCCTCCAGTGACCCGTCATCTGAAAAACCCTTCGGGAAACCCCGAAGGTCAAGTACCTTCATAAGTCCCTTGGACATCCATGAATATTGGCGGGCCCAAAGATCAAAACTATCTTGACAGTCTACCCAAAAATCTTCAATGTCTTCCTTATGCGGCGGGGATGCTCGGGGAAGTGCCAAGGCAATCTTGCCTAGAGGATCGTAAGTCTTCCTAGCGTGGTGGAATTCCACCAGTCCTAGGCTCTTCAACTCGCTATCTGCCTCCTTTGCTGCGGCGAGGCTCCATGCATAATTCCCGCAAGAAACTGGGAATGTAACGTTAGTGACCTTCTTCAATGTGAAGAAGGCGTGCAGTTCTAGGATCTACCAGAAAAACTCCAAAAGAATGATTCTATCCACGCGATATCAGGGAAGAAGATAGGGTTTTCCAGAGAAGTCGGTCACCCAAATGTATGTGTGTTGCTGGAACTGAATAAAATAATGGTTGTAAGTACTGACCAGGTTCATCGCCTCCTACGATAACCGATACTCAGAGTGTCGAGTAAGTGTTAGAATATTCTGGTAAATGAAAGCGTCAGTTACCCTGCAAAAATTTGGGAAACTTAGTTCCCATTGGACTTGGAGATAATGATCCCATGGTGTTAATTGGCCCGGCCTGTTCCCAAGTTCACCCACTGTTCCTAAACTTGGAAAAGCCGGTCTCTGTTGGACCAGTGCCCACAGCATGTAAGATGTCATATAGAACTTGGAACTTTGGACGATGCCCTTCAGCTATGTGTCCATGTGATTGGCTATGATAGCTGCCCAATTCAAAGTTTGGTTGTGGGTGGTGATGCAGTAAGGAAAGTAGTAGATCCATGCTGAGAAATCGTGGGCATGGGGCAGTCTGAAGATCCTACATAGAAATATAATGCCTGCCTGAATGGGCTCTTTGAAATCCCCTCAGGGAATTTCCATCTTCATCTTTTTATGGTCCCTCTTTGGGGACTTCAGCCATTAAGCGTTAATATATTGTCGGGAGATGAGAGCAGATTCTTCAAACTCCTGTAATGACTTGGCCTGATTGATGACGACGAACCCCTTGAACTGTGGAATCCCCAGCCCCGAGGCAAAAGTTGATGTGTCTAGGGTGACAATTGTTGCTGGGTATTGTAATGGCTGGGGATCGGCAAGCAGAACAGTCTGAGTAGGTGAATTGTATAGTGTTGCTAGTTGAAGTATCAATTATGGTGATTACACTGAACAAGGAAAGTTTGTGGCCTTTATAATGTCAAAGGCGGCCAAATGAGTGGCCATACTATCTCCGTCGACCTTCAGTTTGTATATGGCTTGAATCAAGCCCTGGATTTCCGCCTAGAGTCCGGGCTTTGTATCTATTTTTTCCTGCACTTTGGAGTCCACCTTAGACCCCATGAGAATGCCCTCCTTCGGGTACTTGGAGGTCAGTGGTAGCTTAGCCAGCATCTTTTTGGCCCTGGTCTTTGTGGCTGCCTGAGTGGAGGTAGTAGGCAACTCCGGGCTATAAGGAGGAGTGATCACCTCAGACATTCTGACCAACTACTCTGCAACCTGCAAGATCAGAGAAACATCAATACATGATATAATAATAATAACTTTGTGAATTTCAGGGAAATCATCACCATTTTGCACTTGTCCAACAACGTTAGCACACATAAAAAATCCTAAAGTATTAAGACACATGAATGAGTTAGATTCTTATAAACATCCCAGAGACTTTGGGGTATTGGACTAAGTGACACAGATGGTATGAAGACCTAGGGGCTTCCCAGCACCCAGAGTCCAGAATAATTAGTCGTTGCCAACGTGACCAGTAGGAAGCCGTACTTGGTTGACATGGATCGTCATGTGGCCACGTGATAGGTGGCATAATGGCATTAATAATGACAAGTGGGAAGACACGGGGGAAACTGAATGCCCGATGGAATGGGGTTTGAATGCCCACTTGTGGGAAATTAATCCTGCCATTAAGGTGATGCGACAGAGGAGAGAGAAAGTTGCCATGGCTTGACTCAGTGAGGTGTTGAGTTTGAACTGTGGCGACTCCCTCTCGACGAGCTTGATAGAATGGTTCAAAACATGATGGAGTGCGACAGGCTTGACTAAATAGAAGGATACACATGAGAAATATACACTAAAATATAGAGGGCTGAGACATATATACAATATTTATAGAGTATTTACACTACGCAAAGAATTTACAGATGCCCAAAACTACCCTACCACAATGTACAATATATACACTAGATTAAAACTGCACAGAGGGCGAACAACCCTCTGGTACAGCCAACCCACCAATGGGAGGCAACCCAAAAGAGAAACAGAAATGCAAAAATGAAAAACCAAACAAAAATGAAGCAAAAGAAACTAGCAAAAACCAGAAAATAGAAAACCAGAGAAGGACAAACCGAAAGCCTACTTGGAAACACGAAGAAAAGTAGGGAAGACAGACACAAGGAGCACTCTGCAACAACATTCACCTTCGAGCAATCAAGAGCAAGCACCACAACTCAATAATCAATTATCCACCAAGCACATGGAGCAATTCATAGTTTAATTGCCTTAATCACCTTAAAATCACTCTGTGCTCTAAGTGTTTTAATTATGGTAATTGTGAAAATGACAGGTAACTTCTACTTATACCCTTAGGGTAAAAATAGGTTTCACTCTTCCCGACAACTCTAGAACAAACAAAACCTTTGGACTCAGGGCGTGGGGATTCCACACAACCATACCTTCTCGCAAAAGAAGACATCGTGGCGGAGAATCCTAGAGTCTAAAATATGGCTCTGGAATGAACAAACAAACTCCAGGACCAGGTCCCAGAGACACAAGAAGACAAAAGGAAAAGAAAAACAACCCTCGTGGAAGCAAATCTCAGAGGGCAAACAAAGAAAACAAAGGAAAACAAGGAAAGAGCCAAAAGTGAAAAGGGGGACCCAACATTTTGCCTACAAAATGTAGGGACGGGTATGCAGGGCATAACACTTTCCTTTTCAAATTTTGGATTCCCCTACTCAATATTACCCTTCGAGTCATAATAGATAGATTATTATGTCTTACAACTTTAGAAACATTCCAAATATTAGAAGATGGGTTCTTTTTTCATGTATTTTATGCTTTGAGTTTAGTTTTTAGGTTATATTCCCTTCTCATGATTTATGTGTCTGAAATAAAAGGATATAGCTAAGTTTTATTATAACTAGACATCCTATCGATTTGTATATGTTGAGAGATTATCTATTATCAATATCTAACTGAAAAGGAATTAGGATTTTAAGGATATTACAAAAGGGGTACCCACCTAGGTCTAACAAAGCCTAAAGTTTAAAGGATTTCATTTAGACATACCACTAATTGAATCTTTTTAGTTGGCCTCTGACCTAAGGACTTGTAGATTTAACTTAGCTAATTCATAGAGCTTACTTGGATAATTAGTTGGAACAACCAATAGAATGACAACTTTGTTGGTAAAATAATTGATAATGTCTAGTTTTAAATGTTGTAAAACAATAGTTTATTGGTTTTTCTAGTAAAGGATTTTCCTAGGATTTTTGGTTATGTACTATCCATTTTCAAAATTTCTTGACTTTACAAAGTATCTCATTGTCCTTGCGCACAATTAGTCATAATTTTGCAATCCATAAAATAGGTTAGTTACTTAATATATCTCTGAACCAATCAGATTAATAATTATAATGATCACAATTATCATGGATCTAGGAACGGTCAACCCAAGGTCTCAAAAGTATATAGAGAAATCTTCAAGTTAGAAGTTTTCCATGCAATATTGGGTTCCAAAACAAATAGGTATGTCAACTTCACTAAATACCTCAAGTATTTATATGGTTGAAAAAAAAATTATAATGACAACCCCTCTTTTAGGCCAAAGGTCTGCAATTAACATGTATTAGAGATCTTTATAAAAATTCCCTTTTAAGGTAAATGTCGAAAAACAATTCTGTGAAACTATGGGTAGTGTGGGTATATTTGTTAAAGTTGTTGATGATTCTCTCCCCATAGTTACATAGTATTTTGAAGAGTCTAGATGGAAACAATAAAATAGGGACTTTATTAATAATGATCAAACTTAATAATAGGCTAGAATGGCCCAATAATTTTCCTTTGGACCTAGTCCAAGTGCTTTTCCCCAACAAGTTCCTTAAATCCCAAAATTTCCTTATACAATCCATTATTGAGCATTGGGGTCTCAACCTCCTATTATTGTACCATACACTGATGCTAATACTTTCTCAACCTCCACATATATGCCTATCGATCAAGAGTTGATGATATAAATTGAAGAAATGAGGACTTATGTATAAATATCCAAAATTAAGGGGTTATTAATTTTTTGTTGTATCTATGAATGAGTTGGATGAGGTTGAGAGTTAGGAAAAAAATCTTGATCATCCTAATCTTTGGGAATTTGTAAGTGTCTTTCCGAGTGAGATTTCGGGGATGCCACCAAAGAATGACATATAAATTTGTATAGAGCTCATTCTAGGAGAAAAACCTATCTCTAGAGTGTCTTATCAAATGACCACTGAGGAGTTGAGTAAAGTGAGACTTCAGTTGGAGATTTTGTTAGCTAAGGGTTGTATATGACCTATTATTTCTCCATAGGGAGCACATGTCCTCTTTGTCAAAAATATGGAAGAATCTTTATGCTTGTGTATTGACTGCCAACAGTTGAACAAGGTAACGATAAAAAATAAGTATCCTTTGCCAAAGATTGATGATCTCTTTGATCAAATTAAGGAAGCCAAGGTGTTCTCAAAGATAGATCACAAATCAGGATATCATCAGTTGCATATCCAGGATGCACTTATTCACAAAACTACATTTCGTACACACTATGGACATTATGAGTTCACAGTGGTACCATTTGGTTTGACGAATGCTCCATCTATTTTCATGAGCTTGATGAATGGAGTATTTCATGCTTATCTAGACCATTTTGTTCTTGTCCTCTTGGATGACATATTTATATATTCTAATTCCATATAAGAGAATGAAGACCATCTATGTCAGGTATTGTGGTGCATTTAGGATAATTAATTGTATGCCAATTCAGAAAAGTGTGATTTCTTCCAAAAAGAGGTACAATACTTAGGTCATATAATTTTAGAAGAAGGTATTTCAATTGATTCCTTAAAGATTCATGCAATTTTTGAGTGGCCAACACCCACTAATGTGTCTTAAATTCATAGTTTTATGGGATTTTCAAGATACTGTTGTCAGTTTGTAAAGGAATTTTATAGGGTTGCACATCCTATCACTTCTATTTAGAGAAAAGGGAAGAAATTCATTTGGTTAGAGAAGTGTGAAGAGGCTTTCCAAAACCTCAAGGAGAGATTGACTAGTGCACCTATCTTAACTTTACATGATCCAGTGGGTGATTTTATGGTATTTACTAATACTTCCTTGGAAGGAATTGGGGCATTCTTTATAAAGAAGGACGTGTGATTGATTATGAATCTTGCAAACTCAAGGATCACAAATTGAATTATCTCACACATGATCTTGAGTTAGTAGCAGTAGCTCATACCTTCTTCTTTGCCGATAGCTTCTCTTGTTCATCTTTTAGAGCTACTAACTCATTATATAGGGCTAATTCCTTAGGATTAATTACATTGGGGTCACCCTTTGGCATGATAATATACTTTCTCAAATCAATAATTTGCTTCCTCTTTTTGGTCTTCTTCTTCTCAATCAACTTGCTGTCACTAGTAGAGCATTTAGAATGTGATGCCTTAGTTGCATCTGGTGACCTGGTATGTGTACTGGCTATGATTTCTTCTACTTTTACTTCTTCTTGTGGTTTCTCTTCTTCTTTCTCCCCATCCTTTTGTTTCTCTTCATTCTTCTCCTCAAGACGTGATTCTTGTTGCATTTCACTTTTAGTGTCTTGTGTCTTATGTACATTCTGATCATTCGTTATGTTGGTAGGCAATATATTTTGTTTCTGACCATCTGTGTCGGTTGGGCGTTCCAACTTGGTGTTCTTTTCTTGTTCAGTCTCAGTGGCCTTAGGTTCATCAACATTCTCCTTATATGTATCTACAGGTGGCTCGGTTTCCATGTCTGGTGTGTCTTGTACAAACTTAGTTGGATATTGTCCTCAATTTTATAACTTTGCACTTGTGTCATGATTGGATATTTTCTTAGCAAAGGTGCATTATCAACATTCATTCACTTAGTATCATTCACTTGTGTGTCCATGACATCTTCATCCTTTGAAAAATATTTTGCAAGATCTTCCTCCTCATGCATGTCTTCAATAATAATATCTGCTTTATCAATAGTTAGATCAATAAGATCTATTTGATTTGTGCTTTCCTTTACCTTATCAACAGTGGTTGCACCTTGATTCTTTTCTGCTTCCTCATACTTGGTATCATCTATGTGAAATATATCTTTCCATTTTGCACCTGTTTCCTTCTCCATAGATTGTATATCTCCATTCATTATTCTTAGGGATCTTCCCTTGACTAGAAATTTATTTGAATACTTCTTCAGTGCTTCATGAATTTTAGATGGTGTGAGGTTGGGAATAGTATGTACCAAAGACCTCTCTCTCATTTATTTCTCTGCATTGATAACATACTTCCATCTTGCATCAATCTTATTACAATTCCTCTGGTAACTTGTCTACAAGTTTAATGGGTGTTAATTTGTATCTTAGTAATGTCACCACAATGACTTCTTCAATCTTCTTCTTAATTTCTTTAGTCCTTCCAGAAAATCATCAAGACTTTATGGAACATATGAAAGGTCTGCAACTAGTGTAGACTTGATTGCCTCATTAGACTCTATTTCACTTTCATCTCCAAGTAATAATCTTCTTCTGGTATGTGCAGGTTGTTTCCTTCCTCTGAATCTTACATAAGTCTTTCCTCTCGGTTGTACTGCCTCTACAAATTTCTTTTCTCTTGGTTGTAGTGAGGATCTGGGGTACCTTCTAGTACCTCTTTTGGTTAGTGATGGTAGTAGAACAAGTTGCTTGTCAAACTCAAGAATAACTTGTTCATTTTCAATGTCCTTAACCAATGTACCATCAACTCCAAGAGTTTTTGATAAATCATCAATCATCTTGCCTATTTTCTTGATTGCCCTAGGTATCATTATACCTTGCTTGATTTTATCTTTCACTTCTTCATAAGTGTCATACCTCTTTTATTTAGGATCAATTAGTTTATCTAGAAATTCTTCTATCAGTTTTGAACCAATATCAATGTCCAACTCATATCCCATTGGTTGAATCCATTAAGCTCTGGGCTCAACAACCTTGATAATACAAACATCAGTATCTAACTCAAAACATATATTATCCTCATATTTAGCATTTAGTTGAGGTGGAACTCTATATCTCTTATCAATTCTTTCTTGAAATTTCAAAAAGTAATCAAACATAATTTCATCAAAGTTGTCTCCTAGACTTTGTATACATTCATTTATTTGATAGATGACCAACTTATTAGTTTTCCATACTATATCTCCAATAGAGGGAAATGAATTCTGATAGTAAAAAATAATACATACCAATAATGAACCAAATTTCAAAGTTTTGGTCTTCGCCTTTCTGATTGTGTTCATGTTTTCATCTATTTGCTTCAACAAAACTTTGCAAAGATCTATCTGAAGTCCTTTCTTCACTATCTTAACCGCAAGGTCTACTACTCCACATGGTACACTGTCCACTCGGGATTACTGAAATAATCGATAAGATATTATTGCATGCATACCTTAACTTGGGATCCTCAATAGTAGATATCCTCATTCCTCTACCATCTCATTGTGCCTTGGTTAGCTCGGTAAGCGTACCCTTGTCAATTGCTTCATGGCCTTGGGTTTGTATCCAATAGGGAATTCAGTGATGATGTGAAAGACATCCTTCATTATCTTAATAGGTTCATCCAACCACATAAACTAGTCATGTACTCGACTGAGTACTATCCTTACCCATTTGGGCTTGAATACCCTCGGTAAATGTATTGCATGAGTATAACTTTTCCATTTACACACAACTTTCTCAAATTCTCTTCAAATTTTTTAGGTTCAAATGAATAAAAGACTAACCTATTTATAGCTTTTCCATGATTAGGGTTTCCAATGGCTTTAATTATTTGCATTAAATGCACTTGTCGAGTCCCTTATACCTTTATACCGACAACATAGTTACTTTTCTTAACCAAATAAACAAAATAACCATACATTACAATGTTCAAACAAAATTTTACAACTATCCAAATGCATCTTGATATGGTGATATAGATCTTAACTCTAATGCTTAGGAACTGAAGTGAGATTTATGATAAGCATGCAGGTCCTACATACCTCTCACCATTTAGGTGGAGCTCGGTGCACTAGACTTGGTAGAGATGGTTTTGTCTATGGTTCCAAATGATGTTCCATCTTCCTGAATCTTTCTCCTCTATCTTTTGTTCATTTGTTCTCTGATTTCTTCAACAGTAGGTGGTGTACTCATTTTGGATTCATCTTTGGTTGGTGCATCTCCTTAGTATCTGCAATTCCTTGCTAGGTTTCCTACCCTATGATAGTGGAAACATGCCATGTGAGGGAATCTCCACGATCTTCTATTATTTCTTCCATGCATAAACATGCAATTTACAACATAGGTCCATATCTTCTAAAATATGAAATCATTGTATTATAATCCCATGGTATAGATGTGCCTGCTCGGTTAGTATTTGCATTCTCTTAGTTAGGCATCCACTTATAATTTATTTTCTTTGTTCTACACTCTTTAGTCTTGTGACCATACTTGTTGCAATTCTTGCAGTAACCATCAACCTTAGGTTTCCTTGTGTTGTTAGTAAAGTTGGTTCTGCAATCAAAATCTTGATTTCCATACTTATTACATCTAAAGTAATAACCATCAAATTTAGGTGTACTCAGTGCTTTACCTTTTCTTCTTCTACATTAGCTGTGTGTCCAGGCTTCCCACAATAAGTACAGCTTGGCTTCTTTAGTTTTGGTGGGGGTGCAGTACCTTGATCTTTTGGAGGGTTAGATGATTCTCCTTTCTTGGCTGTGCTACTCTCATTGAATCTAATTCCTGATCTGTCATTCGGTTGCTTCTGATTCTTAAACTATTTGTCCAGTGATTTTAGTGCTTCTTCATTTCTTTTCAATTTTTCATTTGCATCCTTCTCAACTTTCAATCTTTTGTTCGTTCTTTCAATCTTAGCTTTCAATGCTTGGTTCTCAAACTCGTTTCATGTATAATCCTAATTTGCATTCAAAAGTTGGTCGGTCATATTATAGTGAACTTGGGTTATCCTTACGATCTCATTATCTTTCTCAGTTAACCTGACTTCAACTTGTCTTTTTTCATCTTCTGTCATTCTCTTTTCATCCTCAGATGTCCTTTATCCATCAATCGATTTGTTCATTCTTATGCTATTCACTTCAAGATCTTTCTTCATTAAATCCAATAGCTCGGTAAGTGAATCATTCTTTTCAAGTAGTTCTCTTATATCTGATTTAGATTCATCATTCATGCTTCCTTCAGATGTTGTCTCAAGTTTATCAACTTGTTCTTGTGTGACCTTCAACTCATCATATAGTTTATTTCTTATCCTCAGATACTTCTCAAGTTTCTTTCTCAGATCAATGATTAACTCTTGTGCACTCTCCAACTCAAATTCAAGACCATCAATCCTTTTAGATTACCTATAACTTTCCATGACTATGATCTTTAACTCCCATGTGGTCAAACCTTTAACTCAAGAGTACTAGCTCTGATACCAATTGTTGGAATAACTATGGAAAGTTGGGACTAAGAGGGGAGGGGTGAATCAGTGCCACTAAAAACTTTCTAACCACATTCACTAATAAACCATATATTGTTGCATACTGATTACCGAGTTCATAACTTTGAAATAAAATTAATGTAAAGCTTATAAAACCATAACATCAAAACATTAAACAATAGAACTCATAACACCATGATTTTGGTAACACATAAATCCTTGGTTACAGGACAAAACTGCGGTAGGGATGACACACACAACCTTCACTAACTGCAGTATAAAGGGTGCTTGGTTAGAGCTACAAAGTTTAGCTATTTCTGATAGCTTACCTAGTTAAGAGTATGAAAGACTTGTAAGGTCTACCTGGTTAAAGGATTTTTACAATCTCTACGCTTAGAGATGTACCTTTTTAAAGGATTTACAAATATAAGATCTACACAGTATTGGGATTTAAAGATCTCAATACAATAGTATCAAATAACTTGACAATGTCTGTAATAAGTGCATCAAATGTAAATGTTGATCAGACTCTATGTGCTCTGATGTGTTATCTCAATCTCAAATTATAACGCTACTCTTTTCTACTCTATCTTAGTTGAATCTCTTCTCGATGGTCTTCTCTGCTCTTGTTCTTCAATAACTCCAATTTTCTCAGCAACACCAATAACAACAACTTCAACTCTCATCAATTTCATCCAAAATATAGATAATATTATGCCTCTTAATCTTATGTGTTAGGTATGTTGTGAATTTCTCTAAACTGTTAGATATCCTTTCCACCTCGATGACCATGTCACTTTTACCTTGGTACTTGTTGTTTTTCTTGGAAATAACAAACTTTCTTTTGTTTCTTGATCTATGCCTTAGATCATCACTTTGAATTATCTCAATCGTTGATCATGTAACAAACTATTCTATGTGCTTGTAGAATCTTAATTAATGCTCTGGCAATCATTAAATGTGATATGATCATGTTTTGAATTAACTGTTTAACTCGGCTGAGTAGCTCCTCTCTCTCGATTAAATGATCTTCAATACTTGATGACTATCAACTTGGTGTACTACACATGTGCTCAATATACTATCTTTAACTCTTTTACTTTATCGATTGCACTTAGCTTGTTTGACTTGACCAACTAGCTTGGTGTGCATTACCAACTAGCCTAATACTTGACTATCTCCTTTCACCGACTGATTCTTTTGACTCCATGACTTTAACTAAACTAATGACAAAAATATCTTGTAGAGATAACATTCTTGATTGGAATACTTTACAGGTCAAGGATGGGCAACTAGCTTTGGAGCCCATTCATATACTTCAGCAGCAGGATTTGACCCTTAGAGGTCACACCATCAAGCAGAAAAAGGGTCCAATGGGATCCAACTAATGAGTTGTTAACGACTTGAGATGACGCAATGAGATTACGGGAGTTATATCCCCTTCCAAGAGTAATCCTAATTCTAGGGTGGGTGGATTTCATACCCACCCATATTTTTATTTTTAGTTTTGATGTCATAGTATTTTAAGCCACTTTCCATGTGTGCGTTGGCTATTTCAGTTAGTTTCAGTGATATTTGGATGTATGACACTAATTCATGATTTGATATATTATGATGCATTGGATATTTGTGTGATATCAAGTTGTTAGATAGATGATGATGATTATCTTCTGTACGCTGGGATCAAAATCTATTCCTCTCGAATTAACGAGCGGGGTTAGTAGCACCGATTTACAATGGGGAAATCAATGGAATAACTACTAATAACAAAACTATGAATCAATAAAATAACAAGCAATAAAGGAGGTACACAAATGAATGAAAACCAATAATGCTCGAAGCTTCAATTGTCTCTCTCTACTCCTTTTGAAATGTTGTTTTGTGTGATGCTCAGTATTGGTGTGGGAAGCATTTATGTCTTGGGAGCATCAAGAATATGATATTGAATACTTTTGATCGCAAGATGGCTTGGTGCTTGAACCAATCTGATAGAGTAATGGCACACGTGAGCTCGAAATCCTGGATCCTTCAAATGGTTATGAAGGGTTTATTATATAGAATATGAAAATGATATGAACGGTTGAGATCAATCACAGAGATAGGAGGATGCACGGCTGAGATCAAAGGGAACTGGAGAAGCCATCAGTAAACTCCACCTCTTCAACTGGGAGAGAGGAGATAGAGTTTGGTTAATTGAAGAGCTAATTATGAGTTACCTTTATAACTGACGAGGTGGGTGGAGAAACCCATGCAATCAAGAATCTAATTAAGAGTTATCTTTTTGAACTTAAGAGGTCGGTGGAGAAACCTATGTAATCAAGAATCTGATTAAGAGTTATCTTTTGGAACACTAAGAAAGGATTTAATTGAATATTTAATTTAATTTTTAAATTAAAGTATTCAACATGTGAGACAATTGAATTCTTTTTGGATTTAAAAATTAAATGGTTGAATGAAATTAAATTAATTTAATTAGAAGAATTAGTTAGTAAGTTTAAATATTTGAATTTAAACTTTAGGAAATTGAATTTAATTAATTAATGGAGATTAATCAATTAAGGTTAATTAATTAAATATAATTCATTATTTAATTAATTTTGGGGATTTGATTAGATGATTTGGGAAATAAATTTAGAAGGAAATAGATGATTAATTAATGATTAAAAAACCATTAATTAATAGAACTAGGGTAGCTAGTAGTGGAGGATAGGGGAAAGGAAATATAAGTGAGGAAGCACTAGAGAAGGAAATAGAGGAGAATATTGAGTCTATTATCCCTAGTTCCAAGAAGAGAAAAATCACGACAACTACTTTTCCTGGTGCATAGTATCCTGTAGCCACAACTTCTAGAAAGAGGCCTCAAAAGAAAAGTCCTGTAGAAACTGCAAAGACTTTAGTAAGAAGAAGTGTCAGAATTTGGGAAAAAGAAATAGAGCAAGCTAATGTTAACCCTAGTTCACACTAGAAATAAATTCCTATATTCAACATCTCTGAAGAAGAACAAACTGAGGATGAACCTCATTCTTTAGAACAAGAAGATGTTGGTAGTCCCTTAAGGGATTACAATGACATGGGAGAGGAGGTTCATGATGAAGCACCTTTTGAGGAAATGTATGAATAAGATTAAGAATAAATAGTTCTATTACTATATGGGGAGAGTTTTCAAGGATTAGACAACTTGGCTACTGTAGCTGCTAAGATGGAAAAAAATGAAGAACCCTAGAGTAATTCATGACAATTAGTGATTAGTAATCTACCTCCTATAGAGGTAGTTGAGCGAGTCAATTTAGGGGCAAGGAATGTATAAGAAGCGAGTAGTTCAACTAGTAAGGAACTAGTTGATGATCATGTACCTCCCAAACATTTAACTTGTCATTCAGTTTCTATGGATTATTATAAGCAAGTACAAAATGAACGTAGTATGTGGGAATTACTAAAGGTCAAAATGCAGAAAGAAATTGATAAAAAAAAATAGAGGTATTGTAACCACCTGGATTTGGTCTGCTCTAACCATAGACCCTATTTTCCCTAAGTGTGATCATACCCCCAATTATGTCACGACAATGTTACATTGGCATAATTCATTTTTCAGATTTAATGTCCTAGGTGATTTTTATCACTAAATTATATTAACTACTACAGCCATACAATTCAAATCAATTTGAACCAATTAAAACAAATCAAATTCAAAACATGGCTATAGTATTTAATCATAAAGGAATTAAATAAAGTCCTAAATCAATTGCTCACTTGCAAGATGAACCCATTCCCCTAGCCTAATTAATTTAATTAAATTGGCTATAGTCCTATTGATTATTAAAAATTAATTAAATATTTAACTAATTAATATCCTATTTTTGAATGAATTAAATAAGTTTTATTCATTTCATTAATATTTCTCTAAACCCCTAACCTAACCCACTTCAACCACTTTGAATCTGGGTTTGAACCTATCCCAACCCATTCACCCTTGCTAAAATCTAATCCTAATCCTAATCCCATTCTAACCCACCTCCTAATGTTGTCACATTCCATTAAGGAATGATTAAGGACTCCACCCACTTGAGAAAGTCAAGGAATCTCAAGATTCCTTTCCTCAAGTCCACCTTCTCAAGCTTGCCTTACAC
>MU223547.1:1634251-1650561 GCA_018584345.1 Thuja plicata | reverse complement strand
TCAAGGAATCTCAAGATTCCTTTCCTCAAGTCCACCTTCTCAAGCTTGCCTTACACCCTCCCCATGCCTCTTAAATGCTTGCATTTAATGCATATTCCTTATGCCCATGCCTATTGAATGCCTTTGGAATTTATTTCCTCTTACACCCCATTAATGAGTTTTACAACTCCATTAATGCACCTTGTCCCCCCTCTATCTCCTAATTCTTCTATAAATAGAAGGTGTTTTTCAACACAAATAAGCACATAACTTATATTGAAAATGCATTGTTATGCTGTTAGGATTCATATAGACTCATATTTAATTTAGTTTCTCATGTTCATACATTGTTATTATGTTCATTTTTAGAGTTAAATATGCATGTTTTCTTATCATTTAGTTTGTTTTAACTCAAATCTTTCATGCTAAGTCGTATATGTCACTGATAGTAGCATAATCTGAGGGATATTATGTTGCTTATCATATTCTTCTTAGTTAGAAATAAATAGGTCAATTTTAGTGTTTTAGATACTCTTCTAACCATGTTTTCCACTAATGCAATGCTCTATTGAAGTGTCGTGTTGCAGATAACAGGTGCACATTTTAACACACATTTCTAGCACCCACCGTGGGGCTCAATTTGAGATTTGCCTCATTTTTGACCTCATTTTCACTAATCTTTCCTCCTAGTTTTCAGGTCTAGAATCACATCTGGTCATTTTGGTTCGCATCTGGGATACGCCCTCGCACCGCAGAAAATGAGCCTCGCATCTAGGATTTCCCGGATCATTTTTGGTTTAGAATCGCATTTGGGTAACATTCAGTCGCATCTGGCGACAAGGGATCATATCTGGTATATGGTATCACATCCTATTATTTTAGATTCACATCTGGTTAAAAATTTTGCATACTTCATTTGCCTAACTTCTAACATTTTGATCATTGTGGTTTTTGTCTTTTAAAAAGCAGCCTAACTAGTGTTTGCAGGTTGCCATCAAAGGTTTTTATTGGGAGTTGGACAAAGAATACTAACATGGTTTCTCAGGTTGCCCAACCCCCTTCTTAACCTCTATTTACATGCTTTTTATACTAATAACATTTTCTAATCTTCTACTAAACTGACTAGAGGACTATGCTCTTTTCCTTTTAAGGAAAATCATAAACTCACACATCAGTTTATGAGTTGAAAGGAATTTGGAGATAACTGAACCAAGAAAACAAAACTAAATTTATTTTAGATCAGTAAATGAACAACTCAAAGCACTGAATTTGTGGGATAAATGAACAAATACATCATTTAGTTCTTTTTGGACATAAATTGAACAAGCAAATCACCTAAAATTGTGGATAATTGAACAAACACAAATTTATTTCCAAGCATTCTATTTTCCTTAAAATAGAAACATCTTAAATAGAGCACAACACTACTTGAGGGAATGAACTGATTACTTGAATCTATTTTGGGAGAAAATGGTATGGATTAGGAGAGTATGCTCTTCTTCTTCTTCGGAGGAATCAGAAATCTAGACGTCCTACACTCGCCAATCCTTTGTACGCTTATTTAATAGTAGAGGGCCTGCCAGTTGAGGAAAAAATCTCCCGGGAACGACCCAAGTGAGGACAAGTTCTATGCCAACACTTCCAACTCACTATAAATAATTGCTTCATCGTAGGCCAAAGCCTCAGAAGACGGAGCTAGTTTTGTTCATGGAATCTTGCTTGTGAGACTACATATACTTGAGTAATCAAAGGGCTATACGCCTCAATTTTAACTTTTTCAATTCTATGGGAGGTGGTTTCGAATGGATTGCCCAATCATAGACAACATTTAAACTGAAAGAATTCCTGATTCACCCCTGAAAGGGTGATAATCTTTATGCAAGGCAAAAATTAATTGCCCCAAGACACTTGCCATATCGTGCCCTCACTTGCATTTGGAGTTGGCTAATATAACATCATGACTGGAGCCATTGCGTGCTTGGTGATGGCTATATTCTGATAGCATTTGAGTGTGTACCTAAGTCAATGAGAAAGGATTTTCATCCTCCAACTAGAAAATAGGGATAAGATGTGTGCCTGTTTCACCCTTTAACAATGCAACAATGCTTGACGTAAATCACTAAAAAGATAACATTTTCAAAACAAGCAACAAATTTAAATCTTGGGTCTACACATGTGTTTTCATTCACTGACAAGTATCAGAACGTAAAACTGCAATCAGATGAACTTCACGTACTTCCAAGACAATTTTTCAAAACTGATCAAATCTGACAGAGACATCAAAAAATTGCATCCCAGATTTCCTGGATCATTTTTGGTATCATGGCTCGCATCTGGTTAACACATCATCACATCTAGGGTTCCACCTCGCATCTAGGGTCGTCAGTAGCTTGCATCTTTTATTTCTAGGATCGCATATGGGAGCTCGCATTTAGGACAGTGGGCACTCTCAGAATAACTTCTCAGGAAATCTCTGTTGATTTGGATACCCTTTTGGCTCTTTAATTAGTTTTTCCCTGTTGTCTTTTCTAGCCTCCCTGTCGCTGTATCAAAACACTTTTTCAAAACATCTACCTTGCATGTCTTGTTAGTTTTTTGTTATCCATCTCAATACGTGTGGTCTATCCTCTTTTTATAAAAACTTGATTCCCAGCTCACTATCAAGGAATTCTAACCCTGTGACGCTGGAATCATTTACTTCCACCAAAACTCAAATGATACTTCCACCTAGACACACTCACTTGAACGATTCGAGATACTACCTGACACTCTCGAGAAACTTTGATGAAGTTGAGGTACAACCACATGGTTAACACAAGACACAACAAGTACACCTCTTAAGGATAAAAAATGCCTCCTAAATCACTACACTTTTAGGGAGAAACATCTCACAGTTCCCTACTTGATCTAGATTCTCCACAAATGGATAGGAACACTCGTGAATAGAGTGTGACTTTTGAAAAATACGACAATAGAAAAATCCAAAAGCATGAAGATATCGATGAAAATGAAGAACCCACATTTGAACGTCCTCTATTTGAATCAGGCAGTGAGGAAGACATCACTGAAGAAGAGTACGATAAACTCAAACAGAGAAAGAGGTTCCATAAGATACTAGAAAAGATGATTGACAAGGATAAAGAGAAATACTTCCTCCATTTAGCATCCACTAGTGTGAAATTACCCAAGGATTATGATGTGGACCAACTAAAATAAAATGAGATACCAACTCCTATTTCTATTCTCGCCAAACAACTTACCTTAATGCAAATGGAGCTTGCGACTCTCAAGCAAGAGAAGGCTAAACCCAAAATGAAATACTCGGTGGACTCCATTTGTCCATTTCCTTTCGACAAAAGTATCACTATGGTTCCATTCCCTCCCAATGTGGCAAGGCCAAAATATGACAAGTATACGGGAGAGACCGATCCACATGACCATGTTCAAGAGTTTTGTGCTCTTAGCATAGAGTACATGCATGAACCTACTTACCTCATGCAAAAATTTCCCTGGAAGTCTAGGAGGCAACGCCATGGAATGGTTCTCAAAAATTACACCCAAGGTCAAAAATTTTGAGGAGTTAATACAACAGTTCATCCAACATTACTCCTATAATATCCAACATGATGTGACTATGATGGATCTATGCAACACTAAATAGAAGACTGGCGAATCCTTTACCCACTTTCTGAAAAGGTGGAGGAAAATCTTTGCATGGTATTCAAGAGCCATTTCTGAATCTAAGAAGATGGAAATATTTGTCAATAACTTGGTACCGGAATTGAACTACACATTGCAGATGCAAGATTCCCCTAGTTTGGACAGGATGATTAAGAATTCTCTCCGTATCGAAGAATTTATGATAAAAAAGGGGGAGATCACTCTTCAAAGTGAAAACAAACCTAACAACTCCAACTCCAAACCTAAGTGGTGGAAACATAACAAAAATGTTGTCAACGATGGCGTAGTAGACACATCCAATGTTGGTCCTAAACCTAAAGTATTCAATCTAACTAACAGCATGCAAGCAAGCAAGGATGCCAAGGTAACAACCCCCATACGTAAAGCAAACAGTGATAATAGCAAGGATCGACAATGGAATTCAAAACCTCAAAGAACATTCACTCCTTTAGGAGAGCCTCTCGAGACTATTTTGATGACACTTCTAGACAACAAGGTTCTCACCATCCCAGATTCCAAACCATGGGAACCAGCAGTCAAACCAAGGTGGTGGGATGATAATTCCTACTATGTCTTTCACAAGAACAAAGGACACAAGACTAATAATTTACTTAAGCTTAAACATGTAATTCAAGACCTCATTGAAGGAGGAAAGATCAAAGTGGAGGGACACACTACCAATGAAGATCATACGGTATTTAAAAAACCATTTCCTAATTACGACAAGGGGGAAACATCTAAAGGAAAAGGTAATAAAGCAAACTAAACCTACTCCAATAATGATAATGTGATCAATATGCTTGACATTAAAACCAAATCAATTAATGTGGTCATATTCAAAGGTGTTTCTTTCCAATCGAATGCAGTAACTCAGAGTCAAGCACAGGTCACGATCAAAGGACCCAATTCTTCTCCAAAACCAACATCAACGTCCAAGATTCATGTATTACTATCCCTAAACCAGTAGCAAAGAATGTGGTTACTATACCTATAGAAAAGTATGACTTGGTAGACCAATTACAATAAACCTTTGCCAAAATTTCCATTTTTGAGCTGCTTAAAATATCCACAGTGCATAGGGAAATCCTAGAACAAGCCTTACATGCCGCAAATGTACCAAAGGACCTTGATATAGACAAATTCCAAGTGATGTTCAATCACATTTCAGTGCCACATTACCTCTCCTTTTATGAAGAGGATGATAAATCATTGACACATCCACATAATCAACCCCTTCATATTGAAGTCCTCATTCATAAAACCCATGTTAGACACGTATTGATAGATAGAGGTGCAAGATTGAATATCTGTACACTTAATCTCATGAGGAAACTGGGTCTTTTAGAATATACCATTGACTCTAGAAGCAAAATAACTATCAAATCTTATGATGAGGAAGAAAGATCCTCTAAAGGTCTTATTGTTCTACCCATCAGAGTCGGGCCGATTGAAAGAAATGTCATCTGTCAGGTTCTGGATCTACCCCTAGCTTACAACATACCATTGGGGAGACCATGGATCCATGAAATGCAAGTTGTGCCATCTACTTACCACTAGTGTATCAAGTTCCCACATAATGGGGTGGAAGTGACAATTCCTGCGGATGCTAATTATACTTGCAACAGTATCAAAGTAGATAGTATGATTCCACATAACAAAGAGGCTATGGATGAGATTGCTCCTAAGACCATCAAGGACATGGCTATGAAGAGTTTTGGCAAAACCTTAAAACTTGAAGAAATAGGTATGGGAGAATACAAATTGGACATGACTCCGTCACTGACAGAACTTCCAGTGTCACCAAGAGCCTATGGAAAACCTTCTGCGACATTTACACCTACTGCATCCAAGGAGCCAGAAATCCACAAAGCAACTGGCATGGCAAAGGCATCCACATCTTCTTTAGATAACACAGAAGAACAGGCAATCTTGGACTGGATTTACAAAGGAGAACCAATGGAAATTGAGGTCAAACATGTAGAAATATCCCCGGAGTTGTATGGTAAAGGATATGATCTCCTCAAGAAAATGGGATACAAACGAAAATGACCTCTAAGAAACATAGGAAGAGGACTTATTGAACCTATACACATGGAGTTCAGGAATACCAGAGACAAAACAAGACTAGGTGTAATACTGAATCTGGCAAACCTGCTTCAAAAGATAGTCTGATCTCTGACAAGGGGAGTGATGAAATAGAGGAGATAGAACTAGAGCCACGGTCCTATGAAAGGTTAAATGTTGGCACAGAGAATCCCAAATATCAAGGAGAGTGCTATGTACCAAGCTTTGAGGTACCACAAGATCTTCACATCCCTTTGTTAACACAACCTCCTATTCAAGAGGTAGGAGACATAACATCAGTTGATCCAGAGGTACCATTTATAGCAACAGTTATTGAAGACACACCTCGACAACATGATTTACATCCTAACTGGGGGAAGTTAGTCACAATCACACATGTCCTTGAATTACCACACTTTGATCCACAAATAGCTAACCGAGTACATCAGATAACTATTGCTGAATACTTAAATAAATCTGATGACAAAATCACTTAATCTCATGATTATGAATGGGATGAGCTATCTATCGCTACATAAGACATTGAAATAGATACAATTCACATTTTTGCGGCTCTCTCAGTACCTCATGAACATTCTAACACTACTCCCAACAACACTGATATTCCTTAAGCAGAGGAAGAGTTCCTTCTCCCCATCATTGATGGAGAGACTAGTGCTTTCCTAAGTCTAGAAGAAGTTTAGAGGCTATAAGAAAGAAGCCTCCTTTTACGGAGAGATGAAGATGACAGTTCCACTGATGAGTCACTAGAGTTTGGTCTGCATATAACTAACAACGACCCTTTTTATGATGATCTAACTCTTATTGATCTAAACATCGAAGAAATTGACTTAATAGAACATGTCATGTCAATTAATAGTCTTGAAGCTAACACGATGTTTTCCTTTCCAAAGTATGATTCCTTGTCCCTAATAAACTCGGATCTAATTGATTGGACTAATACAGACCCTACTCCTATTCTCAACTTCCCCAATGATTACACCTTGGCTTGCTATCTCAATGCTTGTGAACCTTACCCTTCTGCCACCACTGCAAGGAGCGTGAACATGTCACAGGAGGATATCAAGTTTCTCAGTCAAAAATTGAAAAAAATAAATAAAAGGGGAACTGATAGTGAAAACCATGTTGTGGCAATGTCAGATCCTAAAATAGTAAAAATAAATGACGTATCTAATGGTGAAAACCTCTCAGAGGTGCCAAAAGATGAGGTTCTTGATATCCTCCCTGAGCACTTTTAGGAAAGGTGTTCAGTTCTGATAGAGCCAACATAGCCGGTTAATTTGGGCACAATTGAAGATCCTCAAATAGTACACTTAGCGCAATCTTTGTTAGAAGAGGAAAAAGTACAATTCACTGAGTTCCTAAAGGAAAATAAGATCAACTTTGCATGGTCTTACACAGATATGCCCTGATTAGATCCTAATCTAATCATGCACCACTTATCTATTGCTCCCGGGATCAAGCTCGTGAAACAAAAACTTAGAAAGATGCATCCTCATGTTGCATTGCTAGTAAAAGCAGAGCTAGAGAAATTTTTGAAAGCTGGATTTATCAGAGTCATTGCCTACACAAAATGGATCTCCAATGTGGTCCCCATGTCTAAATCTGATAAATCTATCAAGATATGTACGAACTTCAGAGACTTAAACAAGGCATGTCCAAAGGATGAATTCCCACTACCTAATAGTGACATGATCATCGACCTCACAACAGGCTACCAAATGTATTCATTAATGGATGGATTCTCGGGGTATAATCAAATCAAAATTTCCCCCGAGGATCAAGAGAAGACCACATTTACATACGCATGGGGAACATTTTGCTGGAACGTCATGCCATTTGGGTTAAAGAATGCCTGTGCTACATATCAAAGAGCAATGACCACTATATTCCAAGATATGATGCACAAAAACATGGAGGATTACGTGGATGACACCTTAGCTAAATCTAAAGAGAGGAGCACTCATATTGATGATTTAAGAAAGATATTGGATCGAATGGAGCAATTTCAACTCAGGCTCAATCCAAAGAAGTGTGCCTTTGGGGTCCAATCAGGAAATCTCTTAGGGTTTATCATTTCTGCAAAGGGAATTGAGGTAGATCCTACAAAAGTCAAAGCTATTCTAGAGATGACTCCTCCATGCAACATCAGTCAAATGAGGACATTGCAAGGGAGACTTCAATCAACCAGGAGGTTCATGTCACAACTTACTGATAGAGCACAACCCTTTACCAAATTACTACACAAAGGGGTCACCTTCAAATGGGATAAACACTGTGAAGCCAACTTTAGAGAATTAAAAGGGTACCTAGCTACTCCTCCTATTCTTATGGTACCTATTCATGGAAAAACCTTACTCTTGTATATTTCAGCTATAGCTACATCACTAAGAGTGTTTCTTGCACAAGAGGATGAAACTAAGAAAGAAAGAGTTATCTACTACATCAATAGAACACTAGTCTCCTATGAGCTCAATTACAGTATTATTGAGAAAGCATGCTTAGCAGTCGTCTTTGCATCACAAAAATTGAGACACTACATGCTCTCACATATATTAAGGCTCATTGCTAAGATCGATCCTCTGAAGTACCTTTTGAGCAAAACAACATTAACAGGGCGTCTGGTGAAATGGGTCCTCATTCTAAGTGAATTTAACATTGAGTATGTAGACCAAAGAGCTATTAAAGGACAAGTCCTCGCAGATCAACTAGCGGATTCACCACTTCAAGATGATGAACCTTTAAGGATTGAATTTCCTAATGAGACCATTATGCATCTAACTAAGTACCCATGAAAGATGTACTTTGATGGTTCCTTCAGGCAACAAGGCTCTGGAGCAGGAGTTTTGTTCATAACTCCTCAAGGCTACAAGATACCCAAGTCTTAAAAATTGATGTTTCCATGCACAAATAATATTTATGAATATGAAGCATTGGTAAACGGTCTTAAGCTGGCGATGGAATGGAAGATTGTAGACTTACACATATATGGTGACTCCCAGCTCATCATTAATCAAGTCAATGGAGATTATCAGATGAAAGATGAGAAGTTGACACCCTACAAACAACTGGTTGATGACCTAAAGAAGTACTTTGACTTTATCCTACCCTGCCTTTGATACCCCTGAATATCAAGTAATCTATGCTTTGAACACCCCAGACCAATCTCGGTATTATAATATCACTGCTTACCTTACTGACCAAACCATCCCTAATGATTTATCCAGAAATGAGAAAAGAGCCTTGATTAGGACATCATCGTGTTATGTCCTCATAAATAATAGCTTATATTGACAAGGTCTCGATGGTAGGCTTCTTAGATGTTTAGAACTTGAAGAGTCTAATCACGAGTTAAAAGAAGTCCATGAAGGTGTATGTGAATCACATTCAAATGACTTTTCACTAGCAAAGAAACTGCTTAGAGTAGGCTAATATTGGCCTACCATGGAAAAAGATGCTATTCAGTTTTCAAAAACTTGTCATAAATGCTAGACACATGGAAATCTCATCCATGCTCCTGCTAGAGAACTCATACCTTTCATCACACATTGGCCATTTCAGCAATGGGCCTTTGACTTGGTTGGACAAATATATCCCAATTCTTTAAATGGACACAAGTTCATCATTACGGCCACTGAGTATTTCACAAAGTGGGTTGAAGTCGTGCTTCTAATCAAATCCACTAGCAAATAGGTGGCTATGTTTAGTCTGAACTACATTATCTGTAGATATGAGATACCCTCTTCAATTGTAACAGACAATGGGGCCCAATTTAAAAATCAAGACATTGATGACCTTTGTGAATAGTTCCATATCACTTAGCACTGCTCTTCAATCTATTACGCTCAAGGTAATGGATAGGTTGAGGCATCTAATAAGAATATTCTCAAAATCCTACACCAAACTGTAAGTAATTCTAGCAGAGACTGGCATCTACAACTGAATCTGACACTATGGGCCTACAGAACAAGCATCAAAACACCAACTGCAGCCACACTATTTGCTCTAGTCTATGGCGCTGAAGCAATACTACCTATTGCGGTTGAAATCCCATCTTTGTAGATATCTTTACAAGGTCTTGTTACTGATGAGCAATACCGCATAGATAGGGTGAATTCTTTAGACCTACTAGATGAGCGCAGACAACAGGAGTTCGATCATCTAAAGGTGTACCAAGAACGCATGTCCAAGGGATACAACAAGAAGGTTAAACCATCAAAATTTTAAATGGGGGATCTCGTCCTAAAGGAGAGTCCTAAGAACCAGCCTAACAGAGAGTAGAAAGGAAAATTTGAACCTAACTGGCTCAGACCTTATGTTATCACTGCTACTTTTGGGACTGGAGCTTATCAACTGGCTACACTTGATAGAGATGTCCTTCCAGATCCTATCAACACTCTACATTTGAAGTGGTTCTACACTTGATGTTCGGCTAGTAGAGCCTGTACAGTAAATAGTTCTCAGAAAATACCAAAAATATTCAGAAAATTGATCCTGAAGAAATCTAAAAATAGTGGAAAATGTCCCGAAGAAAGGTATCTTTGGTGAAAACCTTGCAAACAGGCGCCTTGATACTACAAAAACATTCAAAAAAGCAAAAATAGCAATAAAATTGAAAAAGAGAAAAGTGCCTGATGAAAACCTGGTAAAATGGGCATCTTGGTAGCAAAAAGAAAGAAAAGATCTTGCCGAGTGGTGAAAACCTAGCAATCAAGCATCGCTTGTATTCTGTGCTCTATCTATCAATGCATTGTTGATACTAAGCCTTCAGGATTACACCTATGCTAAAATGTTAACTTTGTTTCCTAAACAACTATCTTATCCTTGCTTGGGATTTGTTTGTATTTCTATCTTAGGATCAAGTCATTCTGCACTTGGGGCATCTTTGTCAGTCTGATAGGTTGCATCTGCTAGGTCGTTATAGGTTGGTTTGTCTTGTGATACCATGCTTCTTGATACTTTCGCCAAACTATCACTTTCACGACACAAAGATGACACAAACATTGCACTAACATGAATGATGTTCCTACGACCTACATGCGATTGTAAATAGGAATAAAATTGAACACAGACATGGAACACATATTGCTTGAATTTCAACATTTTGATTGATGAATCTCTACTGTGCTTGAAAAATGAATCAATAGTATTTCTCAATACTACCTAAACATAGTTTGATCTTGGTTTGATTATGGCTCTTTTATGTCTTGATGATGTTTTAACTAGGGGCATCTAGGCACTTATGAATTTTCTTTGATTGATTCACAATTGATAGTTTTTATGTCTTCCGAGTTACTCCACGACATCTGTGCAAAGACAAAGAGTCACAAGGATAGGGGGCACAACATTTTCTTGGTTTTCTACATATGGTGATTGTTCCAAATAATCCTATAAATTTCACGTAACTTGGATATTTATGGTAAGAGCTGCCACTATGGGTGGATAGCCTCATATATCTCGATCTTTTTTATGTGTAAGCTACGGTGAGGTTGAAACAATTTCCTTGTCTGTTTTCTAAACTCAGATTCTCACTAAGGTATACGAAGCATAATGTACCCAAGTAATTGAATTTTCAAGGTAATTGCTGGTCCAATATCTTTCCTTACACATAATTTGATATATTAAAAGGAAGGTGACTATGTTGTCGTCCTGGCTTCTATGCCTTGATGCCTAAGTCTATTTTCGACATTCCAATAAAACATAGTATTCATACTTTCATAATATCAGTGGGTATTAGTGATTGTTGTACTATCAGGTGGTATCCATTCCAAAAAGTGCCCAATGATGATAAAAAAGCTACAATATCTGCAAATCAGTGACAAGTCCTAAGAGTCTGCATATAGCTACATTTAAAGATTGCATGATTGATTTTCAAAAGAACAACATAACAAAGGAAATTTGGGCTCAAAAATAATTTCTATTTTCTTCTTCTAAATCCAAGTTAATTACATCCATTTGCTATTACTAATATCAATATCGTTGCACATCCATAGCATACATTTTGCATTCATAAAATGAGACCCAAAGAAAATACAAAAAAAATAAAGCATTTATGCATTGCATTTCTTTTTTTACATCCTAAAGCGCATCCATACATTTTACATTGCATAAGAAAAACTCAAAAACATACATTTGCATATTCACATAGTATCATTTGAAACATATTTATATCAGTGATAAATACAAAATGCATAAATGATGTCATCATCTAAATCTACCTCATCACATGACCAAGATATAATCACATGTGCAAATAAATATACCAAAGCAGAGAGAACTCATGAAACATGTCAGAATCAGAAATAGTTGCATCATATATATATCTCAAATATGGTACAGATCAAAATATGGCACAATTCTACATAAAGAGTATCAGAGTACACAGATAAAACATGTGTGTGTGTGTGTGTGTGTGTGTGTGTGTGTCATATACAAAAGAAAGATCTCAAAAGGATCCAGATATACAATATACATATGTAACAAAATACAGAATCAGCTCTGGCTACCCCCCTCTCCCTGATCTGGAGGAGGAGGAGGAGGTGGTACAAATGGTGGTGGAGGAGGCATGGCCCCCTCTGACTGCTAAGCCAACTGTGAAAATGACACCGCTCTCTGTCCCTCTAGCACCACTGCATGATAATGAGCGTAATAATAAGTGACTCTCTGGCCCTAGTGAATAGCAGTACGAGCCTGCATACCTCGCTCTTTCCTAAGTCTCTCCATCTGTCTATCCCTATCTATGAGAAATGCATCTAATATAGCAATCCTAGACTCAGCTACAGTGAGCCTACCCTCTAGAGATGTGATCTGTGCCCTAAGCTGCTCTCTCTCCCGCTCACACTGAGAAAGTGGGTCTCCATCTCTGCCAGAACCCCTGCCAGAATCCTATCCTAGAGGCCTATCCTGAGATTTATCAAGTTGTCTCTACTGCTGCTACCTCTACTGCCTCTGCTGATCCCCTGTAAGTAATGGATCTAGATCTATCCGAGGAGAAACAAATCTGAATCAGGTGCGTCGAACCTCTCCACTACCACTGGCAACATCTACGTGGCCACCCACACCACCACCACCCCTGTCATCTCCATCGTCATCCCCCTCATCTGGAGGAGGATGACTCCCATCCCTACCTCCATCTCTACCACGGTATCTCCCTCCATGCCTACTAGCACCCCTGTCTCTCTGAGATCCTCTCCCTCTAGACGAGAGCTCATCCAGATCATAATCTATAGGCTCTTCTATGCAAGGAATGACCTCCTCCGACACTGTGAATCAAGGAAATAGATGTTGAAGCATCTCTACTATGTACCCATCTAAGCAACCTGCATCTGCAACATCCAGACAGAGATCCCAATCTGCCCCGACCATGTCCCTAATATCTTGGTGGGCTATCTCATACCTAAGCTGGGAACCCCACAATAGTGCCTCATCATAGATCCACTCATATACAGTAATGTCCGGTATCCTGACCTGCCGTCGGCCGTACTATCTCAGAACTCGGGTGTGCATGAACTACTCTACAATAGATCTAGTCCTCCCGATGAGGTACCTACTCTAGAATAAAAAAGGAACATGTCAAGCATCTGAGGTCCACTCCTCACAATCTAAATATGGCCACCAGATGACCTTCGTCATGTCATCAAAAAGTCATTGCCAATACTCTACCTTGCCCAGATGGGGCTATTAAATAAGACCTACATACATATATACATATTCCTGCTCAGGTGCTCGTTGTCTATCAACTATTGGTCATGTAACAGGGATGTGCTCCCAGGCCTAGATATGAAGAATCAAGATACCCATAGTCATGCTCCAAGTATAGTGGTACACAATCTCATGAAGCTCATGGTACATATGGGTTAAGATACAACTACCCCATGCAAATCTCCATCCGTGGATGACCATCTACTCTAGCATGTCCACCCATACGACCATGAACCCGTGCTATCCTTTTTCTAGCATCAGGATGCCACCAATCAAACCTGCTAAATATACAGATAATCGATCATAATGATCGACCATATAGTCCCAAGAAAGGTATCTACGATCAATGGTGTCATCCTGAAAATATCGACGAGTTTTTCCAATCACCACGGAATATGTCACCTCAAAGCGCACCTCATGACCAATAATAGGCACATGTAGTATGCGCCATACGTCCTTTGGATTTACTGTCATCTCCCCGGTCAGGAGATGGAAGGTGTTGTGCTTTGAGTGCCATCTCTTGGCAAGAGCAATCAACAACCCTCAATTTACCCCTATATCGGGTAAACCTATCAAAGATTGTAATCCGCAATGAACCACTATCGCCTGCTCATCATCTGAGAGCAGTCCAGACAAAGAAAATACACACCCTAGATATGTGCCTCTAAATGCGACTACCTCAAAATGTGCCTATTTTGACACATAAAAGGATAAATAAGTGTTCTATCTACAACAAAGATGCAAACTCCTGATCAGCTAAGTAATTCAAAGTCCACCACAGACAAACAGGTCAAAATGGATAAGTTTCTAAATCTAAAAATGAGATGCAATCCTGGAAGGATAGGATGTGATCTCTTTTATTGGATGCGATCTTGGATATACATGATGCGACAGAGAATACCGGGTGTGATCCCTTAAATCTGGGATGCGACCCTAAAAATAGGGTACAATCCTGAAAGGACAGGAAATGACACAAACCATATTTCAACAAGTAAACTAATCTAAAAACAACAAAACAGGATGTGATCCAGGAAATCCTGGATGTGATGCAGAAATCCAAAAAAACTAGATACAATCCGTAAAATACCAGATATGAAACGGGTTTGACAAGGTGCGATCCAGAATCCCAGATGCGACCTAGAACCTAAAGGGCTATAAAAGCTGTAAAAATGCATGAAATTCAAAATTGCAAAATTCACAAGGTAGTTTTACGAGCATTTACCGGAGGTGGGTAGTTGGTCGGGCGTTGATATCGACGACTGAGCTCGAAATGATGCTCTCAAATTACTATGGGTAAAAGTGAAAATGAATAGTAAAATGGTAAATTTTGAGGCTTATATTGGTCTTTTGAGCTATTTAGGAGTTCCGAAACTCCTCCCAGGCAACTAAAACTCCATTTCTGTTCTCTTTTTGATCAATCAGGAACCAAATCAAAGGCACTTAAGGTATTTTGTGCAACACAGTAACATTTTTGCAACAACTCTTGACAATGCAGATTTGCTCCATTTGTTCCAAAAATCCGTCAAAATGTACATTTCATCATAAATCTTGGTCCAACATAATTTTATCAGTCTCACCACTCACATTTTCGTGTACTTAACTTGATACCATGTGTTTATTCTTAAACACACCCTTTTTTTTTCATTTCTTCTACTTTGTTCTTTCTTGCCCTAACCACTTCCTGCAAGTGATACGTTCTTTCCACTGAGGGATTTTTTTTTTCCTTCGATTTCATTCTCGAGGGGGCATGATCGCACTATTATCAATTATATTCTTTCTCAAAACAACATTAAAATGACTTCGTTATCAAACAACTAGGGGCAAGACAATTTCCTTAACTAAATCAAAACTGTTGGATAGAAAGATTTGGTTCTCATAAGCTGGATATCTTGTGTTTCCTCAGTTTAAAAGATTCTTATTAAGCTCCTGGTAGCTTCATACTGAATTTTGGACGACAACCAAGTTCAGAATCCGTATTATCAATCTTTGGACAACAACCAAGTTCAAAATTGGTATCTTTAAAATATTTTATTGACCTTTGGATGACAACCAAGTTCAAAGTCAATTATATTAGTTTAGTTCAATCAAGCGTGAGACTAATCTCATCAGGCATTTCGTTCGATTATGAACGAAATTCTTAATCTTTCTGAAGTCAAAATAAAAAAACTCTCTTTGAATCAATGTGTTGCTCACGCATCAATTCAAAGAGGGACAAATGTAACCTCCTGGATTTGGTCTGCTCTAACCATAGACCCTATTTTCCCTAAGTGTGATCATACCACCAATTATCTCATGACAATGTAACATTGGCATAATTCATTTTTCAAATTTAATGTCCTAGGTGATTTTTATCACTAAATTATATTAACTACTACAACCATACAATTCAAATCAATTCAAACCAATTAAAACAATTCAAATTCAAAACATGGCTATAGTATTTAATCATAAAGGAATTAAATAAAGTCCTAAATCAATTTCTCACTTGCAAGATGAACCCATTCCCCTAGCCTAATTAATTTAATTAAATTGGCTATAGTCCTATTGATTATTAAAAAGTAATTAAATGTTTAAATAATTAATATCCTATTTTAAAATGAATTAAATAAGTTTTATTCATTTCATTAATATTTCTCTAAACGCCTAACCTAACCCACTTCAACCACTTTGACTCTGGGTTTGAACCTTTCCCAACCCATTCACCCTTGCTAAAATCTAATCATAATCCTAATCCCAATCTAACCCACCTCCTAATGTTGTCACATTCCATTAAGGAATGATTAAGGACTCCACCCACTTGAGAAAGTCAAGGAATCTCAAGATTCCTTTCCTCAAGTCCACCTTCTCAAGCTTGCCTTACACCC
>MU223547.1:1608833-1634201 GCA_018584345.1 Thuja plicata | reverse complement strand
TCAAGGAATCTCAAGATTCCTTTCCTCAAGTCCACCTTCTCAAGCTTGCCTTACACCCTCCCCATGCCTCTTAAATGCTTGCATTTAATGCATATTCCTTATGCCCATGCCTATTGAATGCCTTTGGCATTTATTTCCTCTTACACCCCATTAATGAGTTTTACAACTCCATTAATGCACCTTGTCCCCCCCCTCTCTCTCTCTCTCCTAATTCTTCTATAAATAGAAGGTGTTTTTGATCACAAATAAGCCCATAAATTATATTGAAAATGCATTTTTATGTTATTAGGATTCATATAGACTCATATTTAATTTAGTTTCTCATGTTCATACATTGTTATTATGTTCATTTTTAGAGTTAAATATGCATATTTTCTTATCATTTAGTTTGTTTTAACTCAAATATTTCATGCTAAGTCGTATATATCACTAATAGTAGCATAATCTGAGGGCTATTATATTTCTTATCATACTCTTATTAATTAGAAAGCAATAGGTCAATTTTGGTGTTTAATATACTCTTCTAACCATGTTTTCCACTAATGCAATGATCTATTGAAGTGTCGTGTTGCAGATAACAGTTGCACATTTTAACACACACATTTCTGGCGCCCAGCGTGGGGCTTGATTTGAGATTTGCCTCATTTATGACCTCATTTTTCATTAATCTTTCCTCCCAGTTTTCAGGTCCAGAATTACATCTGGTCATTTTGGCTTGCATTCGCGATACGCCCTCACACTGCAGAAAATGAGGCTCGCATCCGGGATTTCCTTGATTGTTTTTGGTTTAGAATCGCATCTAGGGAACATTCAGTCACATATGGTGACAAGGGATCACATCTGGTATATGGTATCACATCCTGTTATTTTAGACTCGCATCTGGTTAAAAAGTTTGCATACTTCATTTGCCTGACTTCTAACATTTTGATCATTGTGGTTTTGGTCTTTTAAAAAGCAGCCTAACTAGTATTTGTAGGTTGCCATCAAAGGTTTTTCTTGGGAGTTGGACAAAGAATACTAACGTGGTTTTTCAGGTTGCCCAACCCCCTTCTTTACCTCTATTTACATGCTTTTTACACTAATAACATTTTCTAATCTTCTACTAAACTGACTAGAGGACTATGCTCTTTTCCTTTTTAAGGAAAATCAGAAACTCATGCATCATTTTATGAGTTGAAAGGAATTTGGAGATAACTGAACCAAGAAAACAAAACTAAATTTCTTTTGGATCAGTAAATGAACAACTCAAAGCACTAAATTTGTTGGATAAATGAACAAATACATCGTTTAATTCTTTTTGGACAAAAATTGAACAAGAAAATCACCTAAAATTGCGGATAATTGAACAAACACAAATTTGTTTCCAAGCATTCTGTTTTAGTTAAAATAGGAACATCTTAAATCGAGCACAACACTGCTTGAGGGAATGAACTATTTTCTTGAATCTATTTTGGGAGAAAATGGCATGGATTAGGAGAGTATGCTCTTCTTCTTCTTCAGAGGAATCAGAAATCTAGACGTCCTACACTCGCCAATCCTTTGTACACTTATTTAATAGTAGAGGGCCTGCCGGTTGAGGAAAAAATCTCCTGGGAATGACCCAAGTGAGGACAGGTTCTATGCCAACCCTTCCAACTCACTATAAATAATTGCTTCCTCATAGGCCAAAGCCTCGGAAGATAGAGCCGGTTTTGTTCATGGAATTTTGACATCATTCCTTGGACATGCTTGGGTATGTGTAGAGCAAAGCTGCTTGAATCTTGCTTGTGAGACTACATATACTTGAGTACTCATAGGGATATACACCTCAATTTTTCCTTGTGCAATTCTATGGAAGACGGTTTCGAACGGATTGCCCAATCATAGACAACATTTAAACTGAAAGAATTCCTGATTCACCCCCGAAAAGGTGATAATCTTTGTGCAAGGCAAAAAGTAATTTCCCCAAGACACTCATCATATCGTGCCCTCTCTTGCATTTGGAGTCAGCTAATACAACATCATGACTGGAGCCATTGCGTGCTTGGTGATGGCTATATTCTGATTAGCATTTGAGTGTGTATCTAAGTCAACGAGAAAGGATTTTCATCCTCCACCTAGAAAATAGGGATAAGATGTGTGCCTGTTTCGCCCTTTAACAATGCAACAATGCTTGACGTAACTGAAAGATCACTAAAAATATAACATTTTAAAAATAAGAAAAAAATTTCAATCCTGGGTCTACACATGTGTTTTCATTCACCGACAAGTCTCAGAACGCAAAACTACAATCAGACAAAGTTCACGCACTTCCAAGATAAATTTTTCAAAACTGATCAAATCTGATAGAGACATCAGAAAATCACATCCCAAATTTCCTGGATCATTTTTGGTATCCTGGCTCGCATCTATTATACTGGCTTGCATTTGCTTAACACATCATCACATCTAGGGTTTCAACTAGCATCTAGGGTCGTCAATAGCTTGCATCTTGTATTTCTAGGCTCACATATGGGAGATCACGTCTAGGATAGTGGGAACTTTTAGAATAGCTTCTCAGGAAAGATCAGTTGATTTGGATACCCTTTTGGCTCTTTAGTTTGTCCGTATTGTCTTTTTTGGTCTCCCTATCACTGTATCAAAACACTTTTTCAAAACTTCTACTTTGCATGTTCTGTCAGCTTTTTGTTATCCGTCTCAATACGTGTGGTCTATCCTCTTTTTACAACAACTTGATTCCTAGCTCACTATCAAGGCATTCTAACCCTCTGACGCTGGAATCATTTACTTCTACCAAAACTCAAATGATACTTCCACCTAGACACGCTCACTTGAATGATTCAAGATACTACCTGACACTCTCGGGAAACTTTGATGAAGTTGAGGTACAACCACATGGTTAACACAAGACGTAACAAGTACACCTCTAAAGGATTGAAAGTGCCTCCTAAATCACTACATTTTCAGGGAGAAACATCTCGCAGTTCCCTACTCGATCTAGACTCTCCACAAATGGATAGGAACACTCGAGAATGGAGTGCAACTTTTGAAGAATACGACAATAGAAAAATCCAAAAATGAAGATATCGATGAAAATGAAGATTCCACATTTGAAAATCCTCTATTTGAATCAGGAAGTGCGGAAGACATCACTGAAGAAGAGTACGCTAAACTCAAATAGAGCAAGATGCTCCACAAGATACTGGAAAAGATGATTGACAAGGATAAAGAGAAATACTTCCTCCATTTAGCATCCACTGGTGTGAAATTACCCAAGAATTATGATGTGGACCAACTAAAAGAAAAGGAGATACCAACTCCTATTTCTATTCTCGCCAAACAACTTACCTTAATGCAAATAGAGCTTGCAAATCTCAAGCAAGAGAAAGCTAAGCCAAAAATGAAATACTCAGTGTACTCCATTTGTCCATTTCCTTTTGACAAAAGTATCACTATGCTTCCATTCACTCCCAACGTGGAAAGACAAAAATACGACAAGTATACAAGAGAGACCGATCCACATGACCATGTTCGAGAGTTTTGTGCTCTTAGCATAGAGTACATGCATGAACCTACTTACCTCATGCGACTTTTGCCTAGAATTCTAGGAGGCAACGCCATGGAATGGTTCTCAAAAATTACACCCAAGGTCAAAAATTTTGAGTAGTTAATACAAAAGTTCATCCAACATTACTCCTATAATATCCAGCATGACGTGACTATGATGGATCTATGAAAAACTAAATAGAAGACTAGTGAATCCTTTACCCATTTTCTACAAAGGTGGAGGAAAATCTTTGCACGGTATTCAAGAGCCATTCCCAAATCTGAGAAGATGGAAATCTTTGTCAATAACTTGGTACCAGAATTGAACTACGCATTACAGATGCAAGATTCCCCTATTTTTGACAGGATGATTAAGAACGCCCTCCGTATCGAAGAAGTTATGATAAAAAAGGGGGAGGTCACTCTTCAAAGTGAAAACATACCTAACAACTCCAACTCGAAACCTAAGTGGTGGAAACAAAACAAAAATGTTATCAATGATGGTGTAGTAGACGCATCTAATGTTGGTCCTAAACCTAAAGTATTTAATCTAACTAACAACATGCAAGAAAGCAAGGATGCCAAGGTAACAACCCCCATACCTAAACAAAACAATGATAATAGCAAGGGTCGGCAATGGAATTCAAAACCTCAAAGAATAGTCACTCCTTTGGGAGAGCCTCTCAAGACTGTTTTGAAGACACTTCTAGACAACAAGGTTCTCACCATCCCAGATTCCAAACCATGGGAACCAATAGTCAAACCAAGGTGGTGGGATGATAATTCCTACTATGTCTTTCACAAGAACAAAGGACACAAGACTAATAATTTCCTTAAGCTTAAACATGTTATTCAAGACCTCATTGAAGGAGGAAAGATAAAAGTGGACGGACACACTACCAATGAAGATCATACGACATTTCACAAACCATTTCCTAATTACGAAAAAGGGGAAACATCTAAAGGAAAAGGTAATGAAGTAAACTACACCTACTCCAATAATGATAATGTGATCAATATGCTCGAAATTAAAACCAAATCAATTAATGTGGTCACAATCAAAGGTGTTTCTTTCCAATCGAATGGAGTAACTCAGAGTCAAGCACTAGTCACGATCAAAGGACCTAATTCTTACCCAAAACCAAGATCAACGTCCAAGATTCTTGTTATTACTATCCCTTAACCAGTAGAAAAACACGTGGTTATTATACCTGTAGCAAAGTATGACTTGGTAGACCAATTGCAATGAACCTCTTCCAAAATTTCTATTTTTGAGTTGCTTAAAATATCCATAGTGCATAGGGAAATCCTAGAACAAGCCTTACATGCCGCAAATGTACCAAAGGACCTTGAAATAGACAAATTCCAAGCGATGGTCAATCACATCTCAGTGCCACATTACCTCTCCTTTTATGAAGAGGATGATAAATCATTGACACATCCACATAATCAACCCCTCCATATTGAAGTCCTCATTCATAAAACCCGTGTTAGACGCGTATTGATAGTTAGAGGCGCAGGATTGAATATCTGTATACTTAATCTCATGAGGAAATTGGGTCTTTTGAAATAGACCATTGACTCTAGAAGAAAAATAAATATCAAACCTTATGATGAGGAAGAAATATCCTCTAAAGGTCTTATTGTTCTACCCATCAGAGTCGAGCCGATTGAAAGAAATGTCATATGTCAGGTTCTGGATCTACCCTTGGTTTACAAAATCCTGTTGGGGAGACCATGGATCCACAAAATGCAAGTTGTGCCATCTACTTACCACTAGTGTATCAAGTTCCCACATAATGGGGTGGAAGTGACAATTCCCATAGATGCTAATTATACTTGCAACAATATTAAAGCAAGTAGTATGATTCCACATAACAAAGAGGCTATGGATAAGAGTGATCCTGAGACTACCAAGGACATGGTTATGAATAGTTTTGGAAAAACCTTAAAACTTGAAGAAACAGGTATGGGAGAATACAAATTGGACATGACTTTGTCACTGACAGAACTTCTGGTGTCACCAAGATCCTATGGAAAACCTTCCGCGACATTCACACCTACTGCATCCAAGGAGCCATAAATTCACAAAGCAACTGGCATGGTAAAGGCATCCACATATTCTTTAGATAACACAGAAGAACATGCAGTCTTGGATTGGCTTTACAAAGGAGAACCAACGAAAACCGAGGTCAAACATGTAGAAATATCCCTGGAGTGGTATGGTAAAGGATATGATCTCCTCAAGAAAATGGGCTACAAAGGAAAAGGACCTCTATGAAACACAGGAAGAGGACTTATTGAACCTGTACACATGGAGTTCAGGAATACCAGAGACAAAATAGGACTAGGTTTTAATACTGAATCTGGAAAACCTGCTTCAAAAGATAGTCCTATCTCTGACAAGGGGAGTGATGAAATAGAGGAGATAGAACTAGAGCCATGGTCCTATGAAAGGTTATTACATGTTGGCACAGAGAATCCCAACTATCAAGGAGAGTTCTATGTACCAAGCTTTGAGGTACCACAAGATCTCCACATCCCTTTGTTAACACAGCCTCCTATTCAAGAGGTAGGAGACATAAAAACAGTTGATCCAGAGGTACCATTGATAGCAACAGTTACTGAAGACACACCTCGACAATAGGATTTGCATCCTAACTGGGGACAGTTAGTCAAAATCACACATTTCCTTGACTTACCACACTTTGATCCATAGATAGCTAACTGAGTACATCAGATAACTATTTCTGAATACTTAAACAGATCCGATGAAGAAATCATTGACTCTCATGATTATGAATGGGATGAGCTATCTGTCGCCACAGAAGGCATTGAAAAGCATTGTTGCAAGAATAATGCAAAGATGGGAAATGCTCTCTATGTCACTAAGAAAAGAACACCCCCTTAGCTTGATCAAATTTAGGGCAACAATGTAGTGTGTTCTAAGGTATACAAAGCTAGGAAGATAGGAGAGGCCAAAGTACTGGTTTCCTTTAACTTTTCATCCTCATGTTAATATGTGGCCACTTTACAGCTGTACTGATAATGAAATGGAAGAGAAATAAGAAAGAAGTAGGATGAGAAATTTGTAACGCAACAAGAGATATTATTGGAATATAGGATGGAACAACAGTGGAGAGACTGACATTGGATATTTCAGAATGAATGAAAAAATTAGGGATTTCTTAGTGATGGAGAACCAACACTAGACCTAGTAGGGGGAAAATGATGGGATGAATATTTTCCATGATTTTTGATAATATTTTTCTAAGTATAGGATAATCCTTTATATGCCTTGTTCTTTGTTCACTTCTCTTTATACCATGTCCTTTACACTTGTTTATTGTTTGGTTGGGCTAGTGGCATGCACCCACATAAACTATAGGTTCATGGTTTAGACTCTCATTAGTTGGATATTCATGGTTGAACATTGATACCTTTTAAATGCTATGCAATATAATTATATATGATAATCTATACTTATGTTTCAATGGATGATTAATCATTTGATGGATGAATATATGTTGCATGTTATATTGGATATGTATAGATTGTTTTTGTTAAGCATTTATGATGCAAATCAGTTCATTAAAGAAGGCAAAGCCAAGCAAGCATCCAAGTGGTTACTCATAGATACCCATTCCTAGAGCTAAATGAAAGGTTTTGGAATTAGTCCAAAGATGAAGTTGGTAGCATGCAAGATATGATTGAGTCAAGAGAATTTCCTTAATGCTGAGAAAATCTAGGAAGTAGTGGGAGTTAGATATATTCTTCATGCTCGTTGAATAAGTTCTTGTTCCTACCTTAAAGGATGTTTTTACTCCTACTTCTTAGTTGCATTAATGTATCCACCTATTTTATTGGTGTGATCAGTTAGTAGTTAGGTTTCCATTATAAATAAGTTCCACTCTCCTGCGTGAGAGATAGGAGGCAACAATGAATTTTGTAATAGTGTACTCTATTCTATTTAAAATTTATGAATACAATCAGACTTATTCTTACATAAATGAAATAATGGAGTTTTGAAGGATCATATTTTATAATTGAATTCTGGATACTCACTCAAGGGGGCCCACTTGGTGAGTAATCCTTAGCAACATTAGTTTTATTTCCTGCAACTCATAGTTTTAGTTCCAGTATTTATTTGTTCCTATAGCCAAAGTAGGAAGAATAGTACATGTCTGATTTATATCGAGCTTGTGTTAGTTAAGCCTTGTGAGTTCAGCGTAAGAATTTTTAGCATTAGTATCTCAACTAAGTTACTTTGCAAGCATTTGTTTCCTTGAGTAATAAAAGAGGTTTACCGCCAAGTCTTTGTTTGCTTCAGCTTAAGAGATAGCATGAATTTAGTAGGAACTTAGTGCATATATTGTGCAGTCCCATTTCAAGTATACATCCATGGGTTGATGCTTAAATGATCCTTCATAACGATAAAGAGAGCTACTCAGATAGCATATCCAATCCTTGAGTTGAGTTATGAACCATGTTATTGATCCTTTTGTGAAGTCAAGTGAGCTTGGTGGGTTACTACCTCTGATTCATGAAGGATTTTCTAGGTTGGATCATCCTATCACTTCTCTTCAGCAAAAAGCGAAGAATTTTGTTTGATCCACACAGTGTGAGCCAACATTTTAGGCTCTTAAGGAGCCTTTGATTAGTGCACCTAACCTGGAAGTGCTAGATCCTGCAGCTGAGTTCATGGTGTGCATTAATTCATCATTGGAGGTTGTGGGGTATGTTCTTATACATGAGAGATGAGTGATTTCATATGAGTCCTGTAAGCTCAAGGATCATGAGATAAACTACCCTACCCACGATTTAAATTTAGTGGAAGTTATGCATGCTCTTGTGCACTGGAGACATTTTCTTTTGGGTCACAAGTTTGAGTTGCATAGTGATCATCGTAGCTTGCAGTATATCTATTCTTAGCCGAATGTGAATGCATGACATCATCATTGGATGGACTCCTTTGCGAGTATGATTTTTATGTTTATTACATCAAGGGAAAAGATAATGTTTTTGTAGATTACTTGAGTATAAAAAGTCACGAGATCTCTATTTTGTCACTTGGAGTGGCTTTACGTAGCCGTATTCTAGAGGCTTTACCTAGTGACACATGGTACCAAGAGGTTAGAGAGGAGATTGAGTCCAAAGGCACCCTGATAGGGCATTTTTTCTGGTTACTCTATGGAGTTAGATTATTTATTGTGGCACCATGAGTGCATCTATGTGCTAGTATTGGGTGATCTTCATTCATTGTTGTTATTTGAGGCACATTGGGCGCCATATTTAGCACATCTTGACATGAAGAAGATGCCTTTCAACCTTAGAAAATTTTACTTCTAGGCAGGGATGAGGTGTGATGTTGCCAATTTTGTGGCTAGATGCCTAGAGTGTTAGAGATTAAAGGCTCAACATTTGCATCTGGCAGGTCTTTTGTAGCCATATTCCATTCCATAGTAGAATTGGTATACTATATTGATTGAATTCATTATTGGGTTAACTATGTATTTGTCTCATCATGATGCTATTATGGTTATTGTGGACATGTTATCCAAGATGCCTCATTTTTCACCCATGATAACTCCATATACTGTTACTTTAGTAGTACATATGTTCATGGAGGATATAGTTTGGTTGCATGCGGTAGCTCGCATGAGTATTTTAGATAGAGATCCAATGTTTACTTCTACATTGTGGACATCTCTCTAGAATGATTTTGGCATGCGGCTCAATTTTAGTTCAGCATATCACCCCAAGACCGATGGTCAGATAAAGTGGGTGAATCAGGCTCTTGAGGATATGCTTCACATAGACACTATGGATCAATAATCAAGTTGGGAGGACTATTTGTACATGGTTTCATATAATAATGGGTACAATAGTTCTCTTGGTATGTCATCTTTTTAGACCTTGTATGGTTGACCGTGTCATACACCTTTGAGTTGGGATCGTTTGGAGGACCATGTTGTATTGGGTCCTGAGATGGTTCACCATATGGAGCAACAAGTGGTTCATATTAGAGAGAATTTAGAAACTGCTCAGGATTGGCAGAAGAAGTATGTCGATGTCCATAGATTAGACTGTCATTTCTCAATAGGTGACCGAGTTTTTTTGAGAGTTTGACTTTGGAAGAGCCCCATCCGTTATGGGAAAGGCTCTAAGTCAGGGCCACATTTTGTTGGACCTTTTTATATCTTTGAGAGGATTTGTCATGTTTCCTATTTCTTTTCATTTCCACCTAGCCTATTTTGAATCCATTATGTATTTCATGTTTCTATTTTGAGATAGTATATTCCTGATGTGAATCATGTTCTTGATTGAGGTTCTTTATAGGTAGAGAAAGGGAAACTTTCTTTGGAGCCCATCCACATTCTTCAGCATCAAAGGTTGACCCTTAGGGACCAAGACATAGAGTAGGTAAGGGTCTAATGGGACCTAAGTGATGAAACTTCTGCTACATGGGAGCATGCTTTGTGGTTGCGAGTTTTGTACCCCTATCATTTTGCAGGATTCGAGGAGTAAGCCTATGCCTATAGGGGGAGGATGTAGTGCCTCCCATGGTTTCGTTTTGATGCATGTTTATTTTGATCTGATATACTTTTTTTTATGTTATTTTGGTTATCATCATGATGAGATGCTTTCCATAATAGTACCTTATTTTTTGTTTCTAGTATCTTAGATATTGTAGATGGTTGGTTTATCTTGTTGTTTGCAGTTTTGATCATATCTACATGATGATGCTAGAGATGTGACATGATGTCTTATGATGATATCTAGTTTAGTCTTATTTAAGAAAAAATGGATCAATATGTTGATGATTATATCTAATTTCACCATAGTATTGTGCCTTATATGTTGTTGGATATTTCAGTAATTACTTCCTTTGATATATGCTAATGTTGTCAAGATTGATTATTTAATGCTTATATTTAAATACATAAATGTTAATGCAATAGTTTTTAAATGAATTAATGTTCACTAATTCACTCATGTAATTGATATATATTATGCTTCATGTGTTTTTACATAGTGAGATGAAGTCGTGGTTACCCCCTTTGTCAGGTCCACACAATGGTGTCATTATCCTTCGTTGTAAGACATTGTAAAATTAGACCAATAAAGGTTAATATACTTTAAGACACCATGGAAAAATTACCATATGGGTCAATAGGAGTCTAAGTAAATATGGTTGATTATGGTTTTTTAAAGTTCTAATAGGTCATTAGGAGTCAATAAAGTCATGGGTTAAAGAACACAACCAATCGAGTGCAAAAGTTGCAAGATTTGAAAAAATTGTAAAACTTCCTTCCCAACAGTCACAAAGTTTGAAAATTGGTTGGGAACAGTTGGTGAATTTATTTAAGATCCACTGAGATAAAATCCATGGGTTTTTGTAATGGTTGTTGTGCTATGATTGATAAATGATGTTTTGGAGAATTGAAGCAATAAAGAATTCTGGAGTTTTCCTGTTAATTTCCTATTTCTTGGTTAGTTGTGTGCTTGTCTGAATTGATGGGTGTCTGTGACTGATTGATTTATTGAAGGAGAATCTTAAATTTCATTTACATCTGGTCAAAGTTATATATTCCATCATTTGCAGAGATCAATTGAATTTTGTTTGGATAGGTCCAAATCCTACCTACAACTAGGGTTTCTCATAAAGATGCTCATATCTGGCATTTTCACTGTTGGGTTTTAATGACCTTTGGGAAAATGTTAGAAGGGAAAATGTATTACAGTATTTTGGTGTTAGTTTTCAGGGAGGCTCCAAGAATGTGGGGAAAAATCCAATTGTAGACATGCATCTTAATGTGATCGTCTGTGCAATATTGAAAAAAATGCTTGCGAAGAAGTTTGGGATGGAACCAACTGATGTGACCATGGAATTGGTAGTTTGAAGGTATTTTGAGACCAATAGAGTGATATCTTTGTCAAAGGTCAAGTACACAGGGTACTTTCTTTGTAAATTAGGCTTATTTGGGCTTAATTAGGTCTATGAGGATAGTTGGAATCAAGAGCCTTGTATCTTGAATCAGAAGGCGTGATATTAGGATTATGTGTAACTAGATAAAAGGTATCTGAAACTATATTGCGTTTTCCTAGTCCTTTGGGATTTTGGGAAGTTGTTTGGAAAAAAACCTATCTTGAAGGGTCCCATTCCTTCATTGTAATTGTTTTCAACAAACAAGCCTTGAGACCCTTAAGGAGGAACCTGGTAGAGATAGGACATGGGTGTGGATCTTGTCACACAAGAGTTTAAGAGGGAATTGGAAACTAATAAATGTGTCTAAAGATTACTTGTAACAAGTAAATAAAATTAGATTGACTTTGGCTATTGTGGATGTTGGAAGAAACAATTAGCCTTTGATGCGGGCTCTTCATCATATTGGTATCAGAGCATAAAAGAATCTTTTGGGAGAAGAATTGAGTACATGTCAACATAAGAGTTTGAGGGAGAGGCTTAGGTAATGCCTCCTAAGATGACCGATGCATAAGTTTCAAAGAGAGTGCAAGAGAATGAAGAACAAAACCGTTTGTTGAATGAAGAGTTAGAAAAGTTGAAGGGAAATATGAGAAAGGAAGTAGATGATTCCTCTAATAGAGAAGATGAAGAAGGGTGTGCAGAGGATTCCCCTAGGTGGGAAGAAGAAGAAGTTCCTATAGATCATAGGTACTTCCTAAATGCTCTCAAGTCTATGGGAGGAAGAGCGATAAATAGTAAATCAAAGATCCATGTCTTTTGTCAAAATATGGATGCTAAAAGTGTTATAGACTGGATAGAGTTATTAAATAATTACTTTGAATGTGAAGAAACACCAAAGAATCATAAAATCAAGATAGCCAAGTCCAAGTTGAAAGGAGAAGCCCTCACTTGGTGAAACTTTATTCAAGGAGAGAGGGTGAAATATGGAAGAAGTATGATTACTTCTTGGAATAAAATGGTCTCTAAAGTCAAGGATACTTATGTACCAGAGGATTATGAAGTCCAATTACGTAAGAGAAGACAAAATCTGAGACAAAAAGAGATGGATGTCAATACTTATACATAAGAATTCCTAAAATTAAGCATAAAGTCTAGACATAGTGAAAGTGAAAGTGAGAAGGTAGGAAGATATTTAAATGGACTTAGGATAAACATACAAGATGAATTGAACCTATTGTGTCCAGACACTTTCCATAAATGCTATCAATTGGCACTAAAAGTGGAGGAGAAAATAAGGAGACAAGAACAGAATAATAGGAGTAGAGGAAGGAACTTGAGAGGAAGAGGAAGCTACCAAGGAAGAGGATATAACTTCAGATCACAAGGAGAATCAAACCAAGAAAACTATCACGAAGAGGGAAATTATAGAGGAAATTTCAGAGGAAGAAGATAAAGTTTCAGAGGAAGATTTGGAGGAAGGGGTTCAAGATCCATCAAACGCTTTAACTATAACCAAGAAGGCCACATTGCATCTAAGTGCCCAAAGAAATAAGGTTCAAGTTCCCATAGAGATAGAAGGAAGCATTTGATCCAAGACACTAACTTCTAGAGTGTGAACTCTCCTAGATCCTATGGACTACTAGAAAGACGGGAAGCATTGATGATTAGGAGAACATTTTTGAAAGTACCTACTACTTCTGAGCCACCATAGAGGAAATCCATCTTCAAAACCACATGTAAGTCAGGAGGTAAATTATGAAATGTGATTATAGATTTTGGTTCTACTGAGAATTTGGTTTCCGTGGAAATGATAGAGAAGTTAAAACTTAAAAGGATCCCTCACCTTTTTCCATATAAGGTTTCATGGTTAACTAAAGGGAAGCAAACATTGGTAGAGGAACAAACATGGGTGGAATTTCAGATTGGTTCTTATAAGGAAAAAATATTATGTGATATTATTAATATGGATGCATGCCACCTACTTTTTGGAATGCCTTTCCAATATGTTTTGAAATCTCACCATGATGGACAAAGGAACACATATTCAATAACCAAGGATGGAAAAGTCATCGAGTTGGTGCCACTACTTGATGAAAGTGAAGAATAGAAGGATAAGTAAGGAAAGATCATGCACATGGGAGGTAATGATTTCTTGAAGATGATACATTAAGAGAAGAGAGCCTATTTTGTAATCATACCAATGCCAAGCCAAAGTAGGGAGTCTGGTGCTGATGAGAAATCAGAGAAGAAGATACTTGTCAATGATGAAATGAAGGAAATACTTGAAAGATACAAAGGCATACTTGTAGAAAGAATGCCAAAAACACTACCACCTATGAAGGAAATCAATCACTACAGTGACTTCATTCCAGGGCTACATTACCAAACAAGCCTGCATACAAATTGACTCCACAACAAAATGAATAAGTGGCAAAACAAGTAAAATAACTACTTGATGCAAGTTTGATAGGGATAAATTTGAGCCCTTGTGAAGTCATTGGTGTCTTAACACTCAAGAAAGAAGGACCATGGAGATTGTGCATGGATTCTAGAGCCATAAACAAAATCACAATCAGGTATAGATTCTCCATGCCTAGAATAGATGATCTTCTTGATTGTTTGGGAGGGGATAAATAATTTTTGAAAAATTATCTTAAAAGTGGTTATCACCAAATTAGGATATGGACATGTGATGAGTGGAAAACTACCTTTAAAACCAATAAGGGTTTGTATGAATGGAAGGTAATACCTTTTGGGTTATCTAATGCCCCTACCACATTCATGAGACTATTGAATGAAGTGCTCAAGGATTTCAGTGGCATGTTTGTGATTGTATATCTAGATGATATTTGGATATTTAGAAAAACAAAAGAACACTTAAAACACCTAGATATGGTTTTGAAGAAGTTGAGTGAAGAAAACCTAATGATCAATATGGATAAGTGTGTGTTCATGTTGGAAGAGCTAACATATCTCAGATTTGTGATCTCAAAAGGTGATTTGAAAATAGATCGTGATAAGGTGAGGGCAATCCTTTCATGGCCAATTCCTAGGCCGATTGGGGATTCCATAAGTTTTCATGGTCTCTCAACTTTTTATAGGAAATTTATTAAGTATTTTAGTCAAATTTGTGCTCTTATGTTGGAGACAATCAGAGGTGATCAAAAGTGTAAGTTTTAATGGAACCAAAGAGTGCTTAAAAATAAAGTAGCCCAACTACATGTTCTAACATTGCCTGATTTTAACAAAAAAATTAAAATTGAATGTGATGCCAGTCATGTAGCCATATGAGCAGTGCTTAGCCAAGAAGGAAAGTTGATTTCTTTCTTTAGTGAAATTTTAACGATGCTAAAATAAAATATTCCTCGTATGATTTGGAGATGTATGCATTAGTGCAAGCACTAAATAAATGGAGACACCATCTGCTCCCCCAAGGAATTTTTTGTTTTCACTGATAATCAGGCCGTAAGATACTTAAACAGTCAAAACAAATTGAGTCAATGGCACATGAAGTGGGTAGAGTCCCTAAAAGCCTACACATTCACTATTAAGCACAAAAAGGGTGTCTCAAATAAAGTTGCAAATTCTCTTAGCAGAAGAGCTTTGAATATATTAGAGGTTCAGCTAGAAAGTGTTGGTATTGATTCCCTAAAAGGTATGTATGTTGAGGATGAAGATTTGAAAGATATCTAGAAGGTATGTTATGATTTTGATGACATGTATCATTTGGAGTTCTCTAATTTTTTGATTCTAGAAGGCGTACTCTTCAAAGGAGGACAATTGTGTATTCCCAAATGCTCTATGAGGAAAAACATCATAAAAGAAAAGCACAATGGTTGTATGGGAGGACATTTTTGTTTAGATAAAACACTTGAACTTGTAAGGAGACATTACTATTGGCCCAAGTTGCAAATGGATGTTGGAAAGTTTGTAGAATCTTGTTTAATCTGTCAAAAGGATAAAGGTAAAACATCAAATCCAGGTATTTATCAACCTTTACTTATTTATTCAAGGCCTTGGGAGAGTGTAAGCATGGATCTTTTCATGGGTCTATTGAGGACATAAAAAGGTTTTGACAATGTGTTTGTAGTGGTGGACAAATTTAGCAAAATGACACATTTCTTGCCATGTAAAACCACATGTGATGCACCTTATGTAGTAGACATTTCTTCAAGGAAGTGGTAAGGATACATGGGCTCCCATTGAATATTATCTCTGATAGGGATGTAAAATTTGTTAGCCATTTTTGGATAACCTCATGGAGGAAGATAGGAAGAAACTTATCCTTTTCTTCAGCATATAACCCACAAATGGCTGGCCAAATTAAAGTGGGATTATGTCTTGCCATAGGCAGAATATGCTTGTTACCCATGTATTTTTATTTGCTGGAAAGTCAAATTTTCAAGCTTTGTCCATTTACATAGTCATTATTGAACCTTTTTCCTTGAACCTCCCTTAGTTCATAGTTTCAATTTGAGAGTTAAATAAAGTACCAAGGTTGGTCGCGTCAAAAATCATGTTGGATAATGTGTTGTTTCAATAAAATGCGTCATTGAACTTGAACCTTGAACCTCATAGTACAAAGGTCAAGTTCACTATTGAGTCGAGTCTGTCACTTTGTTTTGTGTCTGCAAGTTTCAAGTTGTAAAATGATCTATTGAAAATTAAACTTGAACTCATGAAAGTTATGCTTCAAATTTCAATGTTCATAATTTTCTATGGGTAATATTAAACACTTGCCGGGTAGTGGAAACCAGTTGTCAACCGTGATGCACGCAAAAGTACACTATTCATGATTTCATCAAATGGAGCAAAAAAAGGTCATAATGTAATATGAATGCACGCACGCCATAAAGATTGGAGGTGACAGAGAAGCCATAAGTCTTCAACTTGGTAACACTTCACACATGGAAAATTAATGAATTGTACTCTCCCAATCTTTAGCAAATATTTCTTTGCCATAAGTAATCCGCATAATTATGTAAAATTATTCATTAGATAGTTTGTTGAAGCAAAGGCAATGGATGTTGTTGGAATGCATATGGAAAGTTGGGACTGAGATGGGAGGGGTGAATCAGGACCACAAAAACTTTTATAACTGAAACTGCCTATAACCATATACTGCTGCTTGTTGTTTATTGAATTCAATAACTTGAAATGAAACTAATATAAAACTTATAAAACATAACATAACAACATTTAAAAGTAAATGAACTCATAAATCCATGATTTTGTTTACGCAGAAATCCTTGGTTAGAGGAAAAAACTTTGGTGGGGATGATACCCACAACCTTCACTAACTGTAGTATAAATGGTGATCAGTTAGAACTTACAAAGTTTAGCCATTTTGATAGCTTACTTGGTTAAGAGTATACCAAGACTTGTTAGGTCTACCTGGTTAGAGGATTTTACAATCTCTACACTTAGGGATGTAATCTATTAAAGGTTTTACAAATATTAGATTGGTTAAGATCTACCCAGTATTGGGATTTCTAGCTCTCAATATAATAGTATTAACAACTTATACATGTCTGCTATATTGGATCAATGACAAATGCTGATCAGAATCTATGTGCTCTAAAATATTGTGTTACCTCAATTACAAACTGTAACACTGCTTGGATTTTCTCTGCTGTAGCTAGATATCAGCTCGATGTGCTTTTCTATGATCTTTGTTCTTCAATATAACTCCTTTAACAATATCAACCTTCTCTGTATTATCACTCTCTCTTTTTCTCCTCTATTGTCAATTTTGTTCTGTAAATCATCCTTTAAGTATAAGATTTATTGCCTCTTAATCTTATGCGTTAGGTCGCTGATAATTTTTTTTACCGTTAGATCTTCTTTTGTGCTCGGTGACTGTGTAACTTTTACCTCGTTACTTGGTGTTTTCCTTATAAATAACAATATTTGAGTAATCGCTTAATATGCTTCTCAGATCTTCTCTTTGAATTATCTCGATCATTGATTGTGTAACAAGCTGATCTTCATGCATTGTATAATCAAAATTAATGTTGTATCAATTCATTAAATGCATCGTTATCACGTTATAATTAATTAAGTAACTCGGTAGAGTAACTTCTCTTTTCTTAGTTAACTTTCTCTTTAGTACTTGGTAACTGTCAACTCGATGTACTTCATATGTGCTTGGTGTTCGATAACTGTAGGCTCTTGGTGTAGTGTCTGGGCTTTACCAACTTCATTGCCTTACTCGGTGTACATTACCAACTAGTCCTATTTACTTTTCTCCTTTTCACCAATTGAATATTCTGACTCATATGAATTTTCCTTAACTAATGACAAAAAATATCCATAGAGATAACAATCTTCCCCTTTGACATTAGTTGAGCATTTTGACAAAAACCTAAAAGTCATAAAAACTTAGTAACTCCCCCTTGGATGTTACTCCCTATAAAAAATATGTACAACTCTTCTCCTCCTTTTTTTAAAATTTTTTATTGACTTTATTTGCCTTTTTTTTCTTTTCAGAAGTCTATTTTTATTTTTCCCTTTTTTGAGAAAAAGTCTCAACAGTAAAACTTATGTATCAAAAATATATTTATACCTCTAGTGTAATCCAACTAGTATAGTCTCCCAAGTGTCTCAGAGATTATGTAATATCACAATGTGTTCATTTTGTTGATAAATCAACTATTGTATCTAGGGTGCTAACCTTTGGAAAACTTGCTAGTTCTTGTGCTTTCTTCAGATGTATCTGCATTGATTGCATATGGGGAATAACTAGTCCTTGCAACTCAAGGAACTCTAATATTAGCTTGTCTTCCTCCTATCTTAATGAGATATAAACTCCCATGAGTTCCTATATCTTTGAGTAATATGTCTATAATTCTCCAGGCTTGGTAGTTAGCTTTGCAAGATGCCTAGTCAACTCTTTCTCAATATCTGCCTCCTTAATGTCCTCAGTATAGCTAGAAAGAATACAAATTTTCTTAAACAATGAAATGATGGACTATAATTGCTCTTCAACTTTGGAAAATAACTCAGAAAGAGTTACCTTTTCTATAACAATATTTTGCAGTAGGTCCTCCATCAATTTCTTCTCCATTAATGCCTTGTGAATCTTCAACATGTATTCTATCATGTCCTTGTTCAGTCCTTTGATTTGTTGGACTAGATTTCCAACTTGGTCTAGTAGCGGCTAAGACTCATCAGTGGTAACTTTAGCAGTAATCTCCTAGAAAACTTCTTTGACATCTTCTAGTATATCTACCTTCTTCTTCTTCTTCTACAATAGCTTTTCCTATTCAGCTTTTCTTCAAACTAACTTGGCATAGAGATCCAATTCCTTAGGATTCATTCTGTTGGGGTCTCCTACTGGTATTATGATAGGCTAGCTCAAATCAATGATTTGTTTCCCTTTCTTACTCTTCTTCTTCTCACTCAATTTTCTCCCTCTAGTAGAGTGTTTAGAACGCGATTCCTGATGAGACCATTTTACTGTCTCTATTATATTAATCCTTATACTCTATTTTTAAGTATTATTAGAACAATTGTGAAATTTTAGTCAGTTTAACTTGTGTCAAGTACAGATGGAACCCTTAAACCATGGGTGGAATAGATATGGCATATTATGCCAATAGTATATATATGTTACAGTATTTCATATAATAATCAAAATGTGTGTTCTAACATCTGGATTAATTTGAGTAAGCTACTCGTATGAATGTATTTTGCATGATAACTAATCCTGCCAGGAAGTAGGAGTCACTGGGAGTGGTCAACAACATTGAAGCAGGACGTTAAAGACCAGCTTCAAATGGATAAGCCATCATGGCATCAGAAGACATAGCTACCACAAATCAAGAGCCACTATTTCAGATATGCATGAATGTAGCTCTATGATATTCCCTCTGAATTCCCAACATATTGGTTTGGTCGCCCAAACTTCATTGCATATGTCGTGGGCTGTTGCGTTTCCTATTTTTTCTCTTTGGCACGGTTTTAGTTAGTTAGTTCCTTTTTCTGTTTCAGAATAAGAAAGTCAATCCTCTATTTATAGGGAGGAGATTGATAGTTTGTAAGTTCAAAGATTTTTGGAAATACAATGTTCTGATTGTATCTTGCACAACAAGTTCATTTTTAGTTTCATGTATCATTCTCATGTAATCAATTTTGAAAGATAATGAAGTAACTTTTGGTTCATATTATGTGTTCATAGATTAGTAGAAGCTGACCAAGGGGTCCACTTGGTAGGTGGATTAGAATAGAAGTAGAATAGATTTACTTTCTTCATTTCCAGCATTCTAGATATAAGATTATAGTTTCTTCCTGCAGCATTGTACTTTGTAAATGTTCCTGCAGCACCTACAAGGATAGTTATAGTGAATGCTATAGGTTGAAAGAATAAGTTTAAGTAGATTTTGCAAGTTGTAGCATTCATTTTAGTAAGGAGTAAGTGTGTTTCCTTTCTTGCAGCCTTAGTATAGATTCCTTTCTGTACTTTACTTTCCTGCAGCATAGGTAGAGTGGCTCTTTAAGGAAATTAGTGCACATACTATGCTGTACCATTTCAAGTATACATCCCTAGGTTGACAAACTAAATACACCTCATGGTGGGAGAAGTGATCCTTATATTGAATAAACTATTCCTAAGAGAGGCTTTGGGCATGATTACTAAGCACCTACTGTGAGGTGGTTCATTTTTGGTGCCGTTGCCGGGGATGGTGTCAAGCTAAGAAACTTTCTGAGTCATTTTTCATTCTTTTAGCTAGTTAGTTGTTTGTGGTCCTAAATTTGCTTCACCAGTGTGAAGAATTCATTTGCATGCATCGAAGGGGAAGAAGAAGAGATGAATATGGCAGATTTCTTCTAGGAGAACTTACGAATTTGAATGAGCAAGCTGAAGAAGTTGAGCTGCCTTTTGTTGACGCAAGTCTCGATTTTCCTGTAGCATCTTCCGCTGGGGCAGAACCTTTTGATATAAGTGGTCTTCGGCCTTTCGCTGAAATATTGGCCAGCTTTCTTGATAATTCTGACCCAAATGCACCTGTTGTTAACAATCTTGTCGCTAATATTCCTTTCCAACAGCAACACCAACTCCCAATACCTCCAATAATGGCACAACCTACTTTCCTGTTTCCTCTATCAAGCCTTATAAACAATGCCAATCTCAAAAATATACCCTCTACTGCACTTCCAAAGTTTTATGGGTTGATAATCGAAGATCCTAACACCTTTTTGTTTGAGTTTGACATCCTCTATCGTAGCTTTGACTATAACACTGATGCCCATAAACTCAAGTTGTTTACAACAACACTAAAGGAGTTGGCCTTACGATGGTTCATGTGCCTAGGAGAAAATGCAACAAGCACATGGGATGAGATACAGACTCTATTTCTGTATAAATACAAAGAATATTGCAATGGGAGTGATCCAAGGGGAGATAAAAAATTTAGAATGTTGCAGAAGGAGGATGAAACTTTGGAGAACTATGTTTCACATTTTTATACACCATGCAAAAGAATCCCCAACATGTTCTGGCGGAGGATTCAAAGAAACTAGTCTTCTTGAGAGGAGTGAACGATAATTGTTTGGAAGCATTGGACCTCATGGTTGGTGGGGACATATCCCAATATTCTTGGGATTACCTCAAGAAAATCTGTCTCAACTACTCCAGATCAACTAGGAAGAAAAGCAGAGGATATCGGTCTACATTCATTAAAGGGAGCAGTTTAGGCGTTTCTAAGTTGGAGATATCTAATTTGCTAGCATATTTCAAGTAAGACATCATTAATGATGTTGCTACGCATCTCAAAACAATGACTGCTAAGAAGAAACATGCAGATGCTGAATTGCAGTTAGCCGAGTACTGTCCACATTGTCATAAAAAAAAGAAAGACTGTGGATGCAAGCTGGTGGCGAACCTAGAAAATCAACATTTGCCTACCGAGTACATGAAGATAGAAGGAGACAACGAGCAAGTGTTATTTGTTTCTCAATGTCGACCATGGGCTTCAAGACAAGGTATGCCTTAGGTACCATTACAGTTTTCAAATCCTTACAATAGTCAATGGAAAAACCAAAGTTATTAGAATACTCCTCAGTACTATCAGCCAGCCTGGAATAACTAGTGGCCAAACCAGCAAAACCAATGGCAACCACCGCAAGGAAATTAATAGAAAAATAACCAATGGAGGGGGCCTCCATAGTGGCCTAACCAAAATCTTATTTTTCTACAACTGCCACCACCAATTCCGCCTCTTGCAATAATGCCACATCCTGCAGCCACTAGCCCCAAACCAAAGCAAACCTAATTTCTCACTCAGCCGCAACCAAATCCAAATAGAAAGCAACAATAGAAACCAATATATACCACTGATGCACAATAATATCCTACCTATGCTCTAGAGATATCTGATATCCATTTGAGGTCAGGTACTACTCTGCCTGCAACTGAACATCCTATTATCACAGAAGTTGCAGACACTCCTACAACATTAGCACCTCTTCCAGAAGCTACATTACAAAATACCACCCAATCAACTCAAAAATCCAACAAAACTGATATTGAAACCTCAGTTGACCCTCCTTTTCCACAAAGGCTCACAATAGAAAAGCCTATATCCCAAGAAGAAATGCCTTTTGACATTCTTGAGCAGCTAAAGAATATGCACATCCAAATACCTCTATTTCAAGCTATCAAAGATGTTCCTATCTATGGGAAGCTATTAAGGACACGTGCATTAAAAATACTGGAAGGAAAAAGGACCCTCAAACAATTCATGTAATAGGGAACTTGCTGATATCATGTTGGGCAAGGTAGTTATACCTAAGTATTCAGACCCTGGAAGTCTAGTAGTAGATTTGATAATTAACGGACAATCTGTTAAAAATGCTTTAGCAGATTTGGGAGCAACCATAAATGTAATGACTAAAGATACAATGCATAGAATAAGTATAGAGGGTTTGAGAACAACACCAACAGTATTAAAACTTGCTGATAGTTCAACAGTCACTCTAGATGGTCTTATAGAAGATGTGGTCGTCACCTTAGACTCATGGGAATACCTGCAGATTTTTTGATCTTATCACCAAATGTAAACTTTGCTGGCTATCCAGTCATCTTAGGGAGACCTCGGTTAGCCACCACTGATGCAAAAATTAACCGCAGATCAGGAAGTATGAAAATTTCAAATGGTCAGGCACTAAAGAAGCTAACACTCTATCCTCCTTCCCAGCCTCAGCTAGACTTGAGAGATCCTATTTGGACAGAACTAGGGGATGAAGGAGAAGAGGTCAACTCTGTTGCTCAGCTTATGATGCTGCATAGACAATATTTTTTGAAAATGCAAGAGGAAGATAATGTAATACAGAGTATTCTTACCAATGAGTGTATAGTAGCAAAATATATTTTTGAAAGTGCTATTTTGCAGCTATGTACCTATGAAGACTGTGTCTTTCCAACAAGCCCTGATATAATTAGCCAATTGTTACCATGTGAAGTAGCTACAAGCCTAGTACCTGAGATGTCAATGGTAGAGCTAACAACTACAGTAGAAATTTCCCCAAGTCACAATCTCCATGTGAACAACAAGTTGCCACCCCCACAATTGGTATTGTTAATAAAAATCTTGCGTAATCATGAGAAATCATTTTCTTGGGATTATGGAGACATGCTAGGTTTAAACCCCAAACTCTACACCCACAGGATCTACATTAATGATGGTAGCTTACCACTACACCAGCCTCAAAGAAGGATAAATCCAGCATTGAGAGAGATAGTCAAAAGTGAATTACAAAAATTACTAGATGTTGGTTTCATCTATCCAATATCTAATAGCAAGTGGGTATCACATTTGGTCATCGTACCTAAGAAAGGGGGCAAATGGTGAATATGTGTGGATTACAGAGAGTTGAATAACACCACAAAGAAGGATCATTTTCCTTTACCCTTTATTGATCAAGTCCTAGACACTCTGGCCGGTAAGAAATATTTCTCCTTTCTGGATGGATACAGTGGTTACAACCAGATCAGCATAGCTCTAGAAGACCAGGAGAAGACTACATTCACATCCCCTTGGGGCACATATGCCTATTCTGTATTACCATTTTGCTTATGCAATGCACCAGCTACTTTCCAGAGAGTTGTAATCAACATCTTTGCTGACATATCACATGATTGTATGGAGAGATATATGGACGACTTTACTACATTTTGTGTCACCTTTGAGGAAGCCCTAAAGAATTTGGAAAGAGTACTAATCAGATGTTAGGAACACAACTTGTCTCTCAACAATGAGAAATGCTTCATGATGATGCAAGAAGGCGTAGTGCTGGGACATTTTATCTTCAAAGCTGGGATCCAGGTAGATCCTACGAAAATAGAGGTAATCCTCACATTACCTATTCCTACAAAGCAGAAAGATGTTAGGTCTTTCCTAGGACATGTTGGATACTATAGGAGGTTTATCCAAAATTTTAGTCAAATAGCTATTCCTCTGTATACTTTTCTTACCAAAGAGGCCAAATTCAATTGGACAAAGGAATGTAATGAATCTTCCCTGCAGCTTAAGAAACTGTTGACCATTGCACCCATATTTAGGGGTCCTGATTGGACTTTGCCATTTTACATTCATATAGATGCTTTAGACTATGCAATAGGTGTTGTCCTAGGAAAAAAGTCTAGTAACCTAGAGAATGCAATTTACTACATTAGTAAAAGCCTCCATGGACCATAATTAAACTATACAATGACTGAGAAAGAATTACTAGCAGTAGTTTATTCTCTGAAAAAATTCTGGCATTACATAACTGGCTATCCTATTTTTGTTCATACTGACCATGCAGCAATAAAATATCTCATGAACAAACCTACTATCACAGGTAGGTTAGCAAGATGGCTTCTTCTTTTGCAGGAATTTGACATTACTGTAGTTGACAAGCCTGGAAAGGCAAATGTAGTAGCTAATTATCTATCAAGAATCCACCATACTAAAGAACATACTACACTAATAGATGATGCATTTCCAAATGAGCATTTGTTTCATATTGCTGTCCAAAGTCTGTGGTATGCTGACATAGCTAATTACCTTGCAGCAAACAAAATGCCAACACATTTTTCTTACAAGGATAGGACACTGCTTGTCGAGAAAAGCTTTAATTTATCTTAGATTGATAACATGCTATTTTACACTGGACCTGATCAAGTAATGCGTAGATGTGTGTGAGAAGATGAGATATATGACATTCTTCATGCATGTCATAATGAACCTGTTGGATACAATTGTTTAATTGTGTATTGTCTTTGATGTTACACAAATGTCATATCAGTCATCAGACAGAGTCTACCGAGAAAAGAATGTCATATCAGTCATCAGACAGAGTCTACCGAGCAAAGAATGTCATATCAGTCATCTGACAGATTCTACCGAGCTCAGAATGTTCAGCAAGGCAGTTGACAGAGTCCACCGAGCTCAGTCGGTAATAAAAGCTATTTACAGAGTCTACCGAGCACTCCAGAATACTATATCGAGAAGTTAGTTACTATTGGGCTCTCTCGGTCAACAAAGAAATTCAGTGTTTACCGAGTTCAGTCGGTCATCAAAGAATATGTGAAGGAAAGTTAGTCTTTACCGAGTTCGCAGTACTTACCGAGTTCAGTCGGTTACCGAAGGATTTTCGCAGAGTCTGCAGTGTTCACCGAGCATCAGAGAAATGTTTATGCAGCCGACCAATGTAATATTAATTGTAACTTGTAATTGGGCCGACTTGATAACTTGAAAGGTATATATGAAAGATCAAGTTGCGAATTCAAAAATATAGAGTTGATTAGTGTGTGGAAATATGAAGAAGCATATCAGAGCAGGATTATGCGAATTCTGATGAAGGATTAGAAGTATCCTTGAGGTGCTGCAAAGATAAATGTGATCAGTAAGGATCTGTTGGCGCAGAA
>MU223547.1:1589307-1608608 GCA_018584345.1 Thuja plicata | reverse complement strand
TAATGTTTAATGAACAATGATAAGTTAATCTACCGAGTAACAGTAATATATATTGAAGACATCTAAGGGACTTGTGGATTTATTTTTGTGGTAACTGATTCACCCCTCCCCTCTCAGTTACTCCATCAATATTTCCAACAGAACCGTGTGGGGGACACTTTGTAGCAAAAAGAATAACCCAAAAGATTTTAACAACTGGATATTATTGGCCTACACTTCACAAGGATGCAGCCAGCTATACAAGGAAATGTCACAAATGTCAGAGAATGGGGCGACCAACTAGATCCGATGAAATGCCATTAAATCCACAGGTGGTGGTAACTCTATTTGACAAATGGGGCATGGACTTCATTGGTCCAATAGATCCTCCATCCAATGTGAAGTCTTACATCCTGGTGTGCACTAATTATTTGACCAAATTGGTCGAAGTAAAAGCTATGAAACATGCCTGAAACCATAAGGTTGCAAAATTTTTGTATGATGAGATTTTCACCAGATATGGAGTATCTAGAGAACTTGTAACTGACCAAGGTGCCCAATTCACTTCCAATCTAATAACAAAGCTCATGAAAGAATATAATATCAGACATAGGAAGTCAAGCCCTTATCACCCACAAGCAAATGGACAGGTTGAAGTTACAAATTGGGAAATAGAAGCCATCTTAACAAAGACAATTTATTTGCATTGCTGGGACTAGAGCGACAAACTAACAAAAGTCATCTGGGCATATAGAGCAACTTGGAAAACCACCACAGGGTTCAGTCCATTTGAGCTGTTATATGGAAAAGCAACAATGCTACCCATTAAATTTGAACACAAAACATTGTGGACAACACTGGAGTTAAATATAGATCTTCCTGTAGCACAAAAGGAGTGATTACTGCATCTCAATTTCTTGGATGAAATGTGCAAATCTACACTAGAGAGAACTGAAATAGTCTAGAAACAAAGGAAGAAATGGCATGACTCACATATTAAGAACAAATAGTTTCAAGTTGGCAATTGGGCATTGCTATACGATTCAAGATTCAAAGAAATACAAGGCAAATTGCAGACAAGATGGATGGGGCCATATGAAATAATCCATGTCTTCACCAATGGAGCCATCTAGTTGACCACAATTGACCCAGTGCAATTCAAACTATTAGTCAATGGACATCGGCTAAAGTTGTATCACCAACCTCAAACAAAAGAAGACTTCCTGCAGCAATTCCAACTACAAATTTCAAACGAGCAACATGTAACACTTCCTACAGCAGAGGGTGCAAACCTTCTTCCTGCAGCTCTTCAGTAAAATTCCATCGAGCATGCCCATAATAAAAAATTTGTGTTTACATGAAGTACATTCCTTCATTCACTTTCTACTTCTTCTTTCCAACTCATCTCATTTCTTTAATCTACCACCCACCCACCCTCCACATCATCAACATTATCCTTTCTTTGCTTTCAATAAGAGCCAAAGTACGCTGACACACACCACCGCAACTTTCATTCCAATCACACCACCTTCTAATGGCACGTGCAAAGATCTAATGACAGGTACAAGCTTTTCAATTTTTTCCATTTTTAGCGCATAGATTTTGATGATTATATCTAGTACTGCAATAAATATATCATTACGTCATTAAGTCGGTTCCCTTCCTCCTGCGATATGTACCAATTTTTCCAAGTGTGGACAATTTTCAATATTATGTAGGGGGAGGGAAGTGTATTAATTCCAAATTGTCATTTCTATTTATGCCTAAAAGATTTTATGTCACCTCAAATCTGTACTTAGCCTTGTCTCATTAAAGTTCTAAGTGTTATATCGCACAACTGTCATACCTTTATTCCCGAATCCTCCATGATTGTTAGAGTTGATGTGACTTATAATTAAGTTAAGTGGAAACTCGCAGTAAAGACTATAATTTCTCTTGTTAAAATACATCACTATTTTTCATACTAAGTATAACAGAGGAATTCAGAAGGAAGCCCATAGTTTTTTAAAAATGAGCAGTCTGATATTCAAGGAACAGGGAATTTATCTTCTATAAGGGCAGAAAAATTGAAAATTGGAAAGAATGGATGGGAGGCCAGTTACAGAGACACGAGCTGGTAGTACATGGTGTCCTACTTTTAGATGTTGAAGTGGTAAGAAGATTTAATGCATGTGGCTGGCTAGGATACTTCTTAAGGTTAACAGAATTTGATGAGGACTCAACAGCTGAATTCACGTGTACATTCGAAGAAGGGAAAACAACTATGTGGGGATTAATAGTGGTCACAATAGAGGAATGGATAGAAAAAGTTACTGGATTACCAATGGTTGGGGAAAATTACCCCAATGTGCATGATGCTAGATCAGCTAGGGCCCAGTTTACCCTACCAAGCGACCCTCCATTGGAAATTACCAAACAAGGGTGAAAAAGAAAGTCTATCCCTCCACCGTATAATGAGTTGGCTATGCATATCACTAGGTATTTCACATGTGAAGGGAGATTTTCCAATTTGCACACACATCATTTCAAATTACTGAGTTATGTAAGTCATAATCTACCAGTAAATGTCCCAAATTTCTTGTACAATATACTATGCATTAGTGCTGAGGAGACCCAAAAAGGAAATGCAAATTCTGTCACCCACCATGCCCTAGTTAAATTTTTAATAGAAAGATCTCTTAGGGATGCCTCTCCCATGGCATGGTTGGAGTTTGTCAAGCACAAAACCCTACAACCACAGGTTAACCCTAATGTACAAATTGGTCATGATAATGCAATACAAACTGACCCAGCCGTTGAACAAGATACCCAAGGGGCAGAAACTGTAAATCTTCAAGAAAAAGTGCCCTTACCTGCTCATGAGAGAAATGTACCTACTTCTTCCCAAACCAAAGGAAAATGAAAATTAGAGGAAGAGAAGGAAGTCGGTTCCTGCAGTAGCGGTTCCTACAGCAGAGAAACCGAAGAAGGCTACTAAGAAAAAGGCTATAGAAGTTGTAGAAACCCCTATGCGAAGGAGTCCTAGAATGAGAGGATAGATCCCTGGAGCATCCTCCAAAATCCAATCAGATTCTCCTTTGAAATTTGATGAACAAACCAATGAGAAAATTATTCTAGACGATTCCCCAAATCAGTCTGCAGTTCTAGACTTTCCACCGCATTCAAAAAAAATTATGAAGCTAAACCTGATGTTTACCAAAATAGTCCCCAGGAAATCCATCAAGATATTCCAGACATTAATGAGGATAATGCCTCAGTAATCCATCAGTCCACCTATGCAGAAACTGCCTTAGTGCCCTACAATAGAACTTGGTTAATAAGTTTCTTAGAGCAGTCTTGGAAGGAATAGAGGAGGCAAATAAATCAGGCAGAAGATTGTGGCCCAATCACCTTGCAAATTCTTCTCTTTGGATTGCATAATAAGTGTATTCTAACAATAAATTTATGGGGAGAGGAGAAGAAGAAATTGAAAAGAATAATAACAGAGCAAGGGGAAGAAATTGTAGAATTGAAAGAATAATTGGCAAAGAAAAAACAAAAGATGGATCATGCCCTCAAATTGGCTGATCAAATAATTGCATGTAGGCCACCTCCTAGGGTTTATACCATCTGTTTGAAAGAAGAGTTCCTCTTGTTCCAACTAATGATGACCATTAAAGATATAGACTCTGAGTTCAAGTCAGCCCAAGAATTTTATGGCCTCTACCAGACTCTTCCCTCATGGAAGCAAAATCTACTTTGTGAGTTGTACATGCATAACTTCATTATCCTAGCTGAGAGTGAGTGGAATCCTCTACTCTACATAAGGGATATACACCTAAGGGCATTAATTTCCTGGATGCATAATGAAGCCAACTATGATAGACAGTTGGAAAAATATAGGGAACAGGAGAAAACAGAGCCATTACCATTAAGAGTAGAAAGCAGCAAGCCAGATATACTCCTCAGAGATTGGCTCAATTTGACTTATCAAAAAATTAAGGAGGAAACAAGGGATAAAATTTTTGAGATTCATATAGACGTCTATGCAGAATATGATGGTTTGTCTTACTTTGTCTTCCAAAGAGCCTTGGCTCGAGCCAGAAGCAGATGGGGTAGGTTATCTGAGGCATTAAAGAAATCTGAGCCACATAGTCCTATCCACCTCCAAGCAGCTATTCAAAGAGCACCAAGATACATGCAACTGGGAAGGCAAACTAGACAGGAACTCTGGTGTCCACTCACCATGTAGCCACCAATGCTCCTCTGGCCCTTGTATGACATCAATACTAACAAACTTGATTGACTACAGGAAAATCATAGAGTAGATGTCTAGGAGAAAACAAGGGGGTTCTAGTACACCTTCAAAAGCCAAAGGAGAGGGAGAACAGAGGTTGGAGATTTCAGAGAAACTACCAGAAGATGTAATGCTTTAGGAAAAGCATTCAACTTGTCAAGGGGCAAATGATGAGACCGTTTTACTATCTCCATTATATTAATCCTTATAATCTATTTTTAAGTATTATCAGAATAATTGTGAACTTTTAGTCAGTTGAACTTATGTCAAGTATAGATAGAACCATTAAACCATGGGTGGAATAGATATGTCATATTATGCCAATATTATATATATGTTGTAGTATTTCATATAATAATCAGAATGTGTGTTCTAAAATATGGATTAATTTGAATAAGCTACTTGTATGAATGTCTTTTGCATGATAACTAATCCTACCAGGAAGTAGGAGTTGCTGGGAGTGGTCGACAACATTGAAGGACATTAAAGACCAGCTTTGAATGGATAAGCCATCATGGCATCAAAAGACACGGATACCGCAAATCAGGAGCCATTATTTTAGATATGCATGAATGTAGCTCTACAATATTCCCTCTGAATTCCCAACATGTTGACTTGGTCGCCCAGACTTCATTGCATATGTCGTGGGCTGTTGCATTTCCTATTTTTTTCTCTTTGACGCGGTTTTAGTTAGTTAGTTCCTTTTTCTGTTTTAGAGTAAGAAAGTCAATCCTATATTTATAGGGAGGAGATTGATAGTTTGTAAGTTCGAAGATTTTTGGAAATATAATGTTCTGATTGTATCTTGCACAACAAGTTCATTTTCAGTTTAATGTATCATTCTCATATAATCAGTTTTGAAAGATAATGAAGTAACTTTTGGTTCATATTCTGTGTTCATAGATTAGCAGAAGCCGACCAAGGGGGCCCACTTGGTAGGTGGATTAGAGTATAATTAGAATAGATTTACTTTTTGAATTTCCAACATTCTAGATATAAGATTATAGTTTCTTCCTGCAGCATTGTACTTTGTGAATGTTCCTGCAACACCTGCAAGGATAGTTATAGTGAATGCTCTAGGTTGAAAAAATAAGTTTAAGTAGAGTTTGCAAGTTGTAGCATTCATTTTAGTAAGGAGTAAGCATTTTTCCTTTCCTATAGCCTTAGTATAGATTCCTTTCATGTACTTTACTTTCCTGCAGCATAGGTAGAGTGGCTCTTTAAGGAACTTAGTGCACATACTGTGCTGTACCATTTCAAGTATACATCCCTGGGTTGACAAGCTAAATGCACCTCGTGGCGGGAGAAGTGATCCTTAGATTGAATAAACTATTCCTAAGAGAGGATTTGGGCATGATTACTAAGCACCTATTATGAGGCGGTTCAATTCCATTGTTGCATATGGTGACTCGGTATGGTGATCGACTATGCTCTCCTTTGATGTAACTTCCTCTTTTTTTTTTTTTTTTCTTTCTTCTCTCTCTTCATCCTTACCTTTTTTATTTGATTCCCGCAACATTTATTTTTCTGTATCTTGTGTCTTTGGATTGTTCTAAACAATTGATGTGTCAATCATTGGTGTGTCCAACTATTATCCTTTAGTGTCGGTTGGATCTTCCAACTTGGTAAACTTCTTATGTTTAGTCTCGGTAGCCTTTGGCTTATCAACATTTACATTGCTTGTGTCAACTGGTGGCTCAATTTCCATAACTTGTGTAACTTCAGTAGTACCAATCTGCATAGTAGAATAAATTTGTACTTGTACCAATATGGGGTTAGTACTCTACAATAGTGCTACATCTACATCCATATACTCAGTGTCTTGTACTTGAAATTCTATTACATATTCATCCTTTGATAATTCCTTTGTAGGATTAATATCCTTTGATGCATCTTCAATGATTACTTCTGCATTATCAATGGTAAGATCAATTGGATCTACTTGGCCTATGGTTTTCTTTACTTGTTCAGTGATGGTTTCAGTTTGATTCTTTGTTGCATTAGGTTCCTTGGGATTAGATATGCCAAATATATCACTCCACTTTTCATCAGTTTCCCTATCCACAGATAGTATATCTGCATTCATGATTCTTAGGGCTCTTCCCTTGATTATAAATCTTCTTGCATGTTTCTGTAGTGCTTCACTAATCTCAGATGGTGCAAGGCCAAGAACAGTATGTACAAGTGACCTCTCTCTCATTTCTCTTTCAACATTAAGTGCATACTTCCATCTTGCATCAATATTATTATACAACTCTTCTGGCATCTTATTTGCTAGCTCTATTGGGGTCAATCTATATCTCATTAATATCACCATGAAATATTCTTCAATATTTTTATTATCTTCATCATTCCCTTTTCTCATACTTTGCTTGCCTAAAATCTCCAAGTCTTCCTATATTCTTTAGCTCTTCCAAAAAATCATCTAGACTTTGTGGAACTCTTGAAAAATCTACCGCAGGTGTTGAACTTAGCTTCCTTATTTGATTCAGTTTCACTCTCATTCTCAAGTATTAACTTCCTCCATGAACATTCATCTAGTTTTCCTCCTCATATTCTCTTTTATGTTTTACCTTGCGGTTGTGTTATCTCTGCAACTTCCATTTCTTTTAGTTTCACTAAATATCTGGTGTTTCTTCTAGTGCCTCTTGTGCTCGGTGAAGTTACAAGTGCAAGTTGCTTGTCAGCAACAACAATAGCTTTCTCATCATTTGTGTCTTTAACACTTGTCTCATGCACTCTTAATGTCTTGGATAGATTAAAAATCATTTTTCCTGTCTTCTAGACTACTTTAGGTATCACAATGTTCTACTTATTCCTTTCTTTCACTTCTTCATAACTTCTATACCTCTTAGCTTTGGGATCAATAGGTTTTGCAAGTAGTACTTCAATCTATTGTGATCCAATATTAATATCCAGTTTATATCCTGTCGGTTGTATCCATTGAGTTCTAGGCTCAACAATCTTGATAATACAAGTGTTTGTGTCAACCTCAAAACATATATTATCTTGATATTTTTCAATCAGTTTAGGTGGTATCCTATACCTCTTGTACATTCTTGCTTGGAAATTTAGAAAATATTCAGACACAATTGCATCAAAATTATCTCCTAAACTTTGTATATACTCATTTATCTGATAAATAATAGGTCTTCTGGGGATCCAAACTAATCTCCAATAGAGGGAAATGAATTCTAACAATATAAGAAAATACATACCAATGATGAACCAAACTTCAATGTGTTTGTCTTTTCTTTTCTGATTGTGTTCATATTGTCTTCTAATTGTTTTAGCAAGATTTCACAAACATCCAATTTAAGTCCTTTTTTTACTAGCTTGTATGCCAAATCTACTGCTCCACATGGTACACTGTCCACTTGGGATGATTGGAACACTCGGTATGATAAGATATTACAAGCATACCGTAACTTGTGGTCTATCATAGTGGAACTCACATCCTCATCCCTCTGCCATCCCATTGTGCTTTAGTGAGCTTGTTGAGCTTACCCTGGTTGATTTTCTTAATGTCCTTGGGCTTGTCTCCAATGGGGTATCCAATAATGATGTGCAATATATCCTTGGTGATCTTGACAGGTTCATCCAACCACGTGAGTTGGTCATGTACTCGGTTAAGTACCATTCTTATCTATTCTATCTTAAAAACCATTGGTAAGTGAATAACGTGTGTCAAACCTTTTTCTTTTAGGTGAATATTCTCATCCTACACTTTCCCATTCTTGCATAAATTTTTGAATGATGTATCTATCTCTGCTTCGAAAAAATATTCAATCTTACAATGTTTAAATGTGTAAACATCTTCAATTAATATTACTCTCGGTGGTATCAAAGATAGGGCTCCTGTCATATCTATTTTGGCAGCTTTAGCTGGGGGTAACTTGTATTTCAGATTCAATGGTTCTCCTTCCTTCACAACTATATGTTTCTGTAACTTTGGTGCCACGAATAAATTCAAATACTTTGATTAAACAAACTAGGGCACACTTTGATAAAAAACAACTTTGCAAACTCAACTCGGAATAAAGTAAATATCTCATATATTTCTCAATACTCTTGCAAAGATTTAGAAATACCTCGTAATCACTTGAATTTACTCAGTAGAGTTTCTCTCCAAATGTGCTCAATGTTCTTCTGAAAATGTTAGGTTCAAATGATAAGGGTTTCCAACAGCTCTATTAATGTACATTAAATGTGCTTGCCGAGTCCCTTTTTAACTTTATACCAACTGCATAGTTACTTTGCTTGACCGAGTTAAAAAAAATAACTATATATAAAAATATTCATCCAAAACTTATACAACTTATCCAATTGCATCTCAATATGCTGATATGGATCTCAACTCTAATTCTAGGAATTGAAGTAGGATTTATTATAAGCATGCAGTTCCTACATACCTCTTATCGAATAGGTGGAGCTCGATGCAACCAACTTGGTAGAGATGGTGCATTCTATGCTTCTGGATTATGTCCCTTCATCCCGAGTCCTTTTCCTCTAGATTCTATTAATTTATTCTTGGATTTCCTCAATAGTAGTAGGGGATTTTACTTCAGGTTCATCTTTAGTCGGTGCATCACCTCGATATCTACAATTCCTCGCAAGGTGTCCTACCTTATGACAATGAAAACATGCCATTTCAGGGTTTCTCCATGCTCTTTTATTGTTCCTTCTGTGCATTAGCATGTAATTTGTAGCAATGTGTCCATATATTCCACACGATAAACATAAAATTCTTGTATTATAGTCCCATAGTATAGAAATGCATGCTCGGTTGGTTTTAGAATTCTCTTGGTTAGGCTTCCATTTGTCATTTCTTTTCTTTATTCTGTACTCTTTATCTTTGTGTCCAAATTTATTACGATTCTTGCAGTAACCATCAAACTTAGGTTTCCTTGTATTGTTAGCAAGATTATTTCTACATTCAAATTCTTGATGTTGATACCTACTACATCTAAAATAATAACCCTCAAACTTAGGTGTACTCGGTGATTTACCTTTCCTACTCCTGTAGATATTAGTAGTATGTATAGGCTTCCCACAATATTTGATACTTGGCTTCTTTTGTTTCATTGGGGGTGTAGTACTTTCATAATTTTGTGCCTTTGATGATTCTCCTTTCTTGGTAGTACTATCCTCTTTGAATCCAATTCCTATTTTGTCATTCCTTTGCTTATGATTCTTGAATTGTTGATCCAAAGATTTTAGTGCTTCTTGATTTCTTTTCAGTATTACATTTGCATCTTTCTCAGCTTTCAGTCTTTGATCTATTCTTTCAATTTCATCTTTCAGTTCTTGATTCTCAAATTCTTTTTTGGTGTTATCTTGATTTTCACTCAAAAGTTGGTTGATCATGTCATAGTGAACTTGTGTCATTCTCATGATCTCATTATATTTTTCCCATAGCTTGGTTTCAACTTGTCTTTTATCATCTTCTTCCATTTTCTTTTCATCTTGAGCAATCCTTTTTCCTTTAATCAATTCAAGGATTCCTATCATGTTGGTTTCAAGATCTATTTTCATTAGATCCAACTGTTCGGTAAGTGTATCATTCTTTTCCAGTATTTATTTTATAGTTGTTTCAAACTCATCAGTAACACTGCCTTCATATGTTGTTTCAAGTGTGTCAACTTGTTCTTATGTAAGCTTTAGTTGATCATATATTTTCAATCCAACCCTTAGAGACTTCTCAAGTTTCTTCTTTAGATCAATGATTAACTCTCTTGCACTTTCCAACTCAGATTCAAGACCATCAATTATTTTGAATTGCCTAAAAATTTCCATTACTAGGATCTTTAATGCTCAGGTGGTCAAACCTTATAACTCAAGAGCAGTAGCTCTAATACCAATTATTGGAATGACTATGGAAAGTTGGGACTAAGAGGGGAGGGGTGAATTAGCACCACAAAAACTTTTATAACTTAAACTATCTATTACCATATACTGGTGCTTGTTGTTTACCAAATTCAATAACTTGAAATGAAACTAATATAAAACTTATAAAACACAACATCACAACATTCAAGTAAATGGAATCATAACTCCATGATTTTGTTCACGCAGAAATCCTTAGGTAGAGGAAAAAATGTGGTGGGGATGATACCCACAACCTTCACTAACTACATTATAAAGGGTGCTTGGTTAGAGCTTACAAAGTTTATCCATTTTGATAGCTTACCTGGTTAAGAGTATACAAAGAATTGTTAGGTCTACTTGGTTAGAAGATTTTACAATATCTACACTTAGAGATGTACCTTGTTAAAGGTTTTACAAATATCATATTGGTTAAGATCTACCCAGTATTGGGATTTCTAGCTCTCAATACAATAGTATTAACAAATTATCAATGTCTTCTATATTGCATCAATAATAAATGTTGATCAGACTCTATGTGCTTTGAAATATTGTGTTACCTCAATTACAAACTGTAACACTACTAAGATTTTCTCTGTTGTAGCTAGATATCAGCTCGGTGTGCTCTGCTCTGATCTGTGTTCTTCAATATAACCCCTTTAACAATATCAACCTTCTTAGTATTATCACTCTGTCTCTTTTTCTCCCCTGTCGTCAATTATGTTCTATAAATCATCCTTTAAGTATAAGATTTATTGCCTCTTAATCTTATGTGTTAGGTCGTTGATAATTTGTTTTAACCTTTAGATCTTCTTTTCCGCTCGGTGACTATGTCACTTTTACCTTGGTACTGGGTATTTTTCTTGGAAATAACAATATTTGATTAACCACTTAATTTTTTTCTCAAATCTTCTCTTTGAATTATCTTGATTATTGATCGTGTAAAAAATTCATCTTTGTGCATTGTATAATCACAATTAATGTTGTATCAATTCATTAAATGCATCCTTATCATGTTATAATCAATTAGCATGGTAGAGTAACTTCTCTTTGCTCAGTTAACTTTCTCTTTACTACTCAGTAACTATCAAATCGGTGTACTTCATATGCGCTCGATGTTTGGTAACTATAGGCTCTCAGTTTAGTGTCTGGGCTTTACCAAATTCACTGCCTTGCTCAGTGGACATTATTGAATGGTCCTATCTACTTTTCTCCTTTTCACAGATTGGATCTTCTGACTCATATGACTTTTCCTTAACTAATGACAAAAAAATATCCATAGAGATAACATATGTAAGGTAGAATAGACAACAGGGCATTGCATGTAAAAAAAGGTGATTCTTAAATCCTTTTTCTGCAGAACTTCCTTGTTTCAAGTTTTACTGTAGGATTTGTCTTGTTTTTTTCCCTTTGTGCATGATATATTATCTGGAAAGTTCTCTGTAAAATGTCAATATTTTGCCCCAACCTTCTGAGAATAGAAAAAGCCACTCATCTGGTGAGTTCTCTACCTGAAATTATGGATACTTCTCTACTAAATATCAAACTTGTAGAGGTTGTGAAAAGGATTAGGAATGAAGAGGAGGGGTCTATGTCAAGAAAAGTGGTTGCTAGTGGTCTGCTTGAAGCAGCTGGATTTCTGACTGCAGTGCCTTGTCCAGAGATGGTACTCGAATGCGCCAATAGGTATGATGCCGAAGAGAGGTGTATACACACATTTTTAGGAGGTGTTTTGGTTAACAGTAATGACCACCCTAAGAATTACACATAAGGAGACATATGAAGCATGGAATATTGAGGAAGCCAATAGTCAATTTTGAGCTAACAAGGAGTACAACAACATCATCGATCAAATTTGGTTGATAAAGCTAGAAAAAGGAGGTTATCCCCTTCTCAGACCATTAACTATTAAACATTTGATTAAGGGAGTAAAAGATATGGTGTTATTGCGAAACAAGATCAAGGGTAATCCTCATGCATTTCTATGGGAAGATTGGATGTTCTATTTTATCCAGAAAATATTAGGACTGGACAAGTTTATTGATTGGGTTGAATTGATTTCTAATAGAATTCATGAGTTGATTAGGGTAGATAACATGGCTACTTTTCATATGTCTTCATATTTGTTTTATATTCTATCTTGTTGTAGAGACTGGGAAGGTCTCACACATGAATTATGAAATGAGGAGATGAAAATCTATGAGTACTATGTACAATTGAACCACAATAGAAGTACAAATAACTTTAGAAGACTTAATGATGTGTTTCTGAATCATCTTTTTTTTTGAATTACAAGGTAAAGAGAATCAAAGACTCTCAGATGAGGCTATTGAATTGATTGTTTTATATGGTAGCCACTTTATTCAATTTCCAAATTTTACCTATCTCAGGCTCGGGGGATTTGAAGGAGAACCTTTTTAAGTTGCCTAGATATTGTTTAGATAAATTTGTTTTAATAGAGGTGTGCCAATAATTGGCTCATCTTGATAAAAATATTAGGGGAAAGAAAGGTTCAGGCGTAGTCCTCCAAATAGACCTAGGTTACTATCACTATCGGTCAGTGCAAGACTCCATGACCCTAGAGAAGGAATTGAAAGACTTGAATCTAAAATCATATCATGATAGATCCAAATTTGATAGCAAGGGGTTTTCTGAGGGTCATCTGAATGTAGCCCCTACATTCATGGACCAACCTGAGCTAGAGGATTTTTACGCAGAGTGTTCTGATAAGTTTGAAGTGTGGAGAAGGACGTGGTCTATATTGACATTGAGAAATTTTTTTAGTTTAAAACTCAAATTGAATATTGACAGAGTTGAGGAAAAAGAAGGTGAAGAAGTGTTAGACTCCCAATACATTAAAAAGGTTCAAGGTCTTCCTATTCCAAATATAGATTGGGATAAAAGGGAGAAAGGTAATCTACATGCAATAACCTACAATTTAATCAAGTGTACATAAAGATGGCTTGAGGAACAAAGAATGAATAATCCCACCATCTGGAAGACAACTCAAAAGAAGTCTGCACGGCTAGGATCTCCCAAAATTATTTCTGCTTCCATGAACTCTATCAATGAATCCTCTGTTGTAGGTGTATTTGAAATTGAAGTTGAGCCTAAACCGCTTCCAAGTGAAGTTAGAGTTCAAGTTCAATCCTCACTTCCTCCTCAAGTCACCCATTCATAGACTAAGAGAAACAACACACAATACTTGTGTTTTAACATTGTGATAGACCTAGATCCAATAGAGGAGGCAAGAAGACCAAATAAAGAGAAAACCATCAAAGAAACCCGTACAACAAAGATGGATGCTGACAAACAAATAGAAGTGGGAAATGTCCAAAATGAATCACTGGCTTTGATAAAACACACAAACATTTAGATACCCCAAGACAAGCCATATGGAGCACCCAAATGGCTGGAGATGTCTGTGAGAAAGAAGAGGAGCATTGTACCTATTTCACTCCTAGTCGAGGACATGGTGAGAAAATGCTTGGGGAAGACTCTGAAGAGTAAAAAGCTGAAAAGAGAATCTAGGCTCAAATTTGATGAGGGTACAGGTCACTGGATGGATGAAATAGCCAAACCAGTCACAACTAAAGATGAGAGTGAAATATCTCTCCAGGACTATGAAATACAAAATGTTGATCTTGGAAAACACACGAGGGAGGCAGATATGAAAATATTTGAATCATCAAACAAAAAGATCTCATCTAGAATTAGGAAAGATGAAAAAGATAAGAAGGAAATGAAAGAGGCCCTAAGACAAATGGATTAGTACATACATGCAATTCAAAATCTAGTTCCTCTTCCTATTTCTGAAATCCACGCCATGTTGGATGTCAAATCCCTGGTTAATCAATAACTATTGGATCAAATACAGAGGGACCGAATGATTGTAAACAAAATTAGTGACTAGTTAGAGTATGTGACCCTTAAGGAAATAAAACACATAAACAATCTAAGTGATACCCATAGGAGTGCTTCAGGAGTTACCAAAATGATGGAAACAAAAAAAGCTCTTGGGAAGAAGAAAAGAGAAAATGGAAGGAAAAGTGACATGGATGGAAAAGGTTTAGAATTATGGACTCAAAAAGTTTCTAGTTGAAAAGCCTAAATCTTGTCTAGATGACAAGGTATTATATGTCTCCCAAGTCAAAATTGAATGGAGGAACACCATAATAGAATAAGGAATTGATGAGGTAAATGAGCTGCTAAAGGAATTGGAGGTCATCAAAGATATCACACTGGGTGATATGAAATGCATAGACAACCAGCTAATGGAGAACAATGGAGAGCAATGGAGGCTTGGTTAGAAGAAGTGAAGAGGTAATCAAATTTCTGAAAGAAATGATAAAGGAGACCAAAGAATCAAAGTCACTTAGTGCATGCAATTTCCTAAGAGTAGCTCACATCGAATCAATGTTAATCATTGAACAGGGTCATTTGAACATGCATGAAAACAAAGTTGCACAGATCTAGAAGGACATGGAGGTATGGAAGAAGTGTATAGTATACATAGGCCTACCACATCAGAAAGTTATCTATGATTTTACAACAACTTATGAGAGCTGGAAGGTGATGTGTTTGACTACGATAGCATCATAGAAGCTCCCTGGATCCACCAATCCGACAACCAGTTGACCGTGCAAAAGATGCATCTAAACCATTAGGGATAGTTTCTTTTATTTTATTACACTTTAATTTAGCTTTCATAACTACCAAACGATGACTCCTGGAGGAGTAATTTTGACAACCGTTTTCAAGCCCTGCATGACTATATATGAAAAAACTAAAAACTCTATGAAGGTTGACACTTTTATGTTATAAATATAGAGATTAGAAGTAAGTTTTATTATGCTACTATACTAGATATGAATGATAAAGAGACATAGATATGTTGGTTTATGAAATTGTTTTATCTCCCTTTGATATGTTGGTTAGAGGCAAATTAATTTATGTTTATGTTGGAATGGAAATTATTTATGGATAAAATATTTTTTTATCTTTATTATTATATTCCTGGTTTATTTGAGTTTGAATTTTTTAGTGGTGGTTGTCGATCACAATGTTGATAGCATAGGTTAGTCTTAGATTCAGTTTCAAATGGTATATACAAGTAATCTTGCTATGTTCAGATTCATAATGATGGTTGAATGTATGTCGTCTTTGTAGATGCTTTTTGATCAAAAGTGTCATGAATGCTTATTTTATTTCATCTTAGTTGAAATAACAACAATATATTTTAGAGGGAGTTGTACCTACAAATATAGAGAATTTACTGTGAGTGGTTAATTTAATCTTGTTAATAATTTCTTCTTGCCTAAACGGGTTCAGAGTCTTTATAAATTAGGTATTTTTCACAAGGACAAATTTTTTAGCCAAAAGAATTTTGGCAACTCTACTGGGGATTCAAACCTTCGTATGTTTTGAAAGATTTTAATCGTACAATGAAACACAATGGTACTGCCTAATCAGAATCAGTTTCCAGTTCTTCAACCAACTTTTGGTTTTTAGGATACACAAGAGGACCTTATCTCTAAACTTAACACTTGTGCATGTAGGTATAGAAGGAGTAATCAACAATTAGCAAGTGCAACTAGTGTTGGGGCAAGAAGAAGAACTTGGTGAAACTTTGAGAGGCATACATATCGAGCAAGAAGTTGTTGTTGTGGATAGAATTTCTAGAGCACACGGGGGAAATATAAGAAACCCTAGGAACATGAATTGATAAGATGACTAAGTAAATAAATACTAGGGGAGATAAGGAAAAACGCTTATTTGATGAATATTTTTAAAATTTAGCTAAACTTAACTTCAAGCCAGATATTCCTACAAGGAAAAGAAAGGTCAAGATAAATAGTTGTTAGTAATAACTGAGAGGCGGGGGGGGGGTGAATCAATGGCCTCAAAAAATTATCCTTTTAAAATTTAATCCACCAATCAATACACCTCAGATTATTAAGTCCCTACAAGATGTATGCCTTGAAATGCTTGAAAGAATTAATTATCTATTGGTTTACCTTGTCTGTCCTTTTTCTCCTTGATTACCGATAAGAAATAAAACTTATTTACCGATACTCAGTAAATATGCAGAGTATACCAATCAATCCAGAAATGCATATGTGAAAAGTAAAACAATAAAGTGATAAACCATACACACATAACACATGGATTTTAATGTGGAAACCCTGTTAAGGGAAAAACCACTGGGACCGGTAACCCAAATTTTCACTCTTCTAAAGTGAGCCCTGTTAGGAGCCAACCCTGTTAAAGGTTACAAACACATGGTTAAGTGCGACCTTGTTAGAGGATTTTTATACATAGGCTGTCACTTAGTATCTGGCATCTACACTACCATCCTTGAATCAACCTTTAGACTATCAATAGGCTTTATGCTAATCTTACGACCATCCTTGAATCAGCCTCCTTCTTAGACTGTCAATAGGCTTTAGGTAAGACCAATGCTACTATCATGAATCAACCTTTTTGGTAATCTGTTAGGATATACCTCAATTATAGAAGACGGTTAAGTCTTGCTCTGTTAAGAGACTTAATGCTTCAATGGTTAAACTGAAACACAATGACCTATTTCTAATGCAACTTTGAATTGCAGATATTCAGATCTATTTATGCACAATACCTCTCTGATTAATGTATCAATTAAATTCCTTTGTACTTCACACTTTTTTCTCTGTGATGCTGTGCTTCACTATTCTTCAGTGTCTGTAGAATTATTTAGCTCTCCCTTAGCTTGATTGATCAGGACTATATGAAGTTTATCCTTCATCAGTTTCTCTTCAGTATCTTCTTTCAATTCACTCCACCGTGTATCTGATTGCTTACTACCGGAAATGAATTATGCTTGTCTCTTATATAGACATGATCTTCCTTAATTCTTGATTCTTGATTCTTGGCGTGAAAAACAATCCAGCCAAATTGATTTACGACTTTAACTCCTGATTTATCTCATAGTTATCTTCTTGCCAACTTTATAAATCTTCTTTAAATCAATTACCTAACTATGGTCAAATAAAACAAATAAAACAATCAGTTAAGGCTATTCTTAAGCTCTGCCAGCTAGATATTTTGTCATTTTCTGATCTCTCTATTCTGTCGGTCAAATCTGTAGTTTCTCGTCAGTGACAACTGCCAGTTCCATCGGTGTAACTTCAGATAGCTTCGGGATCTCCGTCCGTTGGGTATCATTGGATCTTTCTCATCGGGCTTCCTGTGATTCTTCTTTGTCGGGCAACACTGTCTTCTGCTTGTTGGGCATCACTGTGACTTTATCTCTCTCATTACCAATGGTGTGCACTCCGTCGGTGTGGTCTGTCACTTAGTGAATACTTGACTTTTATGCATTACTGAAAGCATAACCTCTATTCCATTGATTCTCTGAAGTCTTTGGCATTATGTATATGACCATACATATGATATCAAGTTGACATCAATGACAATACAAACCACTAACTGGTTTAATGTTTTTCATCATCTTCAACTTAACATTATCAAACATTCAATCAGTTACATCTTATCAATCTCTCCCTTTGGCATTGATGGCAACATGCTATATTATCACACTATACTATTTCTAATACAACATGAAATACAATTGTTGAAATTCAACAAATTACCAAACAGTTTGTTTTGATAACTGAAAAAAAAATGTCTGACTACCGGTAAGCTCTGTGTTAGATTAGATTTGATTCTTGTAGCTTTCATGTTTCTTCTTCTGATGTGTTGTTTCATTTTTCTGTGTCAATTTTTCTCTTTTGAATTTTCTACTTCTTGATGTCACTATCTTTTATTTTAATCTCTCCCTATGGATATGATCTCATCCTATTTGGAGTAATCTGATAATGAATAGTTTTTTATTATAATATGGATACATTCTCTCCCTTTGACAACAATGCCAAACAAATATTTGTCAAATATTTGACATTCTATCAAACAATATCTTCATCCATAATATATTCCTTGAATTTCCCTTATTCATCATCATTATAACAATATGTTCTGGTGCTTGGTTCTAATATATACCTTTCTGTATATAGATGTAGCTTTGAAGTTCATTCTCTACTTACATCAATCATGAATGATATTCTGATAATATATGGCTGATGCAGCCTTCAGTCCTTTTACTGACTGGTTGACATGGGTTTGACCCCTAGTCTTTTTCTCAGGTACTCAAATGTATCCTTAGGCAGTGGCTTGGTGAAGATATCAGCCAATTGTTCTTTTGATTGCACATATTCAAGTATGACCTCTTTTTCTTGAACTTGTTCTCTTAAATAATGATACTTGATGGCAATGTGTTTGGTCTTTACATGCATGACTGGATTCTTGGAAATATTGATTGCACTGGTGTTATCACAATAGATAATTACTGGTTCTATGATCTTCATATGCATATCTTCCAACAACTGTTTGATCCATGCAATATTTGAGCAGTTTGCAACAACAACAACATATTCTGCTTCTGCAGTAGACTAAGAGATGTATCCTTACTTTTTGCTAGTCCATGTGACAAGTCTTTCACCCATAAAGAATGATCCTCCAGTTGTGCTCTTTCGGTTATCAAGATTTTCCGCCCAATCAGCATCGGTAAACACTTTTAGTTCATATTTTCCTTCTCTTCTATACCATAAGCCAAATTCCTCAGTATTCTTCAGATATCGTAGAATTCTTTCAACAACAGTTATATGTGATTCCCTGGGGATAGCAGAAAATCTAGCAACAATTCCTACTGCATGTGCAATATCTGGTCTAGTGTGTACAACATACATGAGTTTTCCTATTATTGATCTATATAGAGTCTGATTTACCTCTGTTGTCTTGTCTTCCTTTGTTAATTTTCATCTAGTAGCCATCGGTGTTCCAACAGGTTTGGAGTCTTCCATCTTGAATATTTTTAGGAGTTCTTTGATGTATTTGGACTGTGTAATAAAAATACCTTCACTTTGTTGAATGATCTGTAGACCAAGAAAGAACTTGATCTCTCCAAACATAGACATCTCAAATTATTTTCTCATCTCATCAGCGAATGATTTGCATAGAATATCATTGCCTCCAAATATGATGTCATCAACAAATATTTAAGCAATCAAAGTGTTAGCATTAGTATCTTCTTTCAAATAAAGATTACTGTTCTCACTAGTCCTCATGAATCCAATACTTATTAGAT